>JAYKKT010000091.1:32725000-33040000 GCA_036023115.1 Brasenia schreberi
AAGCTGTGATATATCCTTTCTCCACTTCCAGAAATAACTGAATTCATGTGCAGCAGACACTGATCAATGCCTATTTAAGCTACTTTTCTCATTGTTTCCGGAACGTCCTTCAAACTGTTGTAGAGAATACGAGGGAAGACTGTCCAACTTTGCTGATAAACTAAAATATAGATCAACAAAAAGAAAGGGTGGAGTCTGAAAAAAAAATCGTGGTTTCACTAAAGCCCCAAGAAGTCTCACCTCTAGGAGTTCTCTTGCTTAAACCCCACTTATCCTGAACATGCTTAAACTCAACTCGTGCTTCTTAGTAAATTCCTATCCAAGTCGAAAAATAGTTGAAATATCTTACAGCCAAGACTGCATTTGTAGGTGAAGCTTGAGAAAAGTCCCCATCGGCCCATGATAGAGTGATCAAAGTTGATTCGTGGTGCGAGCTTGATCTCAATCAGAGCTTGAACGTGGTTGGAGTTGAGTTAATAAATAAATCAATTAAACTAAAGCTTGATCTCAACTTCAACTTGGTTCAGATAGTTTTTGAAGCCAAATTTAGTCGTGCATTCAGGTTTGCAAAACCTATTTAGTCGAGAAGACCCTGAATCATAGTTTCTATGGACTAGAAAGCTCAAAGGATTATATAACACGGTAAAACTCATTCAGGCCCTCGGGGGTCTTGTACTTCTACTAACCTCTTGATTGAACTCGTTGATTCCTTACTTGCTGTCTGTACTGAGCCACTTTATGTCTACTTCTGTGCAATGAATGAAACCCTTATACACACATCCATACCCTCCTTTTCCTATTATGTTGCTTGCATGAAAACCATTCGTCGCCTCAGCCACTTCAGCGGAAAAGAACTTGGTGAAATTGGGCAACCCTCTGGACAGCGCAGCCGCATGATCCGTGATCTGGCGCTCTAATTCCTGCGATTTTTCTGCCATTTGGCCTAACTGGCCTTCCATCTCGACTATTCTCGCTTGCTGCTCTTTGATGATTGTTTCCTGTTGTCTCACTACCCTCGGCCATTCCAGTTTCCTCTCCAAATATTTCCTTTGTTTCTGAGAATTTCCTCAACATAAAGGAACCACGGCAAGCATGGTACTTTAAACTTTTGATAAGAAAATGTTGAATTTGAAGAGAAACAACAAAGAAAACCATTAAATATTTATTGGAAATCAAGAGAGAGAGAGAGAGAGAGAGAGAGAGAGAGAGAGAGAGAGAGGTAGCTTATACTCAGCAGCTATGTTATCACTGTAAAATGCTCACCTACCACATTTATATTTTAGATTGTGGGTACCTATTCTGTACTGTATACGTTGGGAGTATAAGAATGCTCTAAGCTTAAACATTTTCAAGAATCTCAACCATTCAACTGGGAAAATAAATAATTTTAATTTTAATTTTAAAAGAAAAAAGTATCTTAAGATTTTTTAAGTGAAATAAATACACATGTTACTGTTTATTTTTAACTTAGATATCTCAATCATTCATTTTTAAGTACGATTTGCTATTGACTTAAAGATCTCTATATTAATCTTTAAGATTGAAAATTAGTGCATAGATTAATGTGGCATGAATTAATTTCTCTCTCTTTCTTTCTCTCTCTAGTATTTAAAAATCATTTTCCTAACATCCTTTCTTTAATTCGCTCTAGAATAAACAGTATGACATTGAAGCTTCCCGTATAGAGTTGAATAAATCACTTTTTTTTGGAGTATTTAAAGTGGCTAAATGTGTCACCTGTTGAAAGGTCTCGAGCGTTTCCTGCTGAGCCTGCCTATGGACGTCTTCTATTTTCTTTAATTTATGAAAGAGTTCTTCGATGTCCTTGGCCTCTTCCTGCAAAAGCAAGTATTAGAATTGTAGTTTCCAACCACTGTTAAGTATCATTCATAGGGCAGGGTGATCTCAATCCGCTTTTCTTTAGCCATGTGACATGGGACGACAGCATCCCACATCACGGGGATCCGATTTCGTTTGTAAAAAATCAAGAAAACGTCTGAGGGAAAAATCAGTGAGATCGTGTACAAATACGTACTTTCTCTGAAAATTCGATTTCAGTATGTGGAAGATCGAACCCATTAGTATCGGTAGCTTGTTCTGATATCTTATATTCCCAATCAGGCTCAGTGCTATAGCCTGCCTGTGAAGGAGAAACGCTCACTGAAGTTTGCCCTCCACTTAACGAATGCTGAGCGATTGCTTGTTCTCGAAACCATATACCTTGTGAGGAACGATCTGTAGATGAAGTTTCGCTTCCACTTAATGAATGCCGACCCATGCTTGAAGAATTCTTAACTGTTGCTTGTTCCCCGAAGGATGGACTCCCTCTTGTTGCACGGACCACACTTGTTATCAATCCTTTTATGCTCCTTTTCCGTGAAGTGGATTTCGGTGACGGTGATTGCACTAATAACTCCTTTTGGTTAGCGTGGGATGGACGAGTATATACAAGTCTGCCTTTGCAGAGGAACCATATCTGGCACGATGGAGGAGCTTCAGTGTTCACATAGGTCCCTTTGCGTGAGGTGACTGAGATCATCTGCCTGAAAACATGAAGAGCAATGCCTGGTTATGGTGATGTACCCTTCTTCTAGGGAAAGAAACTGAGTTAACGAAGGATGAGGATTTTGTTCACTTCATTCGGCTTGGATGACTAAGGAAAGATGCTCCTTTTTATTTCATTCGGCTCCTTAATGGGGCCTAATTGCAAAGAAATTAAGCACCAGGAGCGAAGTCACTTAGGCTTGTTTCCATTGCTGAAAGCAAAGGAACTACCACCCTGCTATGTGCCCCGCTGGTTCTGTTGCATGTGAACCCTTTGCACATAGTAGCAATGTGAAGATTTGAGTTGGAAACTAGGTTTACCAGGATGACCATAATTTCTCTCTTCTTTTTTCTTTCAAGACATGAAAACTGAATGATACGGGCTCTTCGAAGTTAAACATAAGTGAACTCTAAGATTATTTTGTCAGATACATTTAACTAGAGACGAATTACAGATAATTATGGTCACCTTTCAAGAATGAGAAAGCGTTTACCTTACTGTATCTTGGCCTACAACACCTGAATTGGACTTGATGACATGAGTAATTCAGGAGAGGTTAGATTTCCTTACACTGAATGATGTGCATCTGCAGCTGCAACCATGACAAGCCTCTGAATCCCATGTTGAGCTATTAATTCAACCAACACCTTGCCTATTTCCAGTTGTCCTGTGAGAACTTCGTCTGCATCACACTTCCTCACAAGCTGGTCTACCTATCACATGCATCAATAGATCCAAGTGTTTTAGTAGGCTAAAGATTATTTCACTTTCCTCTTTTCCGTATAATGGTTATTTAGAGACACGCGAGAAATTCTGTCAAATCTGAAACCTTATCATTTCGAAACAAGGCTTTTCTGGTTTAGTTACATTTCACTAGAAAAATAGTTGAAATGCTAAAAAGGTGCACAGAGAAATTTAATCGCCTTCCAGATTTGATGGTGCAGTCTACTCAGTTCTTGGGTGTGCATGATATTGTTATCGAGAAATCAATTCTATATATGTCCAAATTATGGTTGAAAAACTCGGATAATCTAATAAAGAGGTTGAGGGCATACGTAGACACGAATGTCTCAAAATTTTAGCTCATGATAATGCATAAATAGCATGAACTACTGAAATTTCCTGGAAATTCCATGGGCAGTCCAGGATGTAATTACATATGGAAATTGGTTCGCTCTTGCATATTGTCCATGCAGATGATGGAATCCCATTGTCATCACGCCTTTTGACCATACAACATCTTCCCATAACAAGTTTCTGAGCAGTGTGCGTGTGTGTTCTTGCGTTTGTGAGAGAGAGAGCTACCTTTCTATTTTGGGCACTACATATTTCTTGGTATTCCTTCATTCTTTTCATTTTTTCCTTCCAATACTGTTCTATGAAGTCGTGTATCATTTCATGGGTGAGTAAAGCTGATTGAAGTATTACATCTGCATGATAATGAAAAATATAATCAAAGATCAAACAAATATGTTTTGAAAGACTCAAACAAGTCAAGGTTTAGTTGAAGTCAAGATCTAATTAATATGATAATAACGAGATTGCAGCACTGTGAAAGGAAAGGCACATTGAGTTCGGCAGAGCTTGGCTAACCAACTTGACAATATATTTTAAGGGCTAGATAAGAATGAGATATATTATCTTCAATATTGTCCCCAAAAACTAGGGTCCATAGTCCATAATTGGAGCTCACAAAAACTTAAAGTTCACTATCCGTAGAAATTGATTTGCTAGAACCAAACAATTCATTGCATAGGGACGAAGAAACCCCAATTGGAACCCAAACTCATATCGAAAAGCCTATTTTTCATCCCTATTAGAACGCATCAATTTCTTACGCAAGAAAAGACAATGCACTCGTTTCAATACGCAACACATAAGAATATTGATAATTTATAATGCATCACATCAAAGGATATGGTTTTATCCATGAATTTATAATCCAATCGGTTGGATTTAATTGCGCTTTTGTAGTGCCATCCTTTTCTTCAATGCTCTAGATTTTTCCATCATAAGTAAGGCTAATTACATTTTATCAATACCTTCCTACAACTTCTTTCTATCTGTCCAAACCATCTTAAACGATATTCTCTCATTTTATTCTCTATTGGTGTCACTCCTAATTTGTTTCTAATAACTTCATTATGTATACGGTCTTTTCTTGTATGACCACTCATCCATCTCAGCATCTCCATTTCTGTCACAGATATCTTTTGTACATGTTTAACTGCCTAACAATCAGAATCATAAAACATGGCAGGCCTAATTGTTGCTCTATAATATTTACCTTTTAACTTTAATGGTATCTTCTTATCACAAAGAATACATAATGCTCCTCTCTATTTTAACCAACTAACATTAATTCTATGCATAACATCTCCATCAATTCTTCCATCACTCTAAAAAATTGACCCTAGGTATTTAAAACTTTCTTTTTCGGGGATGTAATGTGTGCCAATTTTAATTTTATGTCCTCTACAGTAACCAAATGATCAAACTTATGTTCCATATATTTTATCCTTGTTCTACTAAGTTGGAGGCCATTGTTTTCAAATGTTTTCTCCATAGTTCCAATTTTCTATTAACTTTTTCCTTAAAGTCCTGCACTAAAACAATGTCATATGCAAATAACATACACCAAGGTACTTTATCTTGAATATGTTTTGTTAACTCATCAATCACCATTATAAATAAGTATGGACTTAAAGTTGATCCTTCATGTAACCCAATATTAACTTCAAAGAAGTTTGTCATTCCTTCATCATTCCTCACACATATTATTGCACCATCATATATGTCTTTTATAAGATTAATGTATGTCAATGGGATATCTCTTTTTCTAAGGTTCTCTAAATAACCTCCCCCGGTACCCTATCGTAAGCTTTTCTTAGATCAATAAATATCATGTGAAAGTCTTTCTTTTTTACTCTAAAATGTTCTATAAGATGTCTCAAATGGTGAATCGCTTCAACAGTAGATCTGTCTGTCATGAATCCAAATTGATTTTCTGTTGTACTTGATATTTTTCTTAACCTACGTTCAATAATTCTTTCTCACAATTTCATAGTATGGTTCATTAACTTGATATCTCGATAATTCGCACAATTATAAATGTCTTCCTTGTTCTTATATATGGGTATAAGTGTACTCGCTCTCCATTATAAAGAGATCAAATGCCATAACAAAATTTAAAATCTCCCTACCTTTCTTATTTATTTCCCTAAATTCAAAATTTTCATAAGTACCTTGATATCCTAATGTCTCTTTACAGACATATTCATTTAAGTCTCTTCCTAAACAAATCATCTCCCTTTGTGGAATTCTTTGAATCACCTTATCTAACTCTTACCAAAAAGTTGTCTTTATACTATCTTCTAGTCCTACTTAGGGTGCATAAGCACAAACTATATTCAAAACCTCTCTTCCTAACATTAATTTTAACGTCATGATTCGGTCACCATATCATTATATGTCTACTACACTATCCTTTAAATCTTTATTTATGATATACCAACTATGTTTCGAACCTTTTTATTTTCTCATAACCATAATTTAAAATATGTATCCTCAATCTCCTTTGCTTTTTTCAATCCACTTTGTTTTTTAGAAACATAAGATATAAATCTTTCCCAAAATCATAGTATTTATCACCTCCATTAGTTAACTGGACAATATTCTGATATTCCAAGAACCAATACGAATCTTATTATCTAGGATTAACTTTCTTACTCCTGCAATTGTTCATACTGAAAAATGTTGAGACCCTCTCAGTAATTTGTTCATTACATTCGGGTGATAAAGTAGTGGGACTAACTTCTTTATCCATACCCGTCTATGAAGTGGGAACTCTCCCTGCAATTGATTCACTATATCTATACGAAAATGTAGAGGCCTTGCTTACTTTTGACTACATTCGAATGCCAATGTAGTGGGACTAACTTCTCTACCCACACCCATCCATGATGTGTGAATTCTCTCTGCAATTGATTCACTACATATTGGCAAAAGCGTAAAGGCCCTTGCTTACTTTTCACTACACTCGGGCTTTGTAGTACATCGCTAAGAGGAAACGCCTAAACACAATGCTCATAATTTGTATAATTTATGGTATAAAAATCCGATAAAGTTTTACGTTGTCAGAAGCCTAATGCAACCTTCTTCCTCTGGACTTGAGACGAGCCGTATAAGTGATCCCTTACATATTGCAATAAAACTCCTCTCTGCACGTTGATAGTTTGCCATTACTATGTTCACTCCGTTGTTTTTTCTCTTCCGTAACCAGAAGTTAACTGGCCAGTGGTTTCATACACACATATGCACGAACACACTCGCACACACATGAATGTGTGTGTACAAAGAGAGAGAGAGGTGACTGATCTGCACAATGATAGGCACATGTTTTTACGTAGTTGAACAACACAAAGGCATGTGCGTGTATGTGTTCTTTGAGTTTTCATCAGACAGAGATATCAAAACAAATATGAGATGGCACCGAGGGCATTAGCTCAATGGCAGGGTGTACTAGCGCCGATGCTGCTGGTGAGGAGTTTGGTGCCTGGAGAGTGCATGTGTGGGTTTGTGTGTCAAGACTTTGGCATCTTCTTATAACAATATAGAGAGAGGAGCTGGTATATGCTAGCATTCTTAAGTAGCAAATTGAAACAAATATCAATCATTCATTTTTTGTGAAGGATGGTTGAGATTTAAAACTATAAAATAAAAAGTATATGTAGTAGGTACACTTTATTTACATGAATATTTTTGTTTTATAAATTTCAAATCTCAATCATTCGCTACTAAAGATGGATAGCTTAGATTTGTTTGAATTTGCTAACCTCTCTCTCTCTCTCTCTCTCTCTCACACACACACACAAGAAGGTCAATACTCGAATCATGTATCGGTATGATCGTACTTCATTAGAATTTTCCGTCTTCATAACCTCATGTGAAATGCATGCCCTTATTTTGTTTGTCACCTTGATTCTCAAACTAATGGTGCTCAGTCCATTCACATGACTTTTCATCGAACCAAAATGTAAGTGGTTGAAGTTCATGAAATTTTTAAGAAAACTAAGTGTCCATTTACTTGATTCTAATGCCAGAATTGAAAAAACACTCTTACTAAATGTGAAGAGAGGGTAATGGTAGAAATCCATGTGGCCGCCACTAAATGCACAAGATCACACCCAAGTGAACTTGAAAGACAACGATCGAGATCCACATGCCAAATCTAATGGGTCTGACGAGATCCAGCTTGATGTCATTAGAGCACTCATAGTAAAGAATTAATTTTAGATACGAGAGAAGCGTTTGCATACCCTGTACTTTCCTCTCCCACACTCCTTTGGTTCGAAGAACGTATAGTTCATCTCCTTCCTCTCAGTCCCCGACTACTACAACTAATAGAATCTAACAAACCTCACTCATGTTTATATTTTGTTTTTTATTACCAAGATGGGTATATATGTAACATATTTAAGAAAACCAGATCCACCCCAACTCTGGAATGTTCACTCGTTGTTTTCGGTGGTACAAGTGTAATTTTAAAAAATTGAAGGATTTTCAAAAAACGAAAAAAACGACGAATGACAATTATACTCTTGAAATATCCTATCATTCTCATATATATATATATATATATATATATATATATATATATATATATATATATATATATATATATATATATATATATATATATATATATATATATATATATATATGTATGTATGTATAATAAAAGAAGCAGCAATAGCACATTCCAAGAGATACACTTTTGAGCACAGGCCAAACTTTCATTTTTTTATTCAACTTTGATCGAAAGAGTTCCGCATTCACATGTCGGGAGAATGTGAAAAATCTTGCTTTCTTTCTCATAAATCTACTCATGTACCTTTCATGATAACTTAGTTGTTCTTCATACAAGGCTTGGGGAGGAGGTTGGTGAATGTTAGCTATACAAAGACATGATCAATTGTCCGACATGTATTGATGTCAATCTGAATATGATAATAGGTAAAGTCTAATCAGTGGGGGATCCACATTGAGCCGAGGTGACCCAAATTTTAAAAATCAACTTAAAGTCTCGAATCGATGGACTATAATACATAGTTTGCCTCACCTTAAACCATTTGAGGGGCTATTTGGCCCACTAAAAAGAGTTTCTATATCTGCCATCGGTTCTAGACGATGAACAGCTACCAACTCGAATGAAGTATTTAGAGAAAAAACTTGTGCGCAGACACCTCATCTCCTCGGAACGAACTCTCAATCTCTGACCAGGTTGGTTTTATCAAGTGCGATATAGCGACTTTCTTCTCTGATCATAAGCAACGTTTAGGAGTACAACCAAAAAAAAGTACTAACAATATGTAAGTCAAATTTTATCTTGTATAAGGTTGATGTACATTGTTTCTCCAAGATTCTTGAAAGAAACATCTCAACTACCACAAATTGATAAAAGCATCCCCAAAAGAACATAGTATACTAGGCCTCTTTCTAAGATGGAGAATGAGTAAGGAAGTTGGCTTATTGATGATAGGCAAGATCTCTATATTCAAATCTGCATAAAGCATCGGTCTGGCCTACGCACTAGCAGTCATGGATCAATTCCATTGATGAGAAGAATTGATGAGTTCTACGGTTCTACTCTTCAAGAAGATGCTTTCTTGCAGAAAAGGTAGAATATTGGTAGATCTTGCACTTCCAAATGGCCAAGAGCAGTCAATTGTTTCTTTTTGTAAAAAGAAGTTGGATGCTAGTATAGATCCAAGATGAAGAACGAAGTAGGTGGAAGAGGAGAGAGAATTAGAATAATCGATGTGAAGAGATAGAGCTTCTAGAGAAAAAACTGAAATGTTTTTCATATGAAATACGTCTGGCATAACCATTGCTATAGGAGAGCTTTCATATTTTTTTTATTTACATTCAACCAAATTAAGAGTTAAGGTTTTGATGGAGTAAAAAACCATGAATTATCCATTTTATAATGGCAATTAAAAAAGTGCATGAATGGCCAAAAGAGCTATATTTCATGGCTGTAATCGGTTTCACTTCATGTCTATAAAGGGATGGTTGTGCTAATTAGAGTGAGCATTCCTCGCTCTTCAGATAGAGCTGATACACTAAGGCTTGTTGTATCTGTTAAAGCTATTTGTGTAAGCCTATAACGATCTCATAAAGGAGATCTCACAAACAATGCTTTTAGGAGAATGTTCCCAAAATGTGATTCAAGCTTGAAGTATTTAGAGTTTTTTCTCAATTCGTTACCGACTTGTGAGTCCTTCGACAGCGTGGTTGAAAACTAACGATGGCGGTCACAATGAATATCCATTAACTCCCGACACCAGATGCCATCAAGGTACGTGAATCTGAAACTTTCCTCTGGTTGGCGTACATGAAGAGGATGCAGGAGATTCAGATCCCGTCTATTGGTACCACGAACCATTTAGCGGTTGCTGAATGGACATGTGGGCACACTGATTTCAGCTAATCGATCTACTACTTCAACAATTCTTTCTTATCCAAAATGACATGCTAGCCTCGATCATGATGGAGTTCGTCACCGTGAATCCTCCTTACAAAGGATCTTACAAAGAAGATGGTCAGCCGTAGACATAACTCGGGAGGGATTTAAACTCAGATTCAAAGAAATAGAGCAAGGCACAATATTCAGATCAGGGGAGAGGGAGGGGGCGTGAAGAACAGAGAACTTGAGCTCGAATCTTAATTCAAAAAAAATGTTATTCAGCTTGTTTTCCACAATTCAAGCTCCACGCCAAATAGGGGAAATTTTTCTCAGCTGATCACTCGTTTAGTGCTATCAAACTTGTTCATTGTCTGCGCTTATGCATTGACAGTGAATATTCCATCGAAAACTTGATCCGAAAGGTCATCACAGTCTCCAACCCAGTATCAATATCCAACCCCTTTGGGGGACTATGATCACGGACACTGCATACTGGTTGAAGCAAGCCTATTTTAAAAAAATATTAAGTGGATAGACGAAGTGGACGGCAGGCAGGTTTGAAACTGCTGAATGGAAGTCATTATGAAGCTTATGTGAATGAAGTTACCAGAGACGAACGAGGACTCCAGGAAGAGGACTGGGAGCGCTGTGGAAGACATCTATCGTCAAAGAAACAGAGTAGCTTTTAGAATGGTGGATCTTGCTCTCAAACTGCCCCTGTGCCCGCATATTCTTGATGAGCCACCGGCAGAAATGGCAGAGATGTTCATGTAAGACGCTGCTATGCAGAGTGTACAGAGCAATAGCAGCATAGACTTGGTTTTGTAACCACCATTTTGACCCCAAAAAAGAAGAGGAATTTCACGTTGAGACTTGAGACTTAAACATAGCAAAAATTTCATTTCATATGAAAACCCAAAAAAAATACATCAGCTTAACAGAATGATAAGGAATCTCCCAGAAGAATGTCTTTCACACAAAACACACAGTCGAGGCAATACAACTGATGTCTTTCACACAAAACACACAGTCGAGGCAATACAACTGTAACTTGTAACAATTGGAAAAGAAGAATTTAAATAATCAGACTTCTATCAAGAAACATTGGAAATGTCGTGCCAAAATTTTAATGATGTGTGCCAATCGAACAGATATTAAGCACAAAACTGACTGAAAATGTTTGTGTCAATGGTATGCTACAACCCAACTAAGCCTGCACAAGAAGGTTACTGATTGTTTATCGTCTCTGTCTAGCGTGAAGCAATATTACCAACCAGATACTTGTCTCCGTAGCTTCTTCCCCAGTAAGTCCATTTCTTTGCAGGCTTGCCTGATGCAAAGCACAGAGTACCTACAGCAAAGAGAGAGAGAGGGACTTAGTTTAATATCCAATATTTCCTAAACATTAGTTCAAATCCTATAGCAATTATCCAATCCAAGATCGTCTTGACTGACTTTGAGAATACAACTATCAGCAGCAGCACGAGATAACACAGCTGGCACCTATTGCATATTTCAGTGTACTATTTTAGTACAAAATCTTAATGCTGAACTTTCACCGTTGGACAAGCAAATATACCCCAATAATTACCAAAGGCCTTATGGAAATCAATCCGTTGTGCTAGAAATAGTGGATAGTTACTGAAAAGAACTGATCTAGATTAACGCAAACTAACTTGGCAAGGGGAAACCTCATAGTGGATTCTCTAGAGCATATCAATGAACAAACTCAAAATAAGTGTATGCATATTGACATGTAAATGACAGAAGAAATGTGAACTATAGTATTTGTAATATTCTAGGAACAAGAAGCTAACTCTTAAAATACTTTCATATAAATGAGTTTGTATATCATGGACATGTCAATACCTGTGATAGGTCATGCAGGAAAGGTACTAGAATTTTAGGAAATGTTCCTTCATAAATAAGGACCAAGATATCAATCAGACTCACTTTAAGCAATGGTTGCCAGATATGCATCCCTCGGCACAGGTAGATATTTTTTTACCAATATACAGAAAAACAATTTTCAAATGGCTAAAAACATCGCTGCGAGTACGTTAAGCAGAATTCCATATTTAAAAAATGATATCATGAAGCAGAAATCCATAATTAAAGCACCTTGCTGAAGTCCTGACCAATATAGAAAGAAGCACAGCTGATGATTTAAGTAAAATCCCTTTTA
Organism: Brasenia schreberi; assembly: GCA_036023115.1. NCBI lineage: Eukaryota > Viridiplantae > Streptophyta > Magnoliopsida > Nymphaeales > Cabombaceae > Brasenia > Brasenia schreberi. The sequence goes on from JAYKKT010000091.1 coordinate 32,737,199, forward strand.
GAGGGTTCCAGCACGTTTACTTTTAGCTTTCAATTAAGTCAAAGGTGTAGCTCTCAAGTTAAATCTTTTAAGGCCCCAATGGAAAAGACATTGAGAACTGAATCTTCTGAAAACATAACCGGCCTCAAACAATTGTCAATGTTTCAATAGGAAAGTTGTAATGATCATGTTTACATTAGGTTTAATAAATCTTTTAACATGTTAAAGACAAATAGACTGCACTAAGCTACAACATATGATTGCCCATGCAGATCTCAAGATACTACACGTACCCTCAGGAAGAGGCAACTGTTCATTATCGAAAGGTGTACAGAGGGATTTAGCTGCCCCTGTTTCACCTTTTGTCCGTGCTTTCACATCCTTCTCAACTTCCTGAAAGAATCACAAACAAATTCACCAACAAATTAAGGAAACAAGTGAAGACAACACAAAGAAGAAAGCATTTCCATGGCACAGAGTCCACAGCAAGTGTTCATTTAACTAATCCAAATATGAGATTTACTTGCCTGCTTAACATAGAAGGATGTACACAGATCACGGCACAATCATAAATTACTAAAATACAATCATTTTAATCTTAAGGAAACCATAAGTTAATAACCGAAGGATGAAGCCCACAGAGAGCTCAGAGTTAAAGACGCCAAGTTACAAGCAGATGTGATCAAGGACAGTACCAAATCAAGTAATGATTGCATAAGGAAACATGGAAGGGGATAACATGTAGCCATCAAACAATCCTATGAACTTACGCAAAATAGTACCAATATATCCTGCTTGCAACAATCTTGTTGGATCAACATGTCTGTCTATCACATTCTATGTGCATGACCATGTCTATGCCATGAAGGTTTTTATTCCATCAATGTTGTCAAATGGAACCAGATACGAATAGATATATGACACATACTCGACAATGATGGCATGAACTGTTCAATATCTGGGTTACAAAAGCACCTTCTTGTTTAGTAGATGACATAAAGAGGAAAGTTACATAACATTCTAGTCTTCTAATATACTGTTATGGTAGATACGGAAGATACCTAGATGGGCTGTTAATTTGCATATTGGTGAAATTAGCTAATATTGATTTGCCCATGGTTCATCACCAAAATATTCCTCGCAACTGGCTAAGTGACACATTCAGAGGCCATGTTCAAGCTGCCAATTTTGGATGTGTAATTTGGCTTCTTTTTCAGGGAGATGACAATCATTACAACCTGTCTTGCAGCCTTCTATTCAAACTTTGTGACTGCTGGTATAACTACACGGATGCATGAATACCATGATGGGTTTACCAAACGCCACTTTCTTTTGAACCTACCGCAAGTTATGAGAAAAGCTCACTAGGGATGTCATGTGCAATTTCCTTTTCAACCTACCACAATTGGAGACAAAAGTTCACCTGGCAATGGTGTACATGGGATGTGTAGAAACCCAAAGAGAAAAAACATTAAACCAGCAATGAAAAGTGCAAACTCAATAGATGGTCAGAAAATTACCAAATTAGCAAGAAAAACTTGTATCAGACAATGAAGTGATACCATGATAGAAATGATCAAGCATATTTGAATAAAAAAGAAAACGTGAAAAGGCAGATGACAGTCTGAAAGTTGTAGTGGCGAAAATAGACTAAATGAATATTACCATCTCATCACATCAAGGTGCGAGGATCATTTTCTTTTCAAAAAGCGCAGCTGTAAATTCTTCCCATGTCCTTGCAACAACTATACAAGCATCTCTTTTCTCTTTTGCTGTATGGTACAGGTTCGCCTGGATTTCATCCAACAGCTGTCTAACCTCTTCCACTAAGTTATGTCTTGCTATATCCATTTTTGCAGATGTGTCTCGGCGGACAGCACGTACCTGGATTTAAGTACCCAATTTGTAAGGCTCAACCAACAGAATCATAAACAAGAAAGAGGACGTGAATATTCAAAATGTGGCTCAAAAGAAAAGTTTTGTAGCAGATACATTTCTCAAGATCTAAAAGATTGAGATCCAGATGAATATTAGTGTTGATTTGCTGCAGCAACCATATCCCTTATTCATCAATCATCATGGATTGTTTTTGCCAACTAGTTCATTAATTTTCAGGGACAATTATCAGTAATACCAACTTCCCCTTACAAAAGGACACTTCAATACATATAAACTAGTATAGCCGTACAGGCATACAAAATAACTTAATGCTATATGCTTATCACTCTTATTTCCTGATCTCCTTCCACTCATGTCCATACGTGCAATGGTTTACTTAAAACATAGACTGTTCAAGAACGGAGATCTGTTCTTTTGCATCAGACATGAAAAGATTAATCCAGACCAAGATAAGTAAGATTTTATGAACTTTTCACCTCAAAAGAAATGCAACAGGAGAGGAAGAAGGTCCTTGTCATTGGTACAGATAGAAGAATACTCCACTGCTTAATGGCAGTATTTTTATGTCAAGGGAACACCATTATGGAGTGATATGTAAAGTGCACTTTTGAAGAAGACAAACACAGCAAAATCGTTCTCATTGGACTTGGCTTTGCCTTTGGAGAAGATTTCTAGCACGCTAGCCAGTTTATTAAACAAATGGTGAAAACCAAACCAGCACTTTTCATCATCACATTGTTCTTTAAGCATGCATTCCCTGGGAAGAAATGAAAAGAGTATGCATCATTCACCATGGAACTGGCAACTGTATACAAAAGGAAAGAATGCCCTTGATCCGTGAGGCACACAATCTACAACTTCAGATATGCCAGAAACCATGAGAACAACCCCTACATAAGAACGATAATAAGAGCAGAGAAACCATGACAACGTGTATCCTATTTGTGCAGTTATGCCACGCAGCTGGACAAAGAAACTTATACAGAAAAAGGGACATGCATGTCATGTGAAGGGCCTGATGGCGAAATTCATTGTAAATTTATACAGACATATATGCATCCATAAAAAAACATGTTAGGATCACACTAAAGCAACCAGTGAGAACACATGATATCTCGGACTACCAAAGAAATGCTATTGGGCTCCTTGACATGAAAAGGGCAATATTATTGGAACCTGTAAAATAACTCATAATTTGAGTCAGAATAAGTTCACAAATTGCAGAAAGAACTTCAACGTCAACACCAAAAGTACCTGATTGTTAGCTAAATCCTTGGGTCCAATTTCAATCCTTAAAGGAACACCTTTCATTTCCCAATTGGAGTACTTCCAACCAGGTGAATAGTTATCCCTTGAATCCTCCTCAACACGAAAACCAGCCTCTCTTAGAGTTCTCACTGTTTCCATGCAAGCATCCTGAATCCCCTGTGTGTCTGCATCCTTGTAAGGAACAGGAATGACAATAACCTGCAAGGATGCAACTTTAGGTGGCAACACCAAGCCCTTGTCGTCTCCATGGACCATAATCATCACTCCTATCTGCAAACCAATATTAAAATTTCGTCAAGTACAGCAGAAGAACAACAAAACTAAAGGTTTGGAACTATAAGACTTCTATGCAGTTCCTGATGAATGTAAGTCTTACTTGTACAGTGAAAAGAAAACATTAGTCACCACTAATACTGATAGTGCTTGCTAGGACTAATGGAGCAGGGTGTACAGGGATCATCTGATATAGTTCAGATCAGTGGTTGAACGGGTTTGCCAAGAATCTGAGCATTGCTAATTCTGCTATAGTAGTACTGAAACTACTGATGCGTGGGGACTTGGCGAGGGACTGAGTTGAGCCCGGCCTTTACCAAATTGAAGTGGAAACTGAAAGGATTGACAAATAATTTTTGATATTGAATACAGAACCAGGCATAAACTTTAATTTTGGTTCATATTATTTACTTTTTCGTATATGTATGTGTGGTAGAGATAGACAATAATAACTACGTAAAACTTACATATCATGATATCCAAATATGTTATATTATATTCATTCTTGATATGTGTATGCCACAAAGGGATGGGGCAACTAACTGATGAACTTGAAATCAAGACTTGTCATCTACATAGCAGCAATGATACAGAAACTAAATCCTGCATGTGTTTCCCCATGTGTGAGTGTGTACGCACATGAGAGTGAGAGAGAGAACTGCTTATAATGGGGGGAGCTTTATGGAGGATTAACTGCCTAACTAAACATAAAATGTTGTAACGAAATTAAAACGCCTCTTTACCCAACAGACTTTTTTACTTTTGCTTTTCACTCTATTCACCTGCCTCACATGCTGTTCTACGCCAACTGCTAGTAGCCGTTGGGGGCAATGTTATAAAAATTGTATTGTAGCGCACGATACAATACGATTTTATCCCGTACCGTATGAAGATATGGTACGATACAAGAGCACACATCGTTTATCATGATTTATCGTGCCATATCATATGATACGGGGGTGTATCGCACTGTATCGTACGATATGCCCCATATCATACGAATCAATGTTGATTTTTATGTGTTATAAATTTCAGAAATCTGAAACTTGCGGATTTCATTTCTCCTTCTTTCCAAATCCTTTTTCACGCTATTCCCTTGCTTCTAGATCCTCTTATTACCTTGTTCTTCTTGATTTTGTGGTTTATTCACAAGATTCTCAAGTATTTCACCCAATCCAACTCCTCATCTCTAGGGTTTTTGTCAAATATGTGTCATACATCTTTCCTTTGGCATTCTATCTCGATTTTTCACTTGAAAATTTTAAGGATTTTGTAGATTTATTTTTTTATTTTTAACCTCTAAAAAGTGTTTTCCTTCTTGTTGATTGTCCACTCTCATCTTAATAGATTCCGATCGAGTCGATCCGGCTTGAAAATATTGCACTTCGGTTTATGAAGGTAAAAGGCTTGTGAGTAAGTATATGTTTTGCAATACTATAAAATATTGTGGTATTTCTTGTATGAAACACTATCTTGCGGGAACCAAGAAGGATGTTAGTGCATGTCCTCGGGTTCTCGAAGCATTTAAGTATAAAATTGAGCTGGTATTGGAGGCTTCGAAAGAGAAGAAGAGATTAAGGGTGAAAGAGATGGCAGAAATTGGTGGTTGCGATATGTCTCAACCATTTGAATATGCTTCTGCTCAAGGGATGTATGGTCATAGTGGTGATGAATTCCATGGTGCAACTGAGATGGTTGAAGAGGGAAGGAGAAAGCGAGAAAAAGAAAAAAGTACAGGTTTTGGTGATAATAGCAGTGGAGTTAGCTCTCATTCTACTGCAAGAACTCCTACTCGCCTGATGCCTATAAGGAGTACCAGAGGAGGTAGCCCTAGTGGGATGCCTTCAGTTTTTCTCCCATGTATGACTCATTGAGCTCAGTCATGCATTAGATCAATTATGGCTTCAAATGAGGTAATTGATAAAGTAGATTTGAAGTATGCTAAATTTTTTTTAAGAAAATTGCCTCCCTTTCAATATTGTAAACTCATTTTCTTTTCAAAGTACGGCGGATGCTATTGCCAGTGTGGGATCGGGTTATAGGGTCCCTACTTATCATGCTTTTAAGGGGCACATTATTGCATAAATGGGTTGATATTGTTAATGCATAGAGTATTGAATTTAGGGAGTCATGGAAGGATACAGTATGTTTTGTTATGGCTGATGATTGGACAGATGGTCAGCATAGGTCTTTGGTAAACTTCATAGTCTATTATCCCAAAGGCACATTATTTTTGAAATCATATGACTTGTCATAGATACTTGAGGCAAACCATCCATCCTTAGTATGGACTCCATTGTTGTACATTGCATAGACTTATCCTTGAAGATTTGAGTGCAATGGATGAAATAAGAGGGATTATCGATGCATCCAGAAATATTACAAAGTTTATTTATAATCATTCTTCTGTATTGTATTTTATGCGAATTCATATAGGTGAAAGGGAGCTCATTGTTGAAGAATATGAGTTTAGAGTCGGTTTTAGTACATTTGATGTTTTAGGATAGTAAATTTGATGTTTTAGGTATTATTGTAATTGTTCGAAGTCATAAGGGCATTTTGGTATTTTTCTGTACTAAGGGTATTTTGGTCATTTTATAGCTCCTTATATAAGGGTTGATAGGTTAGTATTAGGGTTAAGAGTTTTGTGATTAAGAAAGAGAGAGAAAGAGGGGGTGGCCTCCATTGGAGGTCTGCCCCCTCCTCCGATCTCAACATTTCCTCTTCAATGTTTCTTGTGATTTTTCAATCTCCGTTGTGCAACCACATTTTCCAACATGGTATTAGAGCCTCCGAATCGACGGATCCATGACGAACTGCTGGCAAAGTCATCTTCGAGATGACTGCTTGTTAGGGTTCTTGGGTTATTCTTTCCTTCTCTTTTCTGATTCCGCGTTCCGAAGCTTCATGCATCAAAGGATGTTGTAGAGAAGGATGATGAGATCCCTGTTGCGGGTAACTGGCCAGGTGCATTAGATCTCTACCTAGAGACACGAAAAGACGACGAGGACTATGTTCGTGATAATGCAGGCGGAGTTAGTAAGGTGCCAATAGATTTGAATCAACAGCAGCTTCAGGGTGCGCCGAATTCCTTCACTTTGGTAAATGGGAGTTCTGATCGTGAAATGGAGAATAATGACCATCTGGGGATTTCGAATGTCTTGTCCGAGGATAAAAGTTTCAGTGATATTGAGAAGGATGGCTATATGGAAGAAGTTGCGAACGATTTTCGGGTTGGATGTTTTCCTCAGGAAAAGGCTGTAGTTTCCCATTATAAAAAGGCGGAGGATATTCCTGATGGTGCACTAGAATTGTCGAACAGAGGAAATCACAATTCTGGTACTTTAGATGGAGAACTGAGAATGAAAGAGACTGTTCGGTGTGTTGGTAAATTAGATAACGTTTCATCAAAAAGTGAAATTGGAAACACAGACAATGATGACCGAGTGGGTGACTTGGCAGTGAATGATAAATGCGTGGCAGGAGAAGAGAACAACAACAACAACAACTAAGCCTTTTCCCATACTAGACGGGGTCGGCTACATGGATTCTTTGTTTCCACAGATCCCTATTATGTGCCATGTTAGCAGTTAACTCCCAATAAGCTAGATCATTCTTTATTGTTTCTTTCCAACACTTTCGTGGTCGTCCTCTACCTCTTTTAATACTTTTCAAATTTAGTTTTTCTAACCATCTTACCGGTTCTTCTTTTGATCTTCTTTCTATATGTCCAAACCATCTTAAACGATGTTCCCTCATTTTATCCTCTATTTGTGTCACTCCTAATTTGTTTCTAATAACCTCATTATGTATATGGTCTTTTCTTATATGACCACTCTCATCCATCTCAACATCTTCATTTCTGTCACAGACATCTTTTGTACATGTTGATGATTAACTGCCCAACACTCAGAACCATAAAACATGACAGGCCTAATTGCTGCTCTATAATATTTACCTTTTAATTTTAATGGTATATTCTTATCACAAAGAATACCGGATGTTCCTCTCCATTTTAACCAACCAGCATTAATTCTATGTGTAACATCTCCAACAATTCTTCCATCACTCTGAAAAATTGACCCTAGATATTTAAAACTTTCCTTTTGGGGAATGCAATGTGTGCCAATTTTAATTTTTATGTCGCACCACTTTTTCAAAGGCCAGACCCAAGAGAAATGTTTTCCTGTAATCAACTGTTTGATGAAATGCTTCACATAAACTTCAACTCTGCAGGACAAGTGTTCGATGAAATGTTCAAGAGAGATGTTTACCTACACATGAAGTGTTTGATGAAATGCTCAAAAAGTGTTTGCTAAAATGCTCAAAGAGAGCTGAAATTCATAAAAAGATTGCAGAAGATATGAAGTAGTACTGATGTCTTTATGGAAAAACAACTGAGTGAACATAGAAGGAAAGATAGAATATAGAAAATCAATCTTTCTCACAACGTATACATGAAAAATTAAATCATAGAAGAGGCTAGAGAAATTGATTGGTATTAAATGTGACAATATCATCAAGAAGCATGAAAGTTAAAACCTTGAGTTGCTAAAGTAAACAGCCAGGAGGGCTGGAAAAGCGGTTGCAGTCACCATGTGAAGGGGCGCAGACCGACTAGTATAAGCAGATGTTTGTATTCTGCTATTTGAGTGGTAGAGATAGGGCACCCAACCAACACACCGGCTGCAGCCACCATGTGAAGGGACACAGGAAAAGTCGTGTGAAGTGTGTATGATGTAGTACCTCCTATCACAAAAGATCAACTTTCTCAAGAGTAGAAAAACATGACTTTTGAAGTGTAGCTGCCGAATCACTTTATGGAGAAGAAGAAAGAAAGAGAGAGCAACTGACACCCATAGAAGGGTCGTGTGCTACCAATGTGTTCTTGAGTGTTCAAGTTGTTTTACAGAAGCCTCGAAGAGATCGCTCGTGCACGTGTGGTGAAGAAAGAACAAGTTCTTTTGCAAGTTTGGAGTTTGAAGTATCTCACTCCCAACTTGAGAGGGGTGTTGAAGAATATAAGTTTAGAGTCAGTTTTAGTACATTTGATGTTTTAGGATAGTAAATTTGATGTTTTAGGTATTATTGTAATTGTCCGAAATCGTAAGGGCATTTTGGTAATTTTTTGTACTAAGGGTATTTTGGTCATTTTACAGCTCCTTATATAAGGGTTGATAGGTTGTATTAGAGTTAAGAGTTTTGTGATTAAGAAAGAGAGAGAAAGAGGGGGGTGGCCTCCATTGGAGATCCGCCCCCTCCTCCGATCTCAATATTTTCTCTTCAATGTTTATTGTGATTTTTCAATCTCCGTTGCGCAACCACGTTTTCAACACTGATTAGGCCTTCATTGATAAGATTTGCTACAAATATCATTATTGTGCAAAGTCTTGTCATACAGAAAAATGTATTGAAAATTTATTCGTATCTAATGAATGGGGCTTTATTAGTTGGTCTAGAAAGGGGGAGGGGATTGTTGTGGTAGATTTGTTTTCAATGCTTATTTTTGAGAAAGTTGCAGCAAAATTTTGAGGATGATTATACTTTTAGTTAAGGTAATGAGGATGGTGGACAGTGAAGATAGACCTATTATACCTTATATATGATACTATGGACAAGACCAAATTGGAAATACAAGCAAACCTTGACCGCAAGCAGTCACTTCTAAAGAATGTCTAGAAGATAATTTATGCACGTTAGAATCACCAAATGCATCATGATTTTCATGTTGTTAAATATTTTCTTAACCCTTCTATTAGATTTTCTCCTGACTTTGTGAAGGATTAAGAAGTGAAAAAGGGTATCTTAAATGCAATTGACCTTGTTGAAGATTCATATACTCATTGTAATATCAATTTAGAGTTAAGCAAGTATATTCAGAGTGTTGGAGATTTTAGGGATTTTAAAATATATATTATTTGTTGTTGCCTAGTTCTTTCTTAATATTATTAATAATGATTGATTGATATGACTATATTGTATTTGATATTCTTTACTCGATGGTTATATTAATAATATCAAGTACGAGCTATGTCACTTTACTCGGTGGTAATATTGTATCTTGAAAGAGTAAAAAATAGACAGTGGTTGCTAGATCTACAGCAGAAGCAGAATACTGGGCTATAGCACAAACTATGTGTGAAGAAAAGTGGATATCTTCATTTGATAAGTGAACTGGGATTTCCATCTAATCATTCTATACCACTATACTGTAACAGCAGTGCAACAATTCAGATAGCCTCTAATCCAGTTTATCATGAAAGAACCAAACATATAGAGATTGACTGTCACTTCATCAGAGAGAAGATATCTAATCAAGAATTCAAGCTGAAGTATGTTCAATCTATCAAACAGAGAGCAGATTTCTTAACTAAAGCTACCACCTACAGACAATTAAAAGAGACATTATCCAAGTTGGGTGTTATAAACATCCTTCACCCAACTTGAGGGGGAGAGTTAAAGGATAGTAATGTTAGAAGTCTTTTTAATGTATTTCTTGTCATTCAAGTGTATTTAACGTGTCATGTTACTTTAGTAGTAATTAGTACTAATTAGGGGTAGTTTAGGAATTCAAGTTAGATAGGGTATAAGTAGACGTTATTAGGGTTAATCCTTATTAAGGTAGAGGAGCAGGTCGGCAACCCTAGAGTAGCCGCAGTCTGCCATTTTGTGAAGATTGGAGGAATGCATATTATTTTCCTAATAACATATTCATCTTTTGGTACTTCGTTGCTTGTTGTAGTTAAAGGAAAATCAAAGACCATATCAATGTCTTTACTGTTGAAGACTATTAACTTTTATTGTTAATTTTCTAGTTTGGGTCGTCTGGCTCCTATTGGATCAGATTCTTATTCAATAGGAGTCGTATGTCATCTCTTTTACTTATTATGGGTAGATTAGTCTTTTAAGTTATAAACCATTATATATATTAACCCTAATTGTAATCAGCCTTTAAGTGAAATAAAGAGAGAGAGTAGACGGCTGCACAAGAGCAGGCGTCGACCCTCATTTCACTTTGGTGATGAGGATTTGCATGATTTTTGATGTGTTTATATTTTCGGTTGTTTACCAACATAGTATCAGAACATAAACTATGCGATTAAGGCATTTTTTTCATGATTCTACCGCAATTCCTAAATAGAAAAGGTGTGTAGGGCAGCGTGAAGCAATTATAGTATGTAAAAATTTGAATCAGGTCTGTTTTATCTTCAAGAATAGTCGTTACGAAAAAGAATTTCTGAAAAAATAAAAGTAAAAGTTTTTTAAACCCAAAAAAAAAGGGGTTTTCTTTATGTCTGACAAAGGTAAAATGGTAGAGTATGGAGAAAATGTTATTTCAGATAAAAGAAAAGGATTTCAAATTACAAACATCAAATTAGATGGCAAAAATTACCTACAATGGCTCAGATTGATTGAATTGACTGTTATGGCAAGGTGGCGATGGGATTATTTGACTAGAAACATTCACTCTCCCCACTTAACTGATCATTCCTACTCTAAATGGCGTAGGGAAAATGGCCTAATAAGTGCATGAGTCATTCACTCCATGATACCATCCATTGCAAGTACCTTTATATTTCTAAAATCAGTCAAAGATATTTGGCCAGTTGATTATGATGCTTACGCTTAGAGGAATAATATTGCAAAGAAGTATGAAATTATAGAAAGAATCCGCAAATGCAGACAAGTAGAAAGATCAGTGAGAGACAACTATGTAGAACTTCGTGGCTTATGCGAAGAATTACAGTGTCAAAGTTGCATTAAGGAACAAACGAGTAAGCTTGAAGAACGGAAAGTGTTTGATCTTTTGTGGGGCATCTCTTTTAATTACAAGGCAGTTACGAATAATATCTTACGCAGAGAATAACTTCCTTCATTGAGTATAATATATTCCTTACTACTACGAGAAGAGGATAGAAGACGTTTAGAGAAAGAATGAAAAATAAGCCAAAAAACAACTGCATTTATGGGCAAAAATGTACTTAATTATTCAGGATCCCGTGGCAGAAGAGGTTATGGAGGTCGTGTTCAATCTACTCCAAATGAAAATGATAAGTTGTGTTGTTCACATTATGAAAAAACTCGACATACAAAAGAAACTTACGGGGAACTAGTGGGCAAACCCAACTATAATCATAACAAACCGAATAAAGCATATTTCAGTGATCAAGTTGAAAGACAAAATCTAGAAACTAGACTGAGTTCATTGGTTAATATGAAGAAGGAAATCGAAGAACTTAAAGTGAGACTAGCTGAATCACAATATGCATCTACGTCTTCTACTGTTGATTCCCAAGCTACCATGACATATCCTTTTTCGTTCATGGCTTATGGTAATTCACTCGTTCCTAATTCAAGAATATGGATAGTTGACTCAGGTGCAACAAATCATATGGATAGTTGATTCATAATGGTGTTATTAAGTTGGCCGATGGGAAAAGAAAGTATAATCATTGCTTTTGGGACTCTTAAAAATGTTATACATGTTCCCCATATTTCAATCAATCTCTTATCAGTTTATGATCTAATACAAGTCTTGGATTATTTGGTAACCTTTAATTCTATGTTAAAGACTGGAAGGATCTTTGGTCAGGATAGCTTGAGGAGGGAACTTTATTTTTATGTGAAAAAAACTAGGACAGCTATGTAGTCTACTCTAACTACAAAAGGGGAGAAGGAAGAATTGATATTATGGCATCGATGATTAGGCCATTTACCTATTTCTAAGATTAGGATTCTATTACTTAATTTTTGATATGTAATGATTTGTTTTTGCAATGTGACACTTGTCAAAAAGTCAAACATCATCGTGCATCATTTCCTTTGAATAAAACTAGATGTCACCACAGAAATTTAGGAACATTACTAGCAATTAATGGCACTAAGGGTTATGAGAATGGTGGAATCGATATGTTTATGAGAAAAGCCAAACATCAAGTGTTTCATCAAAAAGCCAAACATCAAGTTGATATATATCCCAATTCCTAATGGTACTAAGGGTTATAAGAATTCTAATTGTAGTCATCCTATCAACCAGGGCAAATGTTTCATCATAACCACTTCCATACTCTTAAGCATAACCCTTTGCAATCAGTTTGGACTTATATCTCTCAATATGGTAATTGCTATGAGTTTTGATTTTATAGACCCATCGACATCCAATAATCTTCTTATCTTTTGATATGGGTACAACAGTCCCCGTATGAGCTTTATCTAAGGCTTTAAGTTCATCCCTCATAGCATCTTTTCATTCTAAAATACCTTTAGCTTGATGATAAAACTTGGATTCTCTAACTTGGTGAAGAGTTGCAATCAAGTTTTTACATTGAGGTTCAAAGGATTCATAGGAAACAAAACGTTGAGGTTGTTTTGAAACCCTAGGTTCTAGACATGTGTCATCTGATTCTCTATGACGTCGTGTGTAATGTAATGGAAATGGTTTAACAATGGGTTGAGATTCAACAGTTCTACTCGAGACATCTCTACTCTAAAGAGAAATATCCTGATGATCTACAGAGTCACAATCATCTTCTTCTTCTAAATCAAAGAAATCTTGAGATATGGGAGATTCATAGTTTTCCAAGGATTTAGACTTATAATAGGCATCATTCTTAAAGAATTTTACATCATTAGAAACATATAATTTATCATCAATAGGATCAAAACACCTATAACCCTTTTTGTCTATGTCATAACCAAGCAATACACATTCAATAGCCCTACGAGATAGTTTATCATTTTTATTTGCATAAACAAAGCATCTACATCCAAAAATTCTAAGTCTTTCATAATAAGGTGAAATTTTATATAATTTTTCAAAAGGATAAATATTTTCAATATTGGATGAAGGCATTCTATTTATAAGATAAACTACATCAAGAGTAACTTCTGCTCATAGAAATTTAAGAACATTATTGGCAATTAACATAGTTCAACATGTTTCTATAATGTGTCTATGTTTCCTCTCAGCCAAGCCATTTTGTTAAGGAGTTTTAGTGCAAGATTTTTTTATGAAAGATTCCATTTGTTTCAATAAATTTTTAAAATTCATTTGACATGTATTCTCCTCCTAAATCCGATCTAAAAATCTTAATGGTGGCTCCAAATTGATTTTTCATCATGTTACAAAATATTATAAATTTTTCAAATACTTCTAATTTATGCTTCAAAAGATATATCAACGTAAAACGAGTAAAGTCATATATAAATATCACATAATATTGAACTACTCCCTTAGAGACAACAGGGGCAGGACCCAAAATATCAGAATGTATTAAATCAAACGCTTTGTTCGGTACATAGTTTCTTTCTCCAAAAGAGAGACAGTGCATCTTCCCAAGAACACACTCTTTACATTCAAACTTTTGTTTCCTAATCTTTTTAATAAAGGGAATGTTATATAATTTTTGTAAATCTAAATGTCCAAGTCTTTTATGCCAAAGGGTAGCCTCTTGGGCTACATTACAAGACTCAAAATTTGGCATAACAAGATAATCCATTTTGTATAGTTCACTTTCTCTATGGCCTTAACCAATCACTTTCCACGATAGGTGATCTCGCACCACACAATATTTGGATGAGAAAGTGAGTATACAATCATTATCACAAATTTGAGCAACCGAAAAGTAAGTTTAAATTAAGTTTACGTATAAAACTTACATTTTGGATTTTAAAATTTTCTTTTTCAAAATTTTCTATTTTTCTAATTTGAAATTTTGTATCATCGACCTTAAACACATTTTCCAACGATATCATGAGATTCATTTAAGGAGTATTCACAATGAGTCATGAAAAGAAGCACCCGAATGTAAAAACCAAGACATACCTTGAGAAGTAGAGAGCGTTTCCGGAGATGCTTACTTTTTCTTTCAACATTTCCTCTATATATGCTTTGATGTTGCTAGGTAAGACTCCTTCTTTATCTTCCACGGCTCCCACATTTCTGAACTTTTTTCGAAGAGGATAAGTGGTTTTGATATGTACACTTTCCTTACAATAATGATATATAGTGTCCTTGGTTGGCCACGGTCCCATAGGTTTCTTCGTTGTTCCTTCAAGATTTTTCTCATGTGAGGGCTTGTATGTCTTCGTATTAGCTCCCGGTTTCAAAAGCTGCAAGAACGGCTTCTTTTGTAACATTAACACTTTTAAATCTTGTTTCTTCCATAACAAGATCAGCCAAAAAAGAGTCTCCTCTAGGTCTAGGTTTTCTATATATTAAATTTGATCTAATGTTTTCAAATTCATCTCTTAACCCATGCATAAACAAAAAGAAATATTGATTATCTAAAAACTCTTAAAATTCATCCAATTTTGAAGTTTTCCAAATTTATCAAAACTCCTAAGTTAAGTCCATAATTCTGAAAACTCATTATGATAATCTCTAATGCTTATCTCACTTGTTTAAGCATAATCATTCTTTCCAATAAATCAATTTGAAAAACAAAATCATCTTGAGAGTGAAGTTTTCTCAAGTATTCCCAAGTTTCAAATGCACTTTCTAAAACGCTAATTCTATTTCTAAGATTCTCATCTACATTTTGACAAATGATCCAAGTAATTTTTACATTCATTTTTTTCCAAGATTTTAGATCTTGTTTATACTTTTCATGAGCTTTAATAATATCATCATCATCCAAACCATCAATGTTCAAAATCAATTCTTTTATCGCGCCATCAATATAATCCCAAAAATCTTTTGATAAAAAATATTTTTTCATTGTCCTTCCCCAACTTTCATAACATTTTGGTTCAAGGATACATCTAAAAGACTTATTTTTACTTTCCATTTTATATAGAATCAAAAGATTTAGACTAACCTCAAGTTTAGTATGATTTCTCAAAATTTGCAATTGTAGCATGCTTCTCAATGTGCTCGAATTCTTCAATACGAGGCTCTGATACCATGTAAATTATCATTGATAATCGAAGATCGAATCGTCCACGAAACAATTTATCAAAGCGTCAAGAATTCAAACCATCCAAATATGGATGTCACATAAAAATATCTCAATAAGAATGCAGAAGCAAGACAAATTCCAAATAAAAGATATGCAAAAACAACATATCTTTATTGATGATAGAATGGGATATTTATAGGGGAAAATTGCATTACATACAAGAGAAGACAAAACAACCTTGAAGGTTGGCTGATGTGCACAGCACTACACAGCAGCCCAACGGCTATTAACTAGCCATTGGAGGCCAGCTGCCTCCAACGGCTAGTTGACTGGCCCATGGCCTGGGCTAGTCCTATGACAAACACGGGACCTAATGGCCCGTGTACCTATTACAACTAACAGATATTGCAAAAGAAAGAATATGGCAAACGTATTTAAGAGGCGAGAGAAAGATATTCTTCTTAAATCCTAATGCTACCCTTAATCAGAATTCTTGCCCTGAATCAGTTCATATTCCAACTCAGGTAACTCTTTCAATCATGTCTAATGATTGTGATAATTTACCTATTATTCTTTGGAAGGGCAAACATGAAGCTGATAGATATCCTATACATAAGATGGTTTCATATACTAATTATCCAAAAGAGTATCAGTTGTTTGTGATGAATGCAGATAATATCTATATTCTCAAAACATTTGAAGAGGCCGAACAAAATTCAAATTAGAGGACAGTTATGAAAGAAGAAATCGTAGCATTGAAAAAGAATCAAACTTAGGAACTTACAGATCTATCACTAGAAAGGAAGATTGTGGGCTACAAGTGGGTGTATATAGTAAAGTTTAAGATTGATGGATAAATAGAAAGATAAAGGCAAGGTTAGTAGCTAACGGCTATAGTTCATCATATGAAATTGACTATACAGAGACATTTGCACCTGTTGCAAAAATGAATAGCATCAGAATCCTCTTAAGTGTAGCAGTTAATCAAGAATGTGAACTATGGCAGTTGGATGTGAGAAATGCATTTCTTCAAGGAGATCTCATTGAGGACATCTATATGGACTTACCTCCGAGATATTATCAAGGGAAAATGTCATCAAAGTTATGCAAACTAAAAACATTTATTTATGGTTTGAAGCAATCATCTAGAGTTTGGTTTGAAAAGTTTAGTAATGGTATTCTTGGTTTGGGTTTCACACAATGCGTTAGTGATTACACTTTATTTATCAAGAGGGACAAGAAAATTATTCTCTTAATTGTGTATGTTGATGACATTATTATTACTAGTGATGATGTGGAAGGAATTAATTATTTAAAAAAACAACTACATGGTTTATTTGATATGAAAGACTTAGGAAAATTACACTATTTTGGGGATTGAGATTGTTAGAATCAAGGGTTGTTTGTTCTTAAGTCAAAGAAAGTATATTCTTGATTTATTAAAGGAGACAAAAATGGAAGATTGTGAGGTATGCTCTATTCCCATTGAGATTCAAAAGAAAGTTGTTGAAAATTCTAATGAACCCTATGAAGATGTGAGGAGATATCAATGATTAGTGGGAAAATTGATATGTCTCACAATTACCAACCCCGATATAAGTTTTGCGGTCAACTATGTTAGTAGATGGATGCATTCACCATGAGGATACTATATGAATATTGTATTTCATATCATCACATATCTGAAATCATCTATTACCCACGGTTTCCTGTACTCCCCATATGGATCATTTGATATTGAGATTTTTTTATATACTGATTGGGTAGGTTCCACAGATGGCAAAAGATCTACTTTAGGATATATAATATGTGTGGAGGTAATGTTGTTTCATGGAAGAGCAAGAAAAGTATGTTGTGGCTAGATGAAGTGTAGAGGCAGAATATTGTGCTATCGCTCATGGTACGTGCGAGGGTTTATGGGTAATGTCACTAATGGAGGAAATTAGTTTTGGAAGAAACTCTCTGATTAATTTCTTTACAGATAGTAAGGCAACTCTTCAAATAGCCTCCAATCCAATCTTTCATGAAAGAACCAAGCACATTGAAGTAGATTGTCACTTCATTCAAGAGAAGGTGAACCATAAAATATTCAATCTCATCCATGTCCATTCAAAGAATCAGTTTGCAGATATTCTTACTAAACCGGTGGTTGCAAATGCACTAAAGAAGGCTCTTTGCAAGTTGGGGATCTCTACTATTCAAGACCCAACTTGAGGGGGCGTGTTGAAGACTATTAACTTTTATAGTTAATTTTCTAGTTTGGGTCGTATGGCTAAGCCATATGTCATCTCTTTTACTTACTAGGGGTAGATTAGTCTTTTAAGTTATAAACCATTATATATATTACCCTAATTGTAATCCGTCTTTAAGTGAAATAAAGAGAGAGAGAGAGAGTGGACGGCTGCACAAGAGGAGGCGTCGGCCCTTATTTCACTTAAGTGATGAAGATTTTCATGATTTTTGATGTGTTTATGTCTAGGGTTGTTTACCAACATTTACGTGAAGTAACAACTAGTGGGATAACTATAATCTCCAATGCCAACTGGATAGGGCATGTCTGAGACAACATAATATGATTTTTTATTGTGACTTTCACTTGAGGTACTTCCTATTGACCATAGTGCTATAACTCTTTCTTGTATTGAAAAATTATCTAGGAGCAAAAAACAATTCGAATATTTTAACACTTGAAGTAAAGATGATGAATGATCCCGTCTGGTAAAGAATTATTGGTCACTGCCAGTACCAAGATGTGCCATGTTGAAAGCAGCTCATAAGCTTGACCTTGCGGTCTGAACTTATTCCCTAGAATATAAATTGGCAATGCTTCTGATCTTGTAGCCAAATTAAAAGCTGAACTTTCTCATATTTAAGATCTTACTCAGCTTGGAGATTGTGATGCCCTAGAGAAAGAAGCTCAATTGCAAGCTGATTTATTGGCTCAACTTGCAAAAGAAGAAAGTACCTGACAACAAAAACCACGAACGACCCAGCTTCAAGAAGGGGATAGAAATTCAAGGTACTTCATGTCTTCACTTCATGGAAGAAATGACATCAATAATAATTTTCATATCCGTGAAGGGGACATGATTTTGTAGAAATAAGTACAAATCAGGAAATGTGCACTTCTTTTTTCGAGAAATTGTATTCAAAAGAAGGAAGTTGCTAACCGTATTAGCATTTCCAACTGATTGCAAAGTTAGTCTTGCAGATAAACAACCCTCACTCATCCAGTATCTAATGATGAAGTACAAGAAGTTGTGTTTCAATCCAACGTAGACAAAACTCCTAGTCCAGATGGTTTTCCAGGCCTATTCTATCAATATTTCTGGTTCATTGTGGGCAAAGATGTCACCAAAGCCATCCAGAATTTTCCCACAAACCTCTTTTCTCGAATTAACAGCACAAACATTGTTCTCATCCCTAAGAAGTACAGAGCAGTGCAACTTATATTGTCCCATCTCTTTGTGTAATTTCTACTCCTAGATCATTACCAAAATTATGGTTAATCGCATGTGACCTATTCTGAGAAAAATTATAATATTATAATCAAGGGGCTTTCCTCAAAGCTAAAGATATAAGAGACACTATCTTCATTGCTCATGAGCTTACCAATTTCATTAGTCATCTTATGCAGCAGGCTTTATTTGCAAAGTTAGATCTCTCCAAGGCACATGATAGAGTTGATTAGGACTTTACGCAACATTCCCTTTCTCTTCTTGGTTTTGATCATGGCTGGATCGAGCTTATTGTGTCATGTGCCTCCACTACTTTTCTTATCCTCAGTAATGGTTTCCTAGGAGTTGAATTTCACAGTTCAAACTTCAAAGGGTCTTCAGCAGGAGATGCACTTTCACCTTACCATTTTATTGTCATTATGGAACTACTATCAAGAAGACTGTTATTGGCTGAAAGAGGGAGAGATTTGCATCCATTTTTCCCTAAGATGGAGGCAGAATGTTTCTCATCTGTCATTTGCTGATCATATATTACTCTTTACAGAAACTAACCGACCTACTATTCTCAACCTTACAAGATCTCTAATCAATTTCAGGACAACTCAGGAATTTTCATTAATGAACTTAAATCATGCTCTATCTTTTTTAATGTTCCTCCACCAAAAACAGAGATGGTTACGGCCTTGTTACGATGCCCCAAGCAACACATCCTATCAAATACTTGGCATTACCTCCTCTTCATGGAAGATTGAATGCAGACTTATGCTCTGAACTTGAATTGGAAGTGAAGATGAAACTTGATGCATGGCAGACATCATCCTTATCATATGCGGACTCACTTATCTCAATGTGCTCAAGTTTCACACATCAATACATACTGGCTTTTATCATTTCAAGATCTTGACGATGATCCACACACTAGAGACTAACCTTGCAATTCCCTATGGCAAGGTCATTTTGCTGGATCCAGATATCATGCCATTTGATGGCCGGTGCTTTGTCAGCCTCAAATTGAAGGTGGCATAGGCCTCAAGTCACTTCAGGGCATCGACCAAGCATGCCTACAGAGAACAGGTATAAAGTCAACGGTTCATGACTCTCCATGTGCATGGCTTATCCAAGATAAATATCTTCAATCTCGCAGCCTCTGGGCATGGAAAGGAAAAGCTGGTGGCTCCCATTTAAGGAGGAGCATTCTTTCGGTTTGGAGATTATACTCAGACAGATTATCATGACAGATTGGTAATGGCAACACAGCCAAGTTCTAGACTGACATTGGCTTGCACTCCCCTTATAGAACGTCCAATTTTATGGGATTGTAGAATTTTAATCCATAGTCGCTCATTAACCCCAAGGGAGGCATATCTTTATTTCAAAATAAGGTACTCAATGAATGCCTCATTCCCAATATTACTTTTCCATACTCTCCTGGTACTACAACAATTAAGTCTTTTCCCATACTAGATGGGGTTGGCTATGTGGATCAGACACTACTAATATTATTGTATGGAGTTCTTCCTTCCACCTGTCCTCTATGAATAGGAAGCAACTCTGAGGAATGGTTCGTGAGAAATACTCTACTGAGAATTGGCTAAAATTCTTGTGGATTTCTCATCAACTTCCTAGAGCTTCATGGACTCTTTATATAGCCATTGCTTCAAGATTACCTACACAAGATCTACTCCAACAGAAAGGGATTTCTCCGGCAACTAGACGTTTTCTCTGCAACCAGCATGAAGAAACCCATGATCATCTATTATTCTCTCAGCCAACATATGGAGTTTTGTTGTTTCGAGCCATGTGTCAACATGGTTCATGAACTCAAATAGTGGAGCAGCAGATCTTTTTGGTATGATTGGCTTTAAAAATCTTTGAATCATTCTTTCCATATTCCCATTTGGCGTATTTGGACCATACAAAACAAAATCCGTCATGAAGATGAGTCTTATACTATTCAACGAGCTATCAATGATGTCTGGACTCATTGTTGTGACCTCTTTAGCAGCAATCCTTGAACTTTTCAAACATATCCTTCTCTATGGATAAAGACAGGTACAGTAATCCAGGACCTGGAACCTCTATCTCCTATTCAAATCTTTGTTGCTGCAATAGAAGATGCCTCTGCAGTGAGGGTAGCTTTTTCTGTTAGTCAAAATGATGGATACTTTATTATGGTAGGAGCTCTATAGGTAACTACTGATATCATAATTCCAGAGATTGCTACTATTGCTTATGTTCAATAATACATCAACCATAATGATAATTTTGGAGTATGTTTCTCCACATAGAGCTGGGCTTAATAGCTTACGAGTTACCTATGAAGGAGGAGACACAAACACAATACTGCAAAATGTATGTTCATCTGCTTCCTCTGCTTCTTCTATAACAAAGAACCCATATTCCATGTTTTGGAAGTAAGTCCTTTGCTGGAAGGACAAGCCTCCCAACTGGTATCTTTTAATTTTACTGTATACTACTGATCATATACTCACATATGGGATTCTCCTGAATGTTTATTATCAAAAAAAAAAATAACTGACTAATAAATTGAAAGCTAAAGATCTTAAGAATTCTATCTAGACTGTAAATAGCTTAAAAGTTTGTATTCTCCCCATAGGGAGAAGTAAATAGAGAGAACTTTTATCAAGAGGGTGCTCACGAACCAGGAAAGAGTGGGCTCTAACAAAAAAAGGGGAAAAAAGCATGAAGTAACAAAAACTCAAGCAATGATCCCCAAAATCAAACACTCAGGAAAAGGGAAATTTTCAATACCGTACGGGTAGTGTAAGCCCAAGAGTTCTGCCACACCATGCCTTTTTCTCCCTTCTCATTCTCAAAGTTAATCTCAAACATCTTAGCGAAATTTTGTCCAAGACAATGTGAAGTAGCCCCTTGCACGCCACGACCAGTAGTAGGTATAAAGGCCTAAAACCAAAGAAAAAAACTCATAACAATATAGAATCAAATAAAAAAGGAATCCAGAGACTGAAAGCATTCCAGTATGGCATAATAAACCACTGACGCACAAAGAGCCATAGTGAAGTACCTCTACGCTCGTTGTATATAGGCCACCTGCAAACTTCTCCAGCTCACTTTTCTTTCCCTTAAGGACAGGAACTTTAAGAAATTCTTCATAAATTCTTCGATATAGTTCCAATATTTGGAGAACCTGAAAAGAAATGCAGATTGTAGAGACATTTTAATGGAAGAAAAAGAGTCATCCAGCTTCAGCACATGAACCAAGAAACATTTTGTGCAGTTCCCAAAAACAACTTTGGCTAAACAAAAGTTGCACATATCAAGAGCCACCAGATTCACAAACTTTAGATTTACATAAAGGAAATCAGCAATCAAGAACCTACGTGCAAGGGCATGAAAAGCAGAGATGACTGACAATCACAGTTCTCAACAAAATAGAGGACAGGAACGTATGCTTCCCTAATAAGTTATTAACTACCAGATCCCTTATTCATTCACGCAAAAATGAATTTTGGGTTGTACATGTACATTGATGTTCATGACTATGTTACAACATATGCTTCGCATGCATCAAATGGGTGTTCACCATGAGATGGTGCAAATGGACTTTCTAGCCAGTCCAAGAAAGAATCTTAATAGCGGCAATGACCAACAAGTACCCCAGTATGAAGGAGAATATCATGGTAACTGACTAAAAATAAAGCATGTAGGAGGCGACTGGCTTAGAAAATAGATGCACAATAGAAAATGACAAGGTAGACAACATAAACTGATGACCATATGGTTGGGAGAAACAACAGCATCATTTTGTCAAGTGAAAAAGCTATCACCATCTTCACCTTTAAATTTGAACTGTCGTGATTGTGGAATAAAACACCATGCTCTTGCCACAGATTGAATAGTATTGCTAGGTCTAGCCATGCAACTACCACCAGAGACAATTATGCCTTCTACAGCATGTCTCTATATCACATATGTTAGAAATGAAATAAAATGTGAGCAGAAACTGAGCATTGGAGACCAACCCAGTTATGACAACTATATGCAGTTGTTACTAATATGGGCACTTCAGAGTGAATTGGAGTTCTTCATTTCATCTCATAAGAGTACCTGGAGCAAAACCATACAATATTCCTATAGAGGTTTCAAAAATCCTAGGAGAAACACGAATCACTTGGCTCATAAGACTATTTAATGAAATATGAAAAAAACAAAAGATGCTCAAGTAATGGAGAGCGAGTACACTTATACCCATATATAAGAACAAAGGAGACATTTAGAATTGTGCAAATTATCGAGGTATCAAGTTAATGAGTCATACTATGAAGTTATGGGAAAGAATAATTAAACAGAGAGATTAAGACAAAGAGACTCATATTTCGGAGAGAATCAATTTGGTTTTTATGCCTGGGAGGTCCATGGAAACAATATATCTTCTACGAAGATTAATGCGGAGAGGTATCGAAGGAAGCAAAAAGACCTTCACATGATATTTATTGATCTAGAAAAAGCTTACGATAGGGTACCAAGAGAGGTTCTTTGGAGAACTTTGAAAAAAATATGTATCCCATTGACATACATTAACCTTATAAGAAACATGTACGATGGTGGAAAAACATGTGTGAGGACTCATGAAGGAATGACAGATTTCTTTGAAGTTAATATTGGGTTACATCAAGAATCAACTTTAAGTCTATACTTATTTATAGTGGTGATTCATGTGTTACCAAAACATATTCAAGATGAAGTACCTTGGTGTATGTTATTTGTATATGACATTGTTTTAATAGAGGAGTCTAAGGAAAAAGTTAATAGAAAATTGGAACTATGGAGAGAAACATTAGAAAGTAAAGGCTTCCGTCTTGGTAGAACAAAGACAAAATATATGGAATGTAAGTTTGATCATTTGGTTACTTCAGAGGACAGAAATTAAAATTTGCACACATTGTATCTCCCAAAAGGAAAGTTTTAAATACCTAGGGTCAATTTTTCAGAGTGATGGAAGAATTCATGGAGATGTTTCGCATAGAATTAATGCTGGTTGGTTAAAATGGAGAGGAGCATCAGGTATTCTTTATGATAAGAAGATACCATTAAAGTTAAAAGGTAAATATTATAGAACAGCAATTAGGCCTGTCATGTTTTATGATTCTGAGTGTTGGGCAGTTAATCATCAACATGTACAAAAGATGTCTATGACAGAAATGAAGATGTTGAGATGGATGAGTGGTCATACAAGAAAAGATTATATACATAATGAGGTTATCAGAAACAAATTACGAGTGGCACCAATAGAGGATAAAATGAGAGAATATCGTTTAAGATGGTTTGGACATATAGAAAGAAGATCAAAAGAAGATCCCGTAAGAAGGTATGAAAAACTAAATTTGGAAAGTATTAAAAGAGGTAGAGGACGACCACAAAAGTGTTGGAAAGAAACAATAAAGAATGATCTAGCTTTTTGTGAGTTAACTGCTAACATGGCACACGATAGGGATCTGTGGAAACAAAGAATCCATGTAGCCAACCCCGTCTAGTATGGGAAAAGGCTTAGTTGTTGTTGTTTGTTGTATTAATGAACTACACAATGTTTTAAGTCTTTAGAACACACTGACTTGGGGATTACAACTTATATTGAGTTGAAACTAGTGTGATGTGTGGATGTTGCTCACTCGTTTCAGTCTTTTTATGGTACTATTTCACTTTTTGTCACTCTCTTTGTAAGTCTTGACCTGAAAACTTAGTTATGTTTATGCTATATATGATGTTTGGATGTGGTTCTCTATTAAGCAACAATATTTTCTCATCCCTGATTTTATTAAATTCTTTACATTTTTTGCCTTTTTATTTTTTGAATTAGCTTTTTCTTTGTAAAAAGAAAAATATTGTAGCATACGATATCATACAAAGCAATCCATGATTCCATATCATTAGCCAGTACAATATGGATTCAGTATGATATTTACCAGACTGCATCTAAGAGTTGTATTGCTTATTTGAATGTAGGGCACGTAATTCCAAGTAGAATGTTTTTCCAAGAAAGAAAATGAATCTGACAAATTCCAAGCAGTGTAGTACAAAAATATCACTACGATGAACTCCTTGAATAGACTTAGAAAACCAATTAAAAAGTGGTCAAAAGATGATTATCTCCAATGCTATAAGAAGTTAAAGTAGGATTTTATAAATGTGCTGTTACACAGCCAGACGAATAACACGCGCACACACTCATGCACATATATATACATATATATGTATGTATGTATATATTGTACGTGTGTATATATATATATTATGTGTGTGTGTATACACGCACACAGACACCAAGGCAGCCACTTAGCAAGGACAGCTTTATGTCCCAAAATGCAGTAAAAATGTTACCTCATCATCTGCTTCATCTTTTGTCTCAAAAGCTGTGTGCCCCTCTTGCCAAAGAAATTCACGGCTCCTATAATAAGCTCAATGAAAATTAGTGTATAAACAATTCCAACTTTCTTTTCACAGTTATATTTAACCAAAGATTTAAATGTATCTCTTCACAATGTCAAAATCTGAGGGGAAAGGCTAAATCCCATAAGGTACTCATATTGAAAGACCAAAAAGGCCCTATAAGGGTTGACTTATTGTAAAATGCATTATGTATTAATATGTACAGAAAGACCATTATGATAAGAATAATCCAGAAGCTCACTGACTTTCAGGTAATGAAGAAGGAAAAGCAACATTTGTGACATCAGAAGTTAGAATCCATCAGTAACAAAACAATATCATCCGAGCAGAGTGAGATCATAACATATCTAGTGATAAGAAAATCCCAAAGAACTACTGGAAAAGCAATACTGAAAATTGCAGCATAGAATCTCGTTCTGATCCACTTAGGAAAGTAAAACATGCTCGACTTATACGTTCCATAAGGGGCTTCAAATCTTGAAAACCACAGCAGAACATTAAGTTAAGGAAATGAAAATCATTCTCAGACTTTGTAGTCAATGACATCCACTCTCCTACATTGGGATGGTAGGACAACTCTCCTTTGTTGTGCAATGGAGGGCAGCTGTTCTAAGCCACTGTCAGACTTGTGCAGAAAGGTGGACTGACAAAAATTGTTTATCCAATAGCATGTAGTAGCATTTGGATAGCTTGCATAACCTAAGCCACTAGGAGTGGCAATTTTGTGCATGGCACAAAAAAATGTGCTTATTCGATCACTAAAGACACTTTGTGTCGTGTTCATGGGGGAAGAAGGTTACATAAGAAAAAATCATGTTGCGTATGGTAAAACTCAACACGACATGGATAATCCCAATTACATGGAAAGTTATTTGAGAATTTAAAAAGTTGTCCTATGCAATAGTTTCAACACTAGCTTCTCATTTACTTTTGACCTCTTATATTAAGTTTTCCATTTTTTGTTTAGAAACCAAAAATCAACTGGTTCTTACCATGGCTTCACAAATCTAGTGAATAGCAATTAATGTTGACGTACTTGTTTTGGCTCCTAGCCTCTCATTTACCCACTTTTCATCTCTTTTTCTTTTGATTTACAACCATAAACCAACTGGTTTCCACCGCTGCTTTCACAAAACTTGGACTGGTTTTACCACTGGTTTTCACAAAACCAAAAGGTTCAAAACTGAAGGCTCTGTCGCTGAGCAAATCAAAAAATATGTCCAGCCCATGTAGTCTAAACATGAACAAATCATGTGCGTGTGAGACATTTTCCACACGAAACCAACATATCCTTTTTGTGTGAAGCTTGTGTTCGCACAAACATGATACTTCGACATGTTTTGACACCCCTACTACGGGCCTTCAGAAAGAATATGGTACTTCTGAAATTACTAGTGGAATTAATTTGTAGAGTGTTTTTGTAGACCATCATAATATATCTGCTGGTTCAAGAAATACCAGAGACAATAAAAAATCTTTAACTAAGGTACATATTTGCATTGATGGCTGACCCTCTAACCATCAGATGTCAACCTGTGGATCTAGGGGCTAAGAAATCCTAGATCCTACTTTGCCAGACTTCCAAAGGTCATGGAGCACAAACCACCCATAGAAGGTGATTCTTATGAAGCTACCAGCAACCCTCAAGCAGGATGAAACAAAAAGGCAGTGATAGTAGGCAAGCATGGCGCTAGAACAGCGTTCCTACTTTCTTTAGAGACCAGATTTGCTGATGAACAGGATGAAGGTGTCAATCAAGTTGTTACTGAGAATGACAAAATGTTGAACTATAGATAGCATGCATTCTCGAAGAAAGATTTTCATCAGTGAAGTACATTTATCAGTTCACCAAAAGTTCATAATCAACAACCAGAAAGAAAATACATGTAAACTGAATGAGGAAAGAAAACCAATCAGAAATTTACGAGTCTGACAGATACCAGGTCGCCAAGCTTGGGAAAAAACTATTGTAAGAAACCAATCAACAAATAAATAGACACATAACAAGATCATACATATAGTGATACTTAGATATTTGGAGGCAAAATGACAAACCTAACCAGTAACTTCATCGTATAAGCAAATATCTACACAAAAACATGCTACTGATCAAGCATTTTAAAAGACATCATTACAATATGCAGAATGATCTCCTGCCTGTATGGTGATGGCATTAGCACATGTGTGTAGGCTCAGCAGAAGTACCAGCACTAACCTTATAAAAGGAGTGGGATTGCTGAATTCCCATCGAACCACATTGCACCACTGATTGAGCCTCAGGGGAAGGTCACGGTGCCCCCTTATCCACTTTGAATAGTAAGGATACATAACAGTCTCACTTGTGGGCCGAATAGCTATGGGCACTTCCAATTCTGATTGCCCAGACTTCGTCACCCAAGCAACCTAAAATTTAAAAGCAAATAGATGATGGAGCACTCTTAACAAGCCATCCAAATAAATATACCATCATATGTGCAAAAATAAATGCATCCAGAGAGTATCTCCAAAAAAGGTGCAGAAGTTTTGGCAGTATCCACAGCGGCAGCAATAGCTTCAAAAAATAAGTTAACAAGTCTGAAGTTCACAAAAGTAACACTCGTAATGAATTGTAATGCAGTAATATCAGGCTTGACATCCTAACCATGCCCTTCAGTTTCAACTATATCTTATATAGCAACATATTTGGTTAATTAGTAATAGAATCTTAGAAGTATCAAGACACCTTTACGTTGTATGAATATTGTGGAAACCAGCCTTAAGATAATTAAATGCCTCATGAGAAAAATCAATAACTCACTTACCAGGTAAAGATAAGACACAAGGTCCCATTGCCTGATATTGCAGACTGCAGACACATACGTCTCACAAAAAGGCATGCAGATTCCATCTTAGGCAATGTTGCAGATATTGCATCCGGCCCCATATTGTGTGAGGTAATGTTGTAAAAATCACATCGTATCATACGATACAATACAGGTAAGTGTATAGCATTAGAGGATGTATTGAAACGAATCATATGGTATGGTGTCATATCGTACAAAACGGCCCATATTGTACGAGTCACTGTTGATTTTTTGGAATATACAAATCCGAGACCAGCTGTTTTTTTCGAGTGTTATGCCTGCTTCTAAACTCTTTCTTGGCTTCTATCTTTGATCTCAAACCCTTTCCCTTTCATTTGCTTGATTTTTTCTCCCAAACTCTTAAAAATCTAGAATTTTTGTCAAATCTGTAGCATTACTATCTTCTTTTCATTCCTAATCCTTTCTCACCCAAAGTTTCACTTGAAAATTTAAGGTTTACAAAGATCCCATTGCCTGATATTGCAGACTGCAGACCCAAGGTCCCATTCTCACATTGGGATTACTGCCACCCAAGTAGCTACACGTTCCCAGTTTTTTGGTGAGTTTTTCTCCAGAGACCTAGCTTCATCTACAAAGAATGCATGAACTTTTTACATAATGCAATCTTTGTTGCTCACACATAACAGATCTCAAGGAAAGTTTTTTATGACCAATGTCAAACTTTCTATCAAGAAGATAGATTTCTCCATGCAATGTCTCAAGCTTGATAACTTAATGGAAAGGCCCATCTAACAACCAGCATTGACCTAACACTTTATTCTACCAAGACTCAAGCAAGTCATAAAGCTATTTATGATGAAAAATCTTAGGGTATAAACTATAAAGTATGAAGAAACTTTCCATATTAGTCAATGCATTCCCTTAACATGTACCTTACGACTTCTCCATGAAAAAGAAGATGTTTTGACCATACATTTAAGAAAACTACATAAATGGCAGACGAAAGGAACATATCCCAAACAAAGGAAAGAAGGAGCCACAGATTCAACAGGTGGACAATGAACAATGTCATAAACCTAAAAGTGTGCAAGCATAACTCCACCTCAGGAGCAAAACCCTCAATGTGATCTTTCTCCTTCTCCAAGACATTGGACGAGACAAAGAGGGGAAAGTAGCAGTTTTTTATTCCCATCTTCTTAAGTTCTGGATCAAAAAAATCCTACATAGACATAAGAAAATCCCAACTTACCACATGTCTCCCCTCTTTCGGTTTAGCACAACATTGCCCATGGTCGTCGATGATATGGCTGGAAAATCCCAAGAAAATAAGAGAAACCCTAGCAACTCATTTTAGAAAGACATATGACCATTTGACGCATTTTGTAGTACCATCCGGCCGCCAAACCACATAAAATTAACCTAGCTAGTGGCGCAGACCAAAACCCTAGCAACTCATTTTAGAAAGACATATGACCATTTGATGCATTTTGTAGTACCATCCGGCTGCCGGCCAAACCACCTAAAATTAACCTAGCTAGTGGCGCAGACCAAAACCCCTCTAACCCAAACCAGAATCGATGAAGAAATCATACTTTTTTGCCAAAAAAATGTGAAGCAACCAGGAAAACATAAAAATACATGAAACATACCTTTTTAGATTTTGGCTTGCTTGGAATGAACTGATGTCATGGAAGCACTACCACCTTTCATACGATATCAATCCGTTCAAGAATCATGCTTTAACCATGAAAAATCATGTCGAGTGGCAGTTAATTCCACCCTTGCTTTCCATAACAAGAGCAACAATGCTCTTGATCGAGCGTGTCATTCTTTTCTCAAGTGGATCTAAATCTGGGTTTGGATCTGGATCAAACTCATACTATTACATTTCACCTCCTTAAGAAAAATTTTGTCCTCAAAATTTAGAGAATACCTGAAGAGAAATGAGTACTTATCTCACATCTCGTTCTTGAGCTTCCAAGTGGCCTCGCTCGATGAATGATGGCTCAAATGTACTTTTACAATCCTTAAAACTCTATGATATAGAACTTGTTCATTTCTATATAAGTTGGCTATGGATTGCTCTTCATAAGATAAATCCTCACGTGTGTGAAGCGGCTCGATCTGATTAACATGCAAAGGGTTGATACATAGAATATGTTATGCACTCGACTTTAATATGTTGACAAACCAAAATCATCATATTTGATGATTGTCAAAGCATCTCTTGGCCCATTGCAAGTCATAACCAAAGGACATCCCAACATAGTGGAGTCCTATATTTTTCTCATAAAACATCTCATAAGGTGACATCCCAATGCTTGTCTGGTAGCTATTATTATTGGCAAACTAAATCAAGTGTAATTATTCTTATAATTGGTCCTTACTATCCGATACACATGCTCAAAACATATCCTCTAAAGTTTAAATAATGTGCTCAACTTGTTTATCACTATATAGATGAAAGGTCATGCTAAACTGCAATTTCATCTCTAAAGCATCTTTTAGTTTTTGATAGAAGTGAGAGGTAAAATGAGGATATCTATTTAAAGTAATGATATTTGGTATACCATAGAACTTAACAATTTGAGCGATATAGATTGCAGTCTATCTAGATAATGACATGTTCCTCCAAATGGGTATAAATCTTATAACCTTAATAAGTTTGTCAATAATTACCCAAATAGCATCTTGTGTGGTGAGAGGAAGTTCAATAATAAAGTCTACATTAATATGTTGTCATTTTCTCTTATAAATAGGCAACAATCTCATGGTTGCTGCAAGTCATTGGTGGTCTGCTTTCACCTTCTGCCAAGTCATACATCTCACTACGAACTTATTAATTACCTTTTTAACTCTAGACCAATGGTACTATCATCTCAAGTTCTTATACATCTTTGTGCTACCGAAGAGAATGATTAATCGACTACAATATACTAACTCTAAAATCTCCTTTTGATACGACTCATCCTTAGGCACACACATATGTCCCTCAAATTATAAGGAACCATCATTATCGCCTATCTCTTATCAAGGCCAACTTTCACCATAAACCTCATCTATAATCATTCTCAACTTAGGATCATCCCTCTACGTTGCAAGTACTCTCAACCAAAGTTCAGGTGTCACTCGAACTAGGGTAGAACAATAGGCTACCAACTCTTTCTCTTTTTTTAAGGGCATATGTGACTACATTATATTTTTAGAGTGATAAATAATCTCATAATCATAATCTTCCAATAACTCAAGTCATCACATATGTCGCATGTTAAGATAAGGCTGTGTAAAAATATACTTTAAGATCTTATGATCAGTGAATATTTTCAACTTAATGTCATATAAATAACATCTCCAAATATTGAGCGCAAATACTATTGTTGGAAGTTAACTTACCTCATGTTTCTTTAGTAGCCTTGACGCATAAACTATAACTTTATCTTATTACATTAAAATACAGTGAAGACCCTTATTTGAGACATCACAATAAACCCTAAAAGTCATTTTTACTAGCTTTCAATGCTAACATTAGTATGGAAGTAAGTTTTATCTTTAACGTTGTAAATACTCTACTCGCATACATATATATATATATATAGAGAGAGAGAGAGAAACTAAGAGATGGTAAACACCTCTCATGCTACTATGCTAGACAATCAATGTAGATTAATTTGCTCATCAATATTAGTATGAAATTCAAGACCATTTTATAGTTAAAGATGAGTTCTTTGATCGCCACCATCTGATGGAAAACATGGATGATGAAGATAATCAAGTAATACCTAACATGGGGGCTGTCTAGCAACTCTCTCTATCTACACATATATTACTTTAAATTTAACACGCATAATGCATTAATTATAAAGTAAAATTTTAAATTGAAATCTCTGTCGTTGATCTTAAAAATCAAATGATGAATGTGTCTATCAAAAATTAACTTAAAACATTATACATTAAAAACTTTCATATGTTATATATGCATGTCCACTTAAATCGAGTATCCTTCTTCGTCAATCGAGTGAGAAGAGTTGAAATACTAGAAAACCCTTCAATAAGTCTACAGTAATTTCCTTTAAACACAAGAAAATACGTATCTTAGAGACACTCTTTGATCTTTCCCAATTTATCATGGTCGTAATCTTAGCTAGACCTACAAAGATGTCATCGTTGGATATAATGTGATCAAGGAAGTCAACCTATTCCAACCAGAAATTAAACTCGAAGAACCTAGTATATAATAGTTTTTCCTGTAACCATATATACAAATAACTATATATCTAAACAATTCGTACAAATTGGTGTGGGGCCTACCAAATATAACCTTCAATAACCAAATTGTTTATTTAGACAATCTACTTCTCATATAAATTGTACCATCTCAAAATATGTAGCTCATTCAACTGCAACTCTTCTGTTGTGCACCTTCGACGTGTTGGCTTCACGACGAACTTAAAAATGATAGAGTAAACTCCGACCCATAACTTAGTAGGAAGGTTAAACAAAATTCATACTAAAAGCATGCATATATTCACATATATTTCATAACAAATCACACTTTCATTTTTAATTATGATTTCAAATTCATACTAACACACGCGCACACATATATAAATTAGTTGCGATAATTATATCCAATACTTTGTTTGCCCAAGGACACAAGAGTTGTTCGACCCTCCCTTACGTGACCTTGGTCACCCTGTTCGTGACAGTCAAACCACGCTGACTCTCATGGCATAGTGTCCGACAACACACTTTATATTCACCCTACACTGGAATGCCTGAGGGACCTGTAAGCCTTTAAAAATCCCATACAAATCATACAAGTACGTCTCATATATTTAGACATTATTACATTTCAAAATCCATTCCAGTTTATCACATTCACGATCTCATACGTGGGTCCACATATACCCACCAACACATGCATATCAAAACATGCTCTTTATCAACCAATCCATAAACAAGTTATACTTTAAAAGCACAACAAATAACCCCCAATTACAAATATCATTTCATAAACATCATTAAAATATTTATTAAGCATGCACATTTAAATCCATCTAAAACAAGAAATAACCTCTAGCATGGTCGGATGCCGTGCGAAAAAAGAGAGAAAATAGCACAAGGTTTTCTTTTGTTTATCCATTTATACCAGAGAGTTTTTCATAGAAAAGATTTTGTATTCTATATAGTATATCTCTAGAAACGCATCGTTTTCTATTATACATTTGGAGCATTTGTGCTTCTTTCTTTTGTTCTCCTTTTCTCTTTTTTTTTGCTTTTGCCTTGAAGTTGTTGCAAAGCCCAGATGTTAATGAGTCATAGCCTCTTAGACTTTAGCAATTTGGAACATGGCCTGAGCATTGCACATATGCTTAGACTCTCTCTCACACACACATGCATACACACAAGAGATGCAAATGCTCATAGAGAACGCCATATTTACTCGAAACTAAGTGTTTAAGTACTTTGTTGCATGTAACTATGATACAAACAAGGATCTCAAAAAGTATCTATTAAATCTAAAGGGTTTCCATAGTATGTCTACAACAAGTACAACAATTGATTTATCATATTCCGATGAAGATGTAAAGTATTCTGTTAACTCTTAAGTGCATTTAGATTCTACAATGCATCACTAAGAGGAGACGCTCCAACACAATGCTTATAATATTCAAAATCCATGATAAATAAATCCGACAAGTTTTATATTGGCTGTCAAAAGCATGGTCCAACTTAGTCCTACAAAGGCAGACGTACCTTAGGCATTGGTTCTGGCTCCCGATACCTCGAAAGAGTAACCAAATGGGTTTGGTCACAGTTCAGGTCACAATTCGACAGGTTCTGATTCCGAACTGTTTCCAGCCCGGTTCTGTTCAAGTTTGAAACACCAGCTGGCTACAAATTGGGCATTATGTCTATTTGTGCGCATTAAGTTGAGAGGAGCACGATCCAAGGCTTATGCGTTGGTTCAGGTCGAATCTACCCATTTGCGCTCCCTCCTCACATAAAACCTGGTCCGTTAAACCAACCGAGTTGCGTGTATATGGGCATGGTTCGGCCTGTAGGTTTTCACTGAGCCATACATAAAAAGCTGCTTCTTCAGCCCACCGTAGCCCTCAAGAACTTCCAACAAAAACAAAACAAGTTGTTCCTGATCTGCTCGTAAAATCATGTAAACCTTTGTGCAAGAGATCTTGCAAGGAAAGGTGCAAATTGAAAAACCTGAAAATTCAAATAATTGAAAATCTTTTTATTTCGGCAGTGGATTGAAAAATTCAATATCTCAGACACAAACTTACACACACATACATACACACACACATATATTTATATATATATATATATAGCGAGAGAGAGAGAGCTGTATGCTGACGCTGACAAGAGACTGCGAGCGAACACAAAAAATCAATTTTTTATTTCCTTAATGCAAATGAAAATCTGCATGGGCTTTGGAAGAAGATTTCCTCGTCGTCCATTTTCTCTAAACCGCTTGCTTCTTTATCCGCTTCCCACAGTTTTTGAATAAACATTTGTACTGCATTTGATAAGCACGCAAATTTTGGGAATTATTATTTGTACACTTTAAATATACTCACTTTTTTTGTGATTTTCAAAAATACTCACACTTATTTTCATACTGCTTCTGTCTTTCCCTTGCGATTCCTCTTTATGATTGAGCACCTTATTTTTAGAATTAGATGATGCATAACTAAACCCCATTTCAGTTCACCTTTTATTACTTTAAAATAAAAAGAAGGATTTTTTTGTGATTTTCAAAAATACTCATATTTATTTTCAAAAAATTTCATACTTCACCTTATTTTAGAATTAGATGATGCATAACTAAACCCAAAGAGAAAGAAAAGAAAAGAAATCATGTTTAATTTAATGAAATATACCTTTTTATGTATTTGATGTGTGGTCGTGTGTAACGATCAAATATAAAGATTGAAAAAGAATAAGATTCAATAAGAGCTTATAATACCATTTTTCCGTATACAATCAACGACCCAACCTCAACAGACTTGAGTTTGATTTGGTTTTCCAAAACTGAGGACCTAGTAACCGGTTTCCCTTAACGGGTAGGATAAGGCAACCCGATTCGACTCACTGCTAACCGAGACGGCCTAATTTTCATAAGAACAGAAAGCATGGCGAGAACCGCAATAATACCATTTGGGCCAATTTTGAAGGTATACCAACTAGGACATGCGTAACATGGTGATTTGGCGAAACAAGGAGAATCAGGACCAGAACGAGAAAGATCGATCGATCAATGGAAGCTCCACGAAACCGATATTCCGATCAAGCGCAGCCGGCCGAGATGAACAAGTCGATCTGCTGAAGGAATGTAAGGTTCTGCGGCCGATCCGCCCTCTTGGCGTACCCAATCGTCTCCTCCGGCGTGTAAGCGCTCAGCCCCTTCATCCCACGTTTCCACCACAGCCGATCCGCGTAATTGCTGTGCGCGAAGTACGCTTCCGCCTTGACCTCTTCCGCTTCGTCATCGCCGTTCTCCGGCTGGATCGAGAGCGGCAGCCGAACGTAATGCCCCTTGGGCGTGCCCTCGAGCTCGTCCATCTGCCGGATACCGGCCGGCGAGACGGCATAGACCTCGCCGGAGACGCAGTGGCCCTTTCCCTTACGGTTCAGCATGAACGGGACCTGGTAAGGCCCGCAGACAAGGGGGTATCTATCGGAGGTGCGGAACGGGCCGACGAATTCCGCGTCGCCGCGACGGATGAGCTCTTGTACAAGCCGGTGGTTCGAGAACCCGCGCTTTAGAGTGCCGTACGTGAAGATGAGCCGGCGTTCAGTCGGCGGCGAGATCGGAACGCCCATTCTTTCTCTCCTATTGCTTCCTTCTGCCTTCCTTCGCTGCGACGATCGGGAGATAACGACGAAGGGAGTCGGGTTCCTCAACTCACCTCTCTCTTCTCCTTTTTTTCCCCTGATCTTGAAAAGGAAGGCCCCTCGCGCTGGTTTGTTCTTGTGAGGAAAGATGAGTACGGGAATCCGTAATTATAGGAAGCAGCTTTCGGTGCCAAATGACGGGCATCAAATGCGGGCTGCCCCTTGTGGTGGGGGCCATCTGTGGAAGTCCAAATGGGTTGGGACTTCGGGGTTTGGTAAGGTAGGTGTGAGTCTCACCGGGTACGGCCCGGCGCGGCCAGGGACCCAACCCAAATCAGTGATCTGCTTTAGTTCTTTGGTTTGGTTTGAAGAGAAAAAGATCATATGGTTCACTTTACAGTTTAAAGGTTTTAACAGAATCACTAGAATCAAATATTATATATATATAGAAAATTATTAAGGTCACTCCTTAACCCTCATAATCAACAAATATATTTTAATAATTCATGTTATCATACATCTCTAAAAAAACTTAACTATAAGAGAAGACGAGACCTTTTGTATCTCTCTATAGGGGCTGATGTAGCGGCCCACATATGTACAAGGGAAGAGATAATCGATGTTTCGGGTTTTTTTTTGAGGAAAGATGCATGCATGTGGTATGAGACGCTCAATGTCTCAAATTTATTAAAGAAAATGCGACAGTAGACAAGAGTCGGGAGAGGAGAGGGAAAGGAAATTTGGGGGTGTGGTCTTAGTAATTAAGGTGTGTCAATAAACATTCTCCTATTGATTACATCCAAGGTGTTGATCCACTTACACATTCTAAATAACAAGTTCAACTATTAAAGCATGCTTTGGTTTCCTATTGTGAAAAAGCAAGTTCTTAGTAACCTTCAACCATCCAATGAAAGAAATGTTGTTAAAATAAAAAACAAAACATAAAATTATATTTTTTATCCATTTACTTGATTCAAAAGCCAAGATATTGCTTTTTCACTTTTTATCTTAACTAACATCTCTTCAATCTTACCATGATTGCCGAGTTGTATGGGACTAGTTTTGAGGGTCTCATTTGAGTCCAAAACTATATGAAATTGATAAAAAGTAGTAAAAAATTTAAGGTTGAAACAAAGTTTTAAAAAGTACCAGCACTTTGGAACTGCCAGTTCTAGTTTCACAAAAATCTGGAATTAAAACCGAACCAAATGATCTCTGTAGGTTTAGAAGAGCAGTCTTGTCATGTATATCTATGTAGAAAAACCAGTATATGATAGGACACTTATGTGATAGTACATTTAAATAAATCTCAATCATTTAACTTTTATGATGAATGGTTGGAAGTTAAAATTTAAAATACCAATGTATTCATATGAATAAAATATACATTAATAAACATATACTTTTCACTTTTTGGATTTAAATTTCAATTATCTATCATCAAATATTATTAGTTTAAATTTATTTGGATTTTTTTAGAACATAAGTGTGTTAGCATATACCAGTTCTCTCTCTCTTTCTGCATATATTACTTCTAAATAATATAAAATATTATTTATGTTAGATATATATAAGGTGAGGCAGGATGATGTTATATGCTCAATTTCAATCAATGCTCAAATCTACTTCAACATCTTCACCGTCTCATCAATGTGGTCAATGGTAGAGATTTGAATTTAAAATGAATTGTACTTTCATACTTCACATTTAATTCATAATGTACAATTCACTTTTTTTTATTCAAATTTTATCGAAATATTTGAGTTGATTTAAACATGAATAAGATTGAGAATATACAACACACACTCTCTCTCTACATATACATGCATATATTAGGTATATATTCTATGCATGCATATTTTATGTAAATATAAATGTTTATATATATCACTTCTAATTTAATAACATAAAATACTATTTATGTTTTACATTTAATGAATTTTCTTTAAAATTTTTGCTTTTTGGAGTTTGAAGTGAGGCAGGATTAGTTATATTAGAGTGTGTGTGAGGTTTGATCTCCAAGACGAGGTAGGGCCTAATAAAAGGTTTCCCAACCCCATTGCCATCCCTAGGATCAATAACTTTCATATCTGCCTGTCAAGGGACCATAACGTACGTATAAATGAACCTCTTTACATGATGCAAATATATATAATTTGCTATTTTTTCAATCTATCTTAGTTTACAATTACCAAGTTATCTTCTAAATAAATTTAAATGAAGATGATATTTTTAGAATTAAAATAAGATTTATAATAATATATGTCTTGTATATCATATCACCTTGACAAGGACCACCAATTGAAACATATAAAAATCTTCGGTTTGCAATATTGTGTATCATCATACAAGGCATAAAATAAGTCTTTAACATGCAACAATATTAAGAATGATAAGGGTGACTCGCATCCAACGTAATATAATGCCTTGGAAAATCTAAATGTCAAGCCGCTATTGTTGTTGTCGCATGTAAAGAAAAACAAGTTTAGGGAATCCAGCCTTAAAGAAGTAGATCGTGTATGTTGAAACCTTTTCCTTCTTCTTTTTCTCTTTTTTTTTTGTGATGAGAGGTTTAAATATTTAAATCTCAAACAGCCTTATCAAGTAGCCTGAGGTGCATCTTCCATCAGAGATAACTATGAACTAGAAAGAGCTACTTGATTTATTTTCTTTTGGAAGCTAATTAGCTGTTGCTTTACCCATTCACATGGAATCGGATTAACAGGCACAAGATTTCTCCCAAGTGGTAAGAACATGACTTTTCGCTAATACGTTGTTTTTTTTCCAAGCTTATATACACAAACAAACTGCTGGACAATCTTGAAAGTAGACATGGCTGGTTTGGGAACCGTCGGGTGGTTCCAACTAGGTCAAAACCGTTTGGAATCAAAACCGAGAACTGAAGACCATTCGATTAAGTTCTAACCAATATTGACTATATTGTATCATAACGTGTATCATTTTCCTTTATGATACGATACGGACATATTCTTCATAGCATATTGTGATTTTTAAAAAATTATTTACAAAATAAATCAAGAAAATTTAAACAATTCTTATAAATAAAAAATTGGGGTAAAACATTTATTCAAATTAAAAGTACAACCTTTATCACTAAAGAAGTAGTAAATATTCTTTAAACTTATAACTTTCATAATTGAAAAAGAAGAATCACATATTGTGATGTGGATCATGAACTAAATAATCTTCCCTCCTCCAAAATCATCACCTTCAATGACAAAATCAATATCATCATCCCATGTTGACATTGTTTCACTTGTAAATTGAAACATTGAACGTCTTATTCGGTTAAGAGTGCATTTATTTCATCATCTTCTACAATCCACTCGTCTAAGACATCAAAATGACTGAGATGTATTGAATCAAATTAGGTCAAATTTCTACTTGATGTATGTGACAGAAATGAAGATGTTGAGATGGAGTGGTCATACAAGAAAAAACCATATCCATAATGAGGTTATTATAAACAAATTAGGAGTGACACCAATAGAGGATAAAATGAGAGAATATCGTTTAAGATGGTTTGGACATATAGAAAGAAGATCTAAAGAAGAACCTGTAAGAAGGTATAAAAAAACTAAATTTGAAAAGTATTAAAAGAGCTGGAGGATGACCACAAAAGTGTTGGAAAGAAACAATAAAGAATGATCTAGCTTATTGTGAGTTAACTACTAACATGGCACATGATAGGGATCTGTGGAAACAAAGAATACATGAAGCCGACCCCGTCTAGTATGGGAAAAGGCTTAGTTGTTGTTGTTGTTCTACTTGAAGATAACTTTTTAAATTATCTACAAAGATGATAAGTAAATAAAAATTAAAACTAAAAGTTAAAGAATAAAACTTAAATTAAATTTTGAGTTGAATACTTGACTAATAACTAATTCATTAATTACCTCTCTCGCAACCACATGTTGCAATGTATGAATATTAGATCATCAAGCAGCTTATGTTCCAACTTATTAATGTTTTTGTGTGGATGTATTAAAAAATACTATAATTCATTTCACAACCAATTGCACTACAAGTTTCATTTAGGACCCTTACCATAAGATCTCTTAGGTTTTTACAATCACTTTTAAACTTATTTTACCACACATCTAACGAAAAAACACATATAAAGATTTATTTTATTATAAATCTTTATTTTTTAAGGAACTTAAATATAAAACAAATAATTTATTTGTTTATCTAAGCGTATATTAGTGTGATTACAAATGACTACAAACAAAACCATCAAGTAAAGAGAATTATTATAGATCTCCATCTCCTCATGTATAACATCTCCTTTATTCTCACTATGGAGTAATCATTATCTTGAAGGCTTCTTTTTGCTTTGGAATGTCTATACAAACAAAAAAATTAGTTACAAGCCAAGTAGCAATAATATTAGGGAATTCCTTGCTATAAATATGTGTATTTATTATATATAGTAGAAATGAAAGATTATAAATAAATTTGGTGATATCTTGACAACACTTATTTGTGATATTTACCTCAACAATCTCTCTAATGTCCCCAAGAATGAGGTCTATACAATGGGTTATACATGGTGTCAAATAAAAAGTATCATAGCTCTAAGTTAACTCTTTTGCAACTGCTTTATAATTAGTTGGATTATCTGTAATTAATTTGAATATTTTCACAACCAATCTCTATTATTATCTTATAAAATTCTTTCAAATTTCTATAGTATAGTACTTCTCTAACATGTCAAGTGATCTTAAAAACATAAGTCATTTAGGACAATAGACAATAAAGTTCAATAAAGCCCTTTCTTACCTATATGGTTATCAATCTATCATGATAATATACCATGTCTCCTTCCATAACTCTCTCAAATTCGAATAATACCTTTATACTTCAACAATGGTTACATCTAATAATTTCTTTCTTAACTTATTAAAAGAATATATCTTATACCTTAGCCCAATGTTAGCAACATCTATTATTATTTGAAAATAAAATGAATTCATTGCATTAAGGAGAATACATGCATCATAAAACCATCTCTCAACTACAAGGTCTACATGCTCATTTAATTGTTGAGAAGCCACAATATTTCAAATTTCAGGTTGAGCATCGGGTACAATAGCAGGAGGAAAAACTTATTGGATTCGAAAGGTATAAAATGAGATCATCATCTACCTCTTCCTCTTTTATGACTTACATCCTCTTTGAGAACCGTGTTTCTCTTAGTTGGTTTAGAACTATAACTATTCCTCTAACTATTGGATCCGAAAGGTATAAAATGAGATCATCATCGACCTTTATCTTGTCATCAAAAGAGATGTTATCACCACCACCACCATCCTCTAACTATTCCTCAAACATTCTTATATATATCCTTTTATTACCTTTTCTTAATCATACTGTAACAACTCATAAGATTTCAACTGACGTGTACATGGGGCCCATCCATGCCACATGATTGATTCCTATAAACCATTGACAATTCAATGGTGGCATAACCCTTAAAATCAATGACAAGTAAAAGTCTATTTATTTATACACAATTTAAAATCCAACAAGTAGTGATACAACAGAAAAAAAGTTGAATCTACAAAGAATCTATCCACTCCTACCATATCATAGAAAAGTCAAAGTCCTTCTCTTGAAACGCTCCAAATAACTTAACACCTCTGCTAACTAGATCTTGAAATTTTTAAATAAAATTTGAGTACCACAAGTGTGCTCATAGGTGGATATGATCTCTCTACCAAAAAACATACCAGCGACATACATAATCTCAAATTATATAATAAGATAAGAAATCCATATCACATTTAAAGCAATAGCATCATTTCAAAAATGCATGTATAATCAAGCACTCAACGAAATGCAAATTTTAATTTGGATCTCATGACCTTTATAGTATCCAACCACTAGCCAGGACGAAGGAGTCCCTGAACCCTCCTCATATCCTGCTACATGACATCCGACCACACTCTCATGCATCGGGCCAAGGACCTTCATGACCAAATCACTAGCTCGTCAAGTTGAGCCCCTTGGGTCTAGTGGGCAAAGCATACAAATATCACATTACTAGAGTCATACATTCAACCAATTAATTTCAACAATATCATACACAACTATACAAGACCCTCTTCCAGATCCATGAGATCCACCTCAAGCCACCTCGCAGGTTTCATATCTCTACATCCACATCACATGTCCAATTTTAATATCCAAACCACACATCCATATCCAATAAAATATTTGTTTTACTGTAAATAAACTCTCAACTTCCGTTGACTAGTTCCACATGTCCTTAGCCTAAGCATGTAATGTAACCCTACATGAGGTGTCCAATGCAACTACAAGTTGAACTAGCTCAACCAAAGAAATAGTCAATACAACTCAACACATCTATGAGCTAGTACTATTTGGTATGTCATCTACTATTCAACAATGTCTCATACCGCGATGAAAAATAGATTTATACTCAATAATGTTTTACTCACTTACAATGACGACCAACGAGTTAACACTAACGAATGTCCATTTACAATCCAACAATATCCCATACCACCATGGAAGGTAGATCTATAGTCATTAATAGTTTACTAGCACATAATCACACTCATGCTATGCATTGATATCCTCAATTCTATTTAATAAACCAACACTACATATGTATATTCATTTCAAAGCACTAACAATCATTTTATAATCTCATGCATCATTTTAAATACAATTAAAACTATCTCTACATACAATTGAATCCAAATATCGCAATGAAAGTCCGTAATCACCTTGATTTAGTCCCTAAATCATGACAAAAGCTTAGTAATAATATTCTAAATTTAATTTTGGATCCGACGGTTCAAAAGACATCAAATTTGGACCTCAAACGACTTTCAAATACTCTAAAATCCTATATTGATATGTTCCAGAGATCCAAATCTATTATGTTTATTGAAAGTGGATTTGGACGCATGTTGTAGACCCAATATGAGAACCATGTCTATACAAGGACACTTGGTTCAATGTCCGAGTTGGTGTTACTAACACCCGACACCACATGACAGGGGCCGATAAAACACAAGTCAGTACACTCATTGACTGCCATTTTGGCCTTCTCATCCGCCACCACCAAACGGATTGCCATAGACCAGCGAACCATTTGCCCCTAGCAGCAGACGCCCACCACCAACTGTTTCATCGAAAAAGGAGTAAATGTGTGCTTTATCCCTGTTCTTCAAAGACCTCATCGAAAACTGGGGTCGCTCCCAGACTCTGCCACTTTCCCCTCTTTGAGACGTTGGTGATTGCCAAAAAACCGAAAAAAATAACTATAACATACCTTCAAAAATTCCAATGGATTCCACCATTTTCTCAAATGCTTTCATCCCAACTCCGGCTCTCACTAACCCTCTCTCTCCCTCTTCCTTTTTTTCATAAATTATCATTCAAAAGAGAAAGACAAACAACATAAGCAGATAAAAATAATTATAAAAAATAACAAAAATGATATACCATAAAAAAACAAAGCGGTGCCATACTACCAACGTTGTTGCCACTGATTGATGGTGCCATTAGACCACGCAAAAAGCTTCTCTTTAACCAGAATGCAAGAATCAAACAATCATGTCCTTTTATAAGTTAGGGACACAACTCATATCTGCAATAATGATAGTACACCCCTATATCATGCCATACAAGCTAATACTTTGCCTCTATGCGATACATTCCCTGATCGTATCAAGATTTCTCACAATACAATATGACACATAACACTGGTTCCAATTGCACCTTCCATAGAAACAGAGCCAATGCTTCTATATTCTTTTACTTTTTTAATTCAAAATTTTTAATGATTTTTTCAGTGGTTTAGAACTTAAACGGGCACTGGAACTGATGGCTTTAAAACCAGAACCAGAACCGGCCCGCTACTGGTTTTGTTATGGTTCCTGGTTCGAGGAAAACCAAAACTGGCCATGCCTTACAAGGAAATTCTTGAAAGAACTTCAAAAGTCCAGTAGCTGATTAATCAGATACACCTCAAATACCCGGTTGAAGTTTATCGATCTCACAACCTTCATCTTGCTAGTCTAGTTCCCCTGCAGTTTAGCTAACGCTCCGGTGCCACCACCAATATAACCTTGATTAAAAACTATATACAAATATTGCTTTAAGAAACAACTGCATGTACATATAGTAACACCAAAAGAACCAAAAGTTAAGAACAACAAGAAGGCTGTGCCTTAGCTTCAATGCAGCAGACAACCCACTGAGCTGGGGTCGACCCCTGAGAGGATCCACAAGGTTTTAACAAATCTGGGTTTCAATTCATGTTCCAATTCTTTTGGTTCCAATCAAATGATACAGGTAATAGGAAGCATAACTGAGACAG
Organism: Brasenia schreberi; assembly: GCA_036023115.1. Lineage (NCBI taxonomy): Eukaryota > Viridiplantae > Streptophyta > Magnoliopsida > Nymphaeales > Cabombaceae > Brasenia > Brasenia schreberi. The sequence continues at coordinate 32,781,441 of JAYKKT010000091.1, forward strand.
CACTGACCAAAAAAATTAGGAATTTGAGGAACCATCAAGCCAATTTTGTATTGCGGAGCGGAGAGCATGGTTGGGGACAAGATTAAGATGATTGAGCTTCAAGTTAGTCATTGGGGATGTATCATGACCGCTGCTAAACCACTCCCGCAGCGCCTCAGCTTCATAGGTAAAACCATCAGCAGCAACATGTGGGTCCTGCATGATATCCTACAATTCGAAGAACAAGAACATAGCAACAAGATAATCAGACATCATGCGTAGAAAAGACTTTTGCTAATACATGATGACCATACTCATTTACCTTCAAAATCAAAATATTTGCATTTATAAATTTGAACTTATTTGTCATTAATTTTGAAACCTTGAACATCCAGATGCAGGAGTATCTTTTTCTTTTGAAATTGAAAATTAAGATATAGCTGGCTTATCGTAGCTAGATGAGGAACTTGAGTATGAAGACTTGTAGCAGAACTCCCATCACTATGGTTGTATAAATGGATTAGTTCATCAAAACTTTCACACAGCGAGAACAAAGACGATTATCTGCTGCCGAGGCTGTTATATATCAGTACTAAGGTTGCAAGGTTGACGGACACATTTCACTATTTCAGGAAGGAAGCTAACTCCACTAAACATCCTTTTAGTTAAAGTGAAATAAAAGAGCTGATCCATTGTATGGAAGTATCGTTTAGGGCAGTAAAATTTACCAACAATTCAAATTCCATCACATGTATTCAGCGACAAGTAAAATAATTGGGAAATAAAAAATAGCATGTGTAAAAGCCTATAATATTCAGACAGGAAAGTGGAGACATGGAAAGCATGGAACTTCAAAGTTATACACCTCTGCCGAAAATATCCAACGAAGTTCCAACAGGAAGAAAGCAAACTCAATTTCAGAGGAGGTTCAGAAAGCAAACTGTTCACTGTGTTACGAAAGTGTATCACTGCTCATGTACAAGATGCAAAAATATTGTTTTCGATCAGTTGATAGATAACAACATAACATAATGCAGCCTTTTCTTTCCTTTTTCTGTTTCTACCTATGTCATGGATGCGAGCGTATCTTGGCCCTATCTTTTAATAGCAGAAGAGAGACCATACTGCAACTGACCTGTGAAATGGGGCAGATGAAATATGCCGGAGGTTGTCGTGGATCCACTGTAGTTGGTGGAGAATCATCTGTTGTTGACGTTGAAGGATTCATGCACTGCAATGCCCTCCAAACATGACTTTCTAGGTCTGGTCGGTTTTTCCTTTTTCCTTTACAGCAATCCAGACCCAAATTGGCTAGTTGCAAAGCATGATCACGAGGCCAATCCTCAACCATTGGATCAATAATTTCTTGCAGTCTCTCAGAGGCCACTGCTTTCTGGACCTCCTCTACGAGCTGCAGTGCTGGCCTCGCTGTAAGCAACCTAAGGATTATCACTCCAAAGGAATAAACATCTACTTGCTTTGTCAACTTTCCATCATAGAAGAATTCAGGATCCATGTAAGAATGCAAACCACCGGGTTCAGTGTTTACATAAAGGAAGTAGTTATCAAGAAAGAGGTGACAGAGACCAAAATTGATGATCTTTGCATTCAGATTCCCATCAAGGAGGACATTGGTAGGCTTCAAACTGCCATGAATTATACCCTTTGAGTGGAGGAAAATGAGAGCAGAGCAGGTCTCCATGGCCAACTGTACTCTAGATTTCCATGTCAGTGGCCGTATCCCATCATTTGAGAGTAAGCGGTCTTCGAGGCTACCATTCAATAGATAGTCATACACCAAAGCCTGAGGCCATAAGCACACTCCTATTGGTGTGGCAAGATGCTGATGTCTTATCTTGATCAGATTATTTAACTGTAACAAGGACTAGGTATTAACCATCATCAAAATCTCAATAATTAACAAAAGAAGTGCCCTTTGGTGATGCTACAGATGCAGAATACAAGGGGATTTCACTTAGTTAAACTTAAAGTTCTATGATTTCAAACATGTCATGATCTGTGGACATGTTCAAAAGTAAAATTTGTAAAAATTTATAGAATAGGCAAAGTACAGACTGAAGACAGAAAAGGTTCATATTGGTAAAACCTCACATGCTCTATTGACATATCATAACTTGGTGGATTCCTCAAGGTTATTTCAAAATTTGAAGAATTATCATAACTGAAAACAATCTCACATGTTTATCTCCTTTGCTTTAAGGCACACCTTAGAGCCGTAATGAAGATCAACCTCACCCGATCTCGATAGTCACACGAAATGCCTTGCGCACTTCACCAAGATTCAGTCTAACTGAGCCTTAAGCACCAAATCGCACAACACAAACACTTTGAAGAAGGAACACTTTATTATCAAGGCAAAGCCCCACGGCTTGTAATAAGAGTGAAGATGAGATATTTATAATTTTATAGACAAAGGGAGTAGGAAAGAAGAGAAAGAAAAAGGATAAGAAGGAGGGCCAACAACCAATGACTAGTGTGATGGCCTGGCCCAACAGCTAGAAAAACTAGTCATTGGGCCAGCTAGACATTGGGTTGACCCATTGGCTGGCTGGCTGGCGACAACGGCTGGCCCAGTAGGGATGGCGATAATAAGTGTCGGCGGTGGCGATCAACAATCCTTCATCTAATACCCCCTCAAACTAACAGAGGAACAATTAACAGTTTGCTCATAAGTTCTTGAAACCGAGATGCTAGAAGAGATTTAGTGAATATATCCGTAAGTTGATACTCAGTATGAACATAATGAAGATCAAGATTTTCTTAGAGATATTCTTCTCGGACATAGTGACAATCTATTTCAATATGCTTTGCACGCTCATAAAATGTGTTGTTATGTGCAATGTACATGACACTCTTAGTGTCGCACTACATTTAAGGCAGAGATTCCAAATGTATGTATAGGTCACCTAGAAGTTGTTCAAGCCATGTTAGTTCTGTTGTTGTGGTTACCAACTTACCATTGCTCGATATTCGGCCTGCAGATGAAAGTGAGACATTTTGTTGCATTTTACACTCTCATGAGATTAGTGAATCACCTAGAACACACAAAAACCTTTGGTAGAGTGTCTATCATTGATATCAGTCAAGTAATAGTCACATAGTCTAAAGCATCAACCATTTGCCGATATGGGGTAGGATCCTGATGTGGTTCCCACTCTCCAAGCCTCATTTTTTGCACAAGTACTTCAACTATTTCTACAAATTTGTCATCATCAGATAAGCTTGATATGTTAATAATATCATGAGCAAACTTTGTTTGTAACAAGAAAACACCTTTATCAATACAGGTTATTTCAATACCAAGAAAATAATGCAAAAAACCAAGATCTTTCATATCAAATTCTTTATAAAGCTCATCTTTAATGTTCTAAATACCAATATTATATCATCCACATATAACAAAAGAATCAATACCTTCTTGATTTCTTCTCACAAATAGAGAAGTATAAGTATAACATAAGAAAACCATGATTAATCATAAACTCAATAAACTTATCAAACGATGCCTTAGGAACTTGTTTCAAACCATATAAAGCATTTTTAGATGAATAATTTGATCGTTAGTAATAACTAGACCAGGTGGAGGTTCAATGTACACTTCTTCTTTTAACACACCATTTAAGAAAGTATTTTTTATATCCATTTGAAAAACATTTTAATTCTTTGCAGTACTAATAGCAATAAGAGTTCTAACAATTGTAATTCTGGTTACTGAGACAAAGGTCTCATCATAATCCAACTAACCATGCTTTATATTTTTCTAGTGTCCCATCACTCTTTGTTTTTATTGTATAAACTCATTTACAACCTATAGGTTTCTTTGACTTAGGTCTTTCTACTAATTCCCAAGTTTGGGCCTTGTTTAAGGTTTCTAACTCCTCATTGATAGCATCTACAAACAACAACAACAACTACACCTTTTCCCATACCAGACGGGGTCTCCTACATGGATTCTTTGTTTCCACAGATCCCTATCGTGTGCCATGTTAGCTGTTAACTCCCAATAAGCTAGATCATTCTTTATTGTTTCTTTCCAACACTTTTGTGGTCGTCCTCTACCTCTTTTAATACTTTCCAAATTTAGTTTTTCATACCTTCTTACGGGATCTTCTTTTGATCTTCTTTCTATATGTCCAAACCATCTTAAACGATATTCTCTCATTTTATCCTCTATTGGTGCCACTCGTAATTTGTTTCTGATAACCTCATTATGTATATAATCTTTTCTTGTATGACCACTCATCCATCTCAACATCTTCATTTCTGTCATAGACATCTTTTGTACATGTTGATGATTAACTGCCCAACACTCAGAATCATAAAACATGACAGGCCTAATTGCTGTTCTATAATATTTACCTTTTAACTTTAATGGTATCTTCTTATCATAAAGAATACCTGATGCTCCTCTCCATTTTAACCAACCAGCATTAATTCTATGCGAAACATCTCCATGAATTCTTCCATCACTCTGAAAAATTGACCCTAGGTATTTAAAACTTTCCTTTTGGGAGATACAATGTGTGCAAATTTTAATTTCTGTCCTCTGAAGTAACCAAATGATCAAACTTACATTCCATATATTATGTCTTTGTTCTACTAAGTCGGAAGCCTTTGCTTTCTAATGTTTCTCTCCACAGTTCCAATTTTCTATTAACTTTTTTCTTAGACTCCCCCACTAATACAATGTCATTTGCAAATAACATACACCAAGGTACTTCATCTTGAATATGTTTTGTTAACTCATCCATTACCATTATAAATAAGTATGGACTTAAAATTGATCATTGATGTAACCCAATATTAACTTCAAAGAAGTATGTCGTTCCTTCATGAGTCCTCACACATGTTTTTGCACAATCATACATGTCTCTTATAAGGTTAATATATTTCAATGGGATACCTCTTTTTTCCAAAATTCTCCAAAGAACCTCCCTCAGTACCCTATCATAAGCTTTTTCTAGATCGATAAATACCATGTGAAGGTCTTTCTTTTTTGCTCTAAAATGTTCCATAAGACGTCTCAAAAGGTGAATCGCTTCAATAGTAGATCTGTTTGGCATGAATCCAAATCGGTTCTCTGTTGTACTTGATACTTATCTTAACCTACGTTCAATAATTCTTTCCCATAATTTCATAGTATGACTCATTAACTTGATACCTCGATAATTCACACAATTTTGAATGTCTCCCTTGTTCTTATATATGGGAAAAAGTGTGCTTCCTCTCCATTCCTTGGGAATCTTTTGGTTTTTTCATATTTCATTAAATAGTCTTGTGAGCCAGTGATTCCTATTTCTCCTAGTATTTTCCAAACTTCTAAAGGAATATTATCTTGTCCTACCGATTTACCACCCTTCATATGTTTAAGAACCTCTTTGACTTCATTCTTTTGAATACGTCGGTAGAAATTGTGGTTTATATACTTTTCTAACTTGGCTAAATCTCCTAAACTAATACTAACATCTTTATTTTTATTAAAAAGATTATAAAAATAGTTTTTCCATCTATTTCTTATAACATCATTTGCCACTAGAATTTTTTCATCCTCGCCTTTTATGCATCTAACATAATTAAGATCTTTAGTTTTCTTATCTCTAGCTTAGCTATCCTAAAAATATCTCTTTCACCCTCTTTTGAGTTGAGTTTTTTATATAAGTCCTCCCAAATCTTAGTTTTTGCTTCACTAATGGCCTTTTTCGCTTCCTTCTTTGCTTTCTTATAAGCTTCTAAAGTTTCACTAGTTTTCTTAGCATAATCTAATTTGTAACATGCCCTCTTTGGTTTGATTTTATTTTGTACTACTTCACTCCACCATCAAGCTTCTTTTTGTGCCGGTACACCTCCCTTAGATACCCCTAACACATCTTTCGCCACTTTCCTAATATGTATAGCCATATTGTTCCACATATCACAGGGTGTGCCAACATAATTCCAAACATCTCCTTGAAGGACTTTCTTTTAAATATATCTTCTTTCTCGCTTTTGAGGTTCCACCATTTAGTCCAAATAGCTCGATGCACTCTTTTCTTCTTTGCCCATTTTTTTATTTGTAAATCCATAACTAAAAGTCGATGTTGGGTGGTTAAGCTTTCTCCTAAAATTGCCTTACAATCTTTACAACACGCTCTATCTTTTTTTCTACAAATAAAGTAATCAATTTGTGTTTGTGATAAGCCACTCTTATAAGTAATTAAATGTTCTATCTCATTTTTTGGAGATTGTATTGACTATAAAGAGATCAAATGCCATAGCAAAATTTAAAATCTCCCTACCTTCCTCGTTTATATCCCCAAAACCAAAGTTTCCATGAATCCCTTAATATCCTAATGCCTCTTTAGTGACATGTCCATTTAAATCTCCTCCTAAACAAATCATCTCCCCTTGTGGAATCTTTTGAATTACCTTATCTAACTCTTCCCAAAAAGTTATCTTTATATTATCTTCTAGTCCTACTTGGGGTGCGTAAGCACAAACTATATTCAAAACCTCTGCTCCTAACACTAATTTCAACGTCATGATTCGGTCTCCGTATCGTTGTATGTCTACTACACTATCCTTTAAATCTTTATTTATGATAATACCAACTCCGTTTCGAGCCTTTTCTTTACCTGAGTACCATAATTTAAAACTTGTATCCTCTATCTCCTTTGCTTCTTCTCCAACCCATTTTGTCTCTTGTAAACATAGAATATGAATCTTCCTCCGAATCATAGGATCGACCACCTCCATTAGCTTACTCGATAATGTCTTATTATCTAGGACTAGCTTCTTTACCCCCCGCATCCGTCCATAATCAAAATGTGGAGACCCTCTCTGAAAATTTTTCACTACATTCAGGCGGCAATGTAGCGAGACTAACTTCTTTACCCACACCCGTCCATGATATGGGAACTCTCTGCAATTGATTGACTACATTCGGGCGAAAATATAGTGGCCCTTGCTTACTTCTTCCTGCATTCGAGCTCTACAGCGGGGACGCCCCAAAGCAATGCTCATAATTTTTGTAATCCATGTTATAAAAATCCGTCGAAGTTTTACGCTGGTTGTTGGAAGCCTAACACAACCCTCCTTTATCCGGGGTTGGGACCAGCAATGCAAGGGTGATCCCTTACATGGGCGGAGTTTCATTGATAGCATCTACCCAATAAGAAAATGATTGGCCTTCTCTAAAGTTTCTAGGTTCCTTAAAAGTAATAGTCAAAGAAGTTAGTAGGGCTCTATGGGCAGGAAAAATCGTATCATAAGAAATAAATCTCTCGAGAGGTCTTGTTTCTCTAACATATCTCCTAGAGAGAGTTTCAGTCAATCTACGAGTATAGTATCGTTCAAAATGAGAAATGATATGTCTAGATTCTTGAACAACCTCATTAAATATTAACCTATCTTGATCTTGTTCCTCGTTTTCTAGAACATCAGTCATAAAAGAATATATTGTATCATTACTAGTCATCGTTTTCATTTCCATAATAAAATTCATTTTTATGAAACTAAACATTTCGAGAAACATAAAGCTTATCATTCTTAGGGTCATAACACCTATGCCCTTTTTTGGTTATGTCATGCTCTAAGAATACATACTCAATGGCACGTGAAGAAAGTTTATCGTTCTTATTAGTTAGAACAAAACATTTGCATCCAAAAATTCTAAGAAAAGAGTAAATATAGGTGAGATATTTTGTAAAACGGATGAAGGCATTCTATTTATAAAGAAAACCAATGTTATAATAGCTTCAACCCAAAGAATATTTCGAACATTACTAGATATTAATAGGGTTCGGGCAATTTCAACTATGTGTTTATGCTTGCATTCAACAATATCATTTTGTTGAGGAGTCCTACCATAGGATGTCTTATGAATTATTCCAATTTCTTTAAGCTTTCAAAATCTCTAGAAATAAATTCACCACCAGAATCAGATCTAAACACTTTAACGTTGACATCAAATTGATTTTTAATCAAATTATGAAAAATTAAACACTTCAGACTTAACTTTCAAAAGATATACCCATGTGTATCCGGTAAAGTCATTGATGAAAATGATATAGTGGGATACCCTTTTTGACAAAACTGGGGTGAGTCTCCAAACATCAGAGTGGATTATTTCAAAAGATTTGCTTGAGGTAGTCATTCTTTAAGAAAAAAACATTTTAAAAGCATAATCCTTGCAAAAAAAGTTTAATATTTTTAATTTAAGAGAATGACTTTCATACAATTTTTGAACATTAAAATGGCCAAGTCTTTTATATCATAGAAAAACATCTTTAGATATAAAATCACATTGTCCAAGATTTTAATCATGCAAATAGTCCATTACATAGAGTCCTCCTCTACGGCCATGTCCAATCACCTCTTTATTAGGCGATCATGTATAATGCAACCGTTTGATAAAAAGTTTGTTGAAGAATATATGTATCTATTGTTTTTAATGTTAGTTTTTTTAATTTTTGATATTTGGGTATTATTGTAATTGTCTGTAGTACTAAGGGCATTTTGGTTATTTTCTGTTTTATAACCCATCATATAAGAGCTGGACGTTTTGTATTAGGGTTAAGAGTCTGATTAATAGAAAAAGAGAAAGTGAGGGGGCGACTTCCATTGGAGGGCCTGCCCCCTTCAATCTCACATTTCACTCTTCGCCCTTTATGGATATTTTCCATTACCAATTATCCGCTACACTTACCACAAATTCCAACATGGTATCAAAGCCTTTGATTGCAGGAGACATCGGTTGCAGACGTGTGTTAAAGCAAAAAATGTTGAGATATGGTAAAAGTTGATATAGAGACCATGTCTTCGTGTGTAAATAGCATAGAGGTGAAAATGGTGGGAAGGAGCCCATGAGGATTCTGAAGAGCCGAACATGGAGTGCACCAGATGATAAGAATGTAGAGGTGGTTGTTGCCCTACTGATGGGCATTATAAGGCCATTGCCATACATGATCTCAACGGCAAAGGCTTTTACCAACTTAGTGTCGGCAATGGTTATGAGAGGGAACGAAAGGGAGGTGCACTGTGATGAAAAGTGGTCTGTAGATGGTGATTCGGTTCAAGAAGTTATATCTCTCTTGAGTAATCAAGTAGTAGGGTGGCCCCCCATCAAAGCTTACAGAATGAACAGTATGGCAAATCAGTCCCAAGTTGTAACAGAGGAAGATGAGAATATCATTAATTGTGACGGTTATGGGGAGATGAGTAAAACAAAGAGGAGAGAGGAGAAAGGTTGTCAAAAGCAATGCAAGTTCATGTTTGTTAAGGTTAACATGGATGGAATCCTCATCGGAAGGATGGTTGATATGAAGAATCATGTCTACTATGAAACTCTTGCTCATGGAAGAGATGTTCAAAAAGGCCTACCATTAATGGACTGATGTCTGGCATTGATAGGGAAGAGGACTTGCAGTGGCATCTAGAGCTAAATAAACGTGGTCTTTAGGGTGAGACCCAGAGAGTATTTCAGATGATGATGGAGATTTGATTTTTTGAAAAAAAGAAGGAAATTTCAACTTTTGAATATCAAATGTTGGAGCTAGAAAAGCAAATTATAAATTACTTCTTCTGATTTTGTGAAAAAGCAAACCAGAAAGGTAGTTATGAAAATTTACTTTCCTGATTTTATGGAAAAGCAAACCAAAAAATAGTTATGGAAGATCACCTTCCTAATTTGGTGGAAAGGATAAGATAAAAAGGAAAGGAATTATCCCACGATTTTAGGAAAGAAAATCATTAGTTGTTGCCCATCATCTGCATAAAGAAAGTGGATGCAGAAAAAAAAAGGTGGTTGGTTACCCAATTCAAATTTTGTGTGATTTGTTGTGAAAGGAAGGTGTTTCTAGTGTTTTAGTAAGAAATAAATCATCCTTGGAGCGAATATGGTGAAGGCAACATGCCTACTCAGTAACGATAAAGAAGGTTGGACTGAGAAGAGCAAGTCATCAGGGGTTTGGACGAAGTTGCGATGATAATGCAGAAGGGAGAAGTTGGTTCAATAACGATTCCTCCTAAGTATATTTTTTTGGTTCAGAACCACTCTAAGAATTAAACAATGTGCCTGCAAACTCCATATTGTGTTATGAAGTGGAGCTCATCTTATTTGCTAAAAAAAAGAAATCATGGGACTTAAAACACCAGAGAAGTGCAAGGCTTAAGAATAAAGAAGGCAATGTATTGTTGTTGTAGACGAGCTGGAGTAGATCCAATCAGTGTTATCCGTATCGCACCGTATCGATACGATGCGATACGTATCCTAATATTATCGTAAAACAGAACTTATCACTCCATATCGTGCGATACGGGCAATATGCTCAAGGAAACTCGCGTTTTTGCGGGTTTTCTTGTTTGTTCAGAGCTCCCTAGCGTGATTCTTCTTCTCCTTCGTGTTTAAGGCTCCAAAAACGTGCTCTACAGTGTCCGTGCAAGCCTCCCAACTCAGATTTTGGTATATTTTTAATGTTTTTTTTCATTTTTTTCTTTTGTATTTGTTGTTTTTTTGTGTTATTTGTATTTTTCTTTTTCTGAAAGACAAAATAAGAAGTTATTAAGTGTGGATATTATTTTTATTGCATTCATGAAGTGGGAGACACTCTATTTGAGTGTTATTTGAAGATTGAGGATTAATGAAGTGCTTTTATTTTCAAGTTTTTTATTGAATTAATGTGCTCAATTGAGATGGCAGGAAGGGGTGTTAGAGACTCCCATTCTCGGTCTGATGATCCGACATGGCAGTGGGGTACACCAGTTGAGGGTTTCATATTGAAGATAAGATGTTTATTTTGTGAGAGGGTGGTTAGTGGTGAAATTTCACGGTTGAAACACCACCTAGCAGGGACTAGGAAAGAAGTTGCTCCATGCACATGCAGAGTTAGAAGTTTACGAATTGGAGTGTTTTTAAACACATCCATACAAAAAAGCGCAACAGGTTGGAACATAAGTGACTGAATGATTTAGTTTTTATTCGTTGTAACATGCGGCTTCGCGAAAGGTAATGTTGTATTAGTTAGTACTTAAATGTTCAATTCAATAAATTGTTTGACTTCAATTGTTAATATTATTTACTAATTGTTTTTCTTTCTTTCTTGTAGGCAATTAAAAAAAGTAAATAGATAAGAAAGCCAATTTGATCCAATAAGTTTGGATAATTTTGATATATTAGAAGACTGAATTATAGAAGATAGTGAAGAAAATGCCCTCCTAACTAAAGAAGACATTGCATGGATTAATTTGGAAAGAGCGCAACAATAGTATCAAGGAGATAAAGAATTTGATTTTCAAGCAGAAGGTGTTGCTGATGATGATGATGAGGATCTTCAACAAGGAGAAGATGAAGATTATTTAGTTAATGATCCTGATTACAATTTGTAAAATGTAAATGCATTTCATTTTTTGCTTCAAAATATGTAAATTTGGATGCAATTGTTGAATGTTTAATGCTCAATCTGTACTAAACTTTGCATTATATGAATTCAAAGCAATTACCAGATTTTTCCTTTTTTTCAAATTTTTTCTTATTTTTTAAATAATTTTCTATTTTTTAATATTAAAGTATGCTACGATATGCTTGTATCATGGAGCCATACGCGATACGATATGCGTCAAAAAACACTAGATCCAATAGCCATCGAGCCTTGGAGGTTGTGGAAATTATGTTGTCGTAGGCAGGTAGTTCACGCATAGGGTATTGTTGCTACATTGCAGATTGATGATGTCTTGCCATAACCGCTAAGGAGCATAGCAGAACTGCTTGCGTTGCTGCGTGTTGTGTAGATCGTAATTGTTAGGATTCGTGGAAGAGTTGTTGCAACCAAGAAGCTTCTAAAAATTGTCGCAGCCAAGAAGCTCCTAAAAATTATCGAAGCCAAGAAGGTAGTTGAAAAAGTGTTGCAGTCATGAAGGTTGCTGAAAATGGACATCCAAGAAGGCTGGAAAAACAAAAAAAATACAGCTAATGCAGGTAGTATGATGTAGTGGTTGGTAAATGTGTTTTCATTTGGTCAAACAGCAGAAATGCACATAGAAGGATAAAATATAATACAGAAAATCAGTTTTTTGTCACCACATATGTTAAAAATCTAATCAGAGAAGAGGCAAATGTATTATTTCTTATGGAATGTGACAATATCACCAAGAAGCATAGAGATTAAGACGTTGAGTTACTGAAGAGAACAGTCAGGAGGGCTGGAAAATGCAGTTGCAGTCACCATTAGAAGGAGCACATACCGACTAGTATGAGCATAAGTGTGTATTCTACTATTTGAGTGATAGAGAGAGGGCACCCAACCAACGCACCGGCAACAACCACCATGTGAATGGGCGCAAGAAAAACCATGTCAAGTGTGTATAGTAGAGATAATACTTCCTATCATAAAAGATCAACTTTTTAAGAGTAGAAAAACATGACTTTTAAAGCATAGTTGCCTAATCACTTCTTGGAGAACAAGGAAGAGAGGGAGCAACCGATACCCATAAAAGGGTTGTGTGCTAACCATGTGTTCTTGATTGTTCAAGTTGATTTAAAGAAGCCTCATAGAAATCAATAGTGCACGTGTGGTGAAGAGTTTGAAGTATCTCACTCCCAACTTGAGAGGGGGTGTTGAAGAATATATGTATATGTTGTTTTAGTGTTAGTTTTGTAATTTTTGATATTTAGATATTATTGTAATTGCCTGTAGTACTAAGGGCATTTTGGTTATTTTTTATCCCTTCCTCTAATCTCCCATTTCACTCTTCGTCCTTTATGAATATTTTCCATTATTGATTATCCGCTGTACTTACCATGAATTCCAACAAAGCTGACTATACAACCATTACCAGATATTTGTGAAACCAAGAAAATATTTAAATTTAACTTTGGAACCAAACTTATTTTTAAAATTGATTTTTTTTTAAGATTTCTGATTTTGTCAACACTAAGTTTAGTTCTATCGACTGTAAACACATATGAATCATATTTCTTTTGTGTGCAATTGCTTAAAAGTTTCTCTTCACATGTCATATGAAAAGAAGCTCTGGAATCTAGTAACCAAGATTTTGTACCTACGATTCCACTAGAACTTGGTAGAACAAACTGCTCCAATTAATGTACTTCCTTTTATTCTGTTCAAGTTTGCTTTATTTTGTTTTGGAGTTTACGGAGAACAAGGGTTTCTTTTCCTTTTTCCTCGACCGCAACAATTTTATTTTTCAATTTAGGACAAAGTTTAAACACATGACCTGGTTCCTTACAATAAAAACAAATTACCTCCTTCTTTGTAGTAGGTTGTCCATCTATCTTAAAATGTGGAGGTCGATAGGGCCTGATGTTTGCTCCTGATCTGGATGCAACTAGTATGTAGCCTGGTTTCTGCCATTTGTAATTCGGTCAAAACTTCTTTTGAAGGGAATGGTTTTCTATAAATGAGATTGGCCCTCCTTTGAATTCTTCCCTCAAACTTCTAAGAAACTGATAAACAAAGTTCTCATTTTGTTCGCATTGCCTTATGTCAAGACAATGGGTACACTTTTTCTCATATCCACAAAGTTGAGTCCAAACATTAGAGAATTTCGTGTAAAATTCACTAATGTTTTTATCTCCTTGTCTTCAGGTCATAAGTTTATCTCTAACGATCATTCTATGAGCTACATCACTGTGTATATGACTTCTTTTTAAATAATCCCACACTTCTTTAGCACTTGTAAAATCTGCTAGAGTGTCTCTTACATGCTCATTAACATTGTTCATGAGGATCCATAAAACATTTCTATGTCCTCCCTCATATTCTTTCATTTGTTCTAGTGTTGAATCGATGGAAGGTTCTTTTTTTGTTCTGGTAATATAACCCCATAAGTTTCTTGAAATATAAATAATTAACAAACGTCTTACTTAAAGAGATGAACAGTCCACTGGCCTTCGTGACACGCTTCCGGAGATTACCTTTTTAATCAATCGTCATCGACGAGGCTCTAATACCATGTAATGAAGATTGGCCTCACCTGATCTCGATAGTCACATGAAATGCCTTAAGCACTTCACCAAGAATAAGTTTAATTGTGCCTTAAGCACCGGAAACATAAATACTTTGAAGAAAGAACACTTTATTAAGGCAAAAACCCACACCTTGTAATTACAAGAGTGAAGATGAGATCTTTATAGATAAGGGAGTAGGAAAGAGGAGAAAGGAGGGTCAGCACCCAACGGCTAGTAGGAGGAGGAGAAGGAGGAGGGCCAGCACCCAACGGCTAGTTTGCTGGCCGTTGGATGCTGAACTGGCCCAACGGTTACAAAATCTAGCCGCTGGGTTGGCCTGCTGGTTGGCTGCTGATGGCAACGGCTGGCCCAGCAGGGATGGTGGCAGCAGGTGGTGGCTATGGTGGCGATCAGGAGTCTTTCTTCTAACAAGAGCAGGCAACCTTTTCCATCTAGTGCTCCAATGAGTGCCTATGAAATGCTGCAAGATGCCACTGATAGTTGTCTAACTTGATGCCAGTCAGAAGCAAAATACATGCGTATACGCATGTATCTGCATACACCACAATGCGTGTGTGCAGAAACAAAAGAATAAAGTTTGAAATTTACAGATAGTCAGGTAACTTTCTCACAATTGATGAGTCCTGATGGCAATACAAAGAATTAAGCAAACGTTCATACCCATATATCATACAGATATCCTAAAATTTTCTACAAGCTTCAGAAAGAAATATTTAAATTTTTGGAATTATTCAAAACTACTGAATAGTATAAAAATACAGTATGCTTGCTCAAATTTGCTTATTTTACATGGAATAATAAGGGTCAAACAGAAGGCTCTATACTTCTCCAAGTATAGCAAAAGATGCCCATAAAAAGAATTGATCTCTTTTTTAACCAATTTACAATAGTTTGTCCCCTGAACAGAAGGATCACACAACAAAGTTACTTCTTTTCAATAAAATAAATTGAGTTGGAAAGCACGATTTAAACCTGAAGTAACATAATTTCTAAAAACTTTTAGGACAAGAATATGTATCTAATCATTGTCTCTAATAGTAACAGTATGCATTGCAGTGATTTAACATAGAACCATGTTCAAGCAGCAGTAACTCCTCAAGATGCATCTAGCAGGTACATGAGTAGAGTTCCATCAGAAGTGTGCATTCCATGTATGATCCTGTTTATTTGATCGATTCATGTTCTTACATCTAGCTATAAGGATGTTGCAATAATTAGTCTTTTAGTAAATGGACCTGGTCTCTGAATATCAAATATGTAATTACATTAAAAATTGACCATGTTTAAGGAAAGAATCACAATACCATCAATACAGTGTCGAACTATAACATTCTATTTTGCTACATACCACAGACGCGCAGCTATAGCCCACAAATAAAACATGCACGGAGGTGCACCAGCACACAAAGATGCAAAAGGGAAAAATTAGCAGCAAACAACCACAACACGATAGCTAAACCATAAGAAGCTTAGCTATCACTATCAACAAGTATTATGGTTTGTCTAGTGCAAAGGTATCATCTCCAGATGAGAAAATATATAATTCAACTGATCTCTGACATAGCATGCACAGACGGCTACAGCCATATCCTCCTACAACTGGTGTACAGTCTTTTCCTAAATCAAAGCATTATTTAAGATTAAAAAACAAAACAACGCACACAAGATTCAACACAAAAATCATCAGGTTTAGTGAAGAAGCATATTACCTCACGAAGAAAGTTATTTTGATGCAAAAGCTCTTCCTTGAGAACCTTGATAGCAACCATTTTGGTCTCGACCCATCCTTTGTATACCGAACCTAACCCTCCACTTCCAATCTTCAACCCCTGGCTAAAATTGCTGGTTGCCTCAATCAATTCATTGCGTGTGAACATAATGAAACTCGAAGGATCAACCTCTAATTCTGGCTCACTCTCCAACCCTCTGTGAGAAGTCCCTGCCTCATGTTGGTCTCTTAGCATCTCATCTAACACGGAATTGAGGTTGATGACTTCATTTTCAAGCAAAGATATTTTTTCCAATGCTTCATCTAATTGTTCTTTCAGCCGATTCATTTCCAATCTTTCTTCCATAAGAGTGTTCTGTGCATCTCTTCTTTCTCTTGTTTCTTTGGTAAGCAAAATTTCAGCAATCTGTGCCTGCCAGTATAGCTCAACAAATTTAACATGAAAACTAAAACAAAACCAATCCTCTAAAACTAAATGGGTCGGCTACATGCTTTTTGACATGGATTAACATGAAAACTGTTCGAGCAATTTAAAAAGAAAAAAGGTTCAGTTTGTCCTGGCAATCATACCTTCATATACACCATCTTCAGGCCTTCAGATATTAATGAGTTTGTCACGGCTAATGTTTAAACAACAAACTTTTGAGGCATTGTGCAGAACTGAAGAGCTTTGTAAGAAGAATAGCTGAACACATTTAGCTATTTCAAAAGGTTGAAATCTTGAACTTATCATGTTTGCATTTTAATAAAAAAGTAAAATTTATACATTTTGGTCTGAAAACTTTTCAAAATGCACTACCGACATTCATATCATTGTAACTTTGAACGGATTTCAGCACCTTGGTGCAAGTGGTCTGCTGAAAAATGACAAAGCAACACAAACAAGCCACTTATGTTGTCACAGAAATATCACACATCCGACACAGAAAACTGTAAACAGAAATCCCATGGCACTGCTATACATTACAGTTGAAGATTGATATTTAATAGAAAAAGGAAAGCATAGTCAATCTAAAATCCATATCTCCAAAGGAATACTTCATGCTCTTTTCTCAGTTGAATATCCGTATTTTGGTAAAGTTCGTTCTTTTATAACTCATCAAGTGAAGGACACAAGTACTGCAGATTATTACCAATGCCTCATTGGTATGAGGTAAATGTCTTGTTTCATAGACCTTATTACCAATATTATAAATATCATATGGTACCACAGGACACAATATGATAATATCATATGTTGGCACCTGAATACAAACATCCATGGTACCCATAAAGTTGTATACTTTTCACCGTTTATCCATGTTCTTCACAATGTATTATACTCAATGCACTTATTGTATATATTACCAAATTGTATGCTACCATTTTTATTTAGCAAAAGATCACTTTATTAAATAAAGAAAACAAAATAACCTACCATATTGGAAGATGCAGTACGATATTTACATATTTTGTACTTTAACCTTCTTCGAAAAGATGTAAAGTGTAAGCTTTATGATACAGAATATGATTTGGTATTTACAGCATTGCTTCATCTTTTATTCTTCATACTGTTTATGTGATGTCAACTTTATTTGATGCTTTGTTCTTTTGCAGAAGAAACCTCGAAATATACCCTTTGTTCAGCCTCATCTGCATCTTGTTCAGCTTTCTGACGCTTTAGAAGTTCCTGATACCCCTCATTTTTGGCTTCATGGAATTGAGCATGCAAGACTTCAATTTCTCTCAAGCTTTTCTGTCGCATTTATTAACAAAAATGGTTAGCAAGAGCTTCACAAAAAGCTGGGAGCACATCTTCCTAGTTAAACTATGCTCCCTAGACTTTCGGTTGTAAACCAACCTTCTCTTATCTTTATTATATCTAGAAAATTGGGCATCATTCATCAGCATTAGAATGGGAATGCCAACATAAACAAGTACCGTTACAATGTCTGATGTCTGACCAGTCAAATGATCATCCACTGTAATTTAGCACCAGTTATCTAACAATCACTTAGCACAATTAATTGTACAATATTTCCCAAGGCCATGCTGCCACCCTAATTGTTTTGCCTTCAGATAATTGAACAATAAACATGAAGCACTTACTTCATTCTGAACCTTGAGGGCATCATGAGCTGCATTATGATTCCTATGCAGATTTTGAAACCCTTCTTCCATGGTTTGCTTGACAAAATCATGCAACTCATCCATTTCCTGGCTTCAATACGTTCCTGGAGGCACGCGTCTCTAATAGCACTAGACTGTCACCAAAGATCCGATAGGGATGAAACTAAAACCATGGAGGTCCATCATGTCCTCCAGTAATTAAATGAAATTACAGTATTTCTGTCATCTTGAGTCCCAACCGAATTCTCCTTTACACTCTTGTGCCTCCACCATTTGTACGCCCTTGTTACAGATATGTGAAAGGAAGTGACGCATATTTTTCTGCCTAGTTATTCTGCATAAATTCAATAAGCAGTAAGAGTTATCAGAATGTTCAATAACATCTCATAAGATACTACATACTCAATTAAATATTTCCTAAATAATGCTGTCCGTGTCAGTTCTGCCATCATCAAGACCTAATTATTATTGGCCTTAACACTAACGAGGAATAAAGGCAAGTTGATAAATGCACTTACAATGATTGACCAGGAATTTGGTCGACTTTCAACAAAGACAGGTAAGCTTTCACAAAATTTAATTTTTGAAGAAAATAAGACATAGCCAAATATTAATCATACAGAATATAGATCAGTCAAGTTCAAAGAACATATTGCAGTGAAAGCAATGGTCAATCACTCACTTTATCCTTGGCTGCAGATATCAACTCATTCCACTTAAAAGTCTCAAGAACATAGTTATTCAACCATATGATTGATTATGCAGCACAATATTGGAAAATATTTCAAAGACAAGCACCTAAGCACAATTAAATGGTAAGGAACGGCATTCCTGTATGTTGATGCAATAACCTAAATGTCAACAATTTTCTGATGGCTTGAAATTTTGCGCATTCCCTTTCTCGCCAATTGGTAGCATTAGTACTTGCCTGTGGAACCATGCAACTCTCCTTTCTTCATCAGTCGAAGTGTTTGCTTTTAAGTTCTCTGTTCACTTGCTCACTTTGGTATCTTGCATACTTGTGATGTTTAGAGTTGTTTGGGTGCCAAGGACCAATTTTGACATTATCACCTAAGGCAGGGACACTCATATTTTGTATTGGTGTCGATGGGCCATTACAACACTTGTGAAATTCACTAAGGCTGATCTCGCCTCAAGGCTGAGTACCAGTCACCTTTCCTACTACTGCCCATCAAACGGACGGATAAAGCATGACTAATAGGCAAGTTAATGTTATTATTCTCTTTTTCCGTACAAGGAAATTATCTTCATTCATATACATAACATAAGGTACCTTAATACACATCGAAATATATCATAATCAGATAAATCCACGTAAATGTTTTCTAAGAAGAACCTAAACAATGTCTACACTTAATATAAAACAGATAGATCTAACCATGTGTCAGCATGTATGTCCAAGAAAGAAGCATCAGCTATGTAGGAAAAGCAAAAGAACGGGAAAACCTTGATAAAAAATTTAGAAGCACAAAATAAATCCTTCAAGTACAAAACTCAAATCTCATGTGCATCACACAAGGTAACTATTTCAGAACAATGGTTAACTCTAAACATAACCTCCGGGGTTATCTAAAAAAGTAAGCATTACTATCAAATTGAAGACTGATATCTTAACGGTATGTACTAATTATGTACTACGCAAAGCCTTAGAAATAACACAAGAACAAAGAGAAAAACCCAAAAGATCTGGCGCCTACGAAGAACAGAAACCAAGTTTTAGTTTCTTAAAACAAGAATATATATCCATGACCAATCAAGAAAACTACTCATTTCTTTGCTACAAAACAACCTCATCTCAAAACTCTTCCTCTTCCAATGGTCTATTTTCCTTCTGCCAGCTTTCCGTCTTGAATGATGTAGACTTACTGTCTCTGAGTCCTCAAACTTCATATTACTGCTCCTCAAGACTCCACCATGCTTAAAGTTTCTAAATCAGAGAACGCGTAAGGGAACAGATTCTTGGTTGTGACGAGAGATACTAACACAAAGAAACAAAACTAACTAAATATATACTTCTTCGTACCAAAACCATTATCCCATTTTGCTCATGAAAGTATACGTAGAACTAATTTTCTTGCTAATCATTGCCCAGAACGTAAATCATGTTCAGCAAGTATTGATCAAAATCTAAGACACCAACAAGCAAAAGAAGATAGAATTAGAAACACCTTACGGAAATGCAGTGAAAGAGTTTGAACCCCCATGGATGAAAGAGAAAAAGCAATCTAGACGACAAATTCACGAACAATTTAATGTACCCCTTCCAGCTACGTTGTATGGATACGAGTACAGTACCGGTACCCAGTATGGGTACATGGTACACATTTTAAAAAGATAAATTTATACAAATAAGTATAAACAGTACACAATACCAACTAAAAAGTATATCATATGGAAATAAGGAAGTTTCATTCAATAACATTTTCAATGGTATAAATATAACTTTCATAGCAAAACTTAGAATCTAAACAAAATATCTTTGAACCAAATCACATTAAGCTTCAAACTCCAATAGTCTCGATATCAGTATTTCCTTCACTATTAAAGATAGCAACCCACCAAAGATAATTCAAATCAAATGATCTTTGGTAGTAACGATGAAAGACTGTTCTTTTAAAATGACAAAAATGCAAGATAACAATGCCTAATTTCCGATTGAATATCCTTAAAGAGGTAGTACTCAATCAAATAAAAGTAGTCACGAAATTCTTCACATGGTTATGATCATCGACTTTTAAAAGAAGACAGATGATAAAAACTTGTCCAACTACATCATTTAGCTACAAATGATTCCACTTATTAAGCATTTGACAACAATATCACCGTTTCCACCAAGTATGCAGCTAAAACTAGATTTAGATGCTGAAAATTCTAATATCGTTGGAGAACGCAAATGCAAATTATGCCAAATTAGACAGACGCTGTCATGCTATGTGAAGACGGCAGCATTACGCGCTCACAGCAGATAGCAACACAAAAGCATATATAGAGGGGAATCAAAAGAACGTCACGATTCACCAAATCTTCCAACAAAAGCTATTGAAGTTCGTACTCTAAATGCCACATGAAAGGCACCATGCCCAAACTCACCAAGTTCACGACTTTAGCATGCAAACGAATCATTCGAGAAGGGACAAAATCGGCTTGGTACCTTTTACGTTGACCATCATTCTACAAATTGTGTTCGTTAAACAAAATACACAACAGAAAAACCATCATTGCTACAATGGACTGTTAAGCAGTAATCACAAATAAGCGACGTCTCGTTGAAGCATTTCATCAAAGATATAGTTCGCAGATTCACAAACACCGAAGAAGAGAAAGTAAACGTTGATGTCCGTCGAAGAAAATCAACTACAGATTCACAACAACGCAGATTCACAACACCTAAAAACATCATCAATAGATTCAATACCTAATCTCTTGAAGCCACCGAATCGACGATGTCCGTAGCTCGCCAAGTCGCCGTTGTCTGTCGATCGACGGGCCACCGTCGTCCGCTGCACTCGCTCGCAGTCGCAGTCACCGGTGATGGCCAGAAAGAGTAGAGAGAGAAGGTACGCAGGCACTAGAAACTGTAGGGAGAGACGGAGAAGTAACTTTTATTTGGATCGGATAACCCATATTCAAATAGTTTGACCCGATTCAATACGTACCCGATATGGGTATTTAAGGTACCCATATTAATTAATATGCGTCTACGTATATCGATAGTACCGATACATATGATTTCCTCTAAAGATAAGGATGAAATTGCGATTCACCAACCATCCACTACAATAATAAAAAATTCAAAGGACCGTACTCTCTCTTTCTTCTTTCTGCGTTGTCGGTTTCTTGTCAACCACGAAAGAGAATGAAAACTGCGTCGCTATATGGAGAAAAATTGCATCGTTATATTGGGGCTCGTAGTCCCAATTCCCGTTGACCTCTTATGACGACTTTTATGTTGCTCTCTCCGGATTCTCGTGGGTAGCTTGTTCACACAGTCGATGACCTTCCATTCTTGAGATAAAGAATAGAAGATAATGAAGAATATAAGTATATTTTTTGGTTTGTCATAGCTGAATTTGTCAGAGAGGATTTGATAGTTTGATTTTCTTGTATATAAGTTTAATGTGTTGCTATAGCTGAATTTCTTGACTGAGCTTGGGAGCTCTTATATGTTAGTTACACACAAAGTGGCTAGATGGTCGGTCTAGTCATTTTCGTGGATGATTATATTGAAAATTGTCATCATCTTGACTTTACATCTCCTACTTTGTCATTCGAGCGAAATAATATGATATAATCATTTTACCTCCCACTTTGTGAGTTATCCTAGTCATGTCATTTATAATTGTTGTACAGTCATTACCTATTATGTGATTTCTTACCTACACAACAATCAAACATCTCAAACTCATGTTTATAACATTTTTTGAGAAAAGATCTTCTAATATACCTTTGGTCAAGGGATCTATCAAAATATCATCAATTGACATATATGACATAGATATTTCTTTTCTCACAACTATATCATGAATATAGTGGTATTTAATGATTATATTCTTGTTTTTGAAGTTGTCAACTCCACTCTTGATATGAGTAATTGCTGCATTGTTGTCACAATAAATGACAATTTCCTCGTTGGTTATATCTAGCTTCAGATCACGTATAAAGCGATTTATCCAAACGGTACTAGTTACAACCATACAAAAAGCCACATACTTAGCCTCCTGTATATGCAACGCTACACAACCATTTTTCTTACTTACAAAAAAAATAACTCTATCTCTAAATAAGAATATTTGTTCCGAGGTTGATTTGTTGTCATCTTCACTTCCAACAAAGTTAGCATCTCAGTATCATATCACTTTTAGTTCATTTACTTAAAACACATTTTCAAGTTTTTTGTTCCTTTAAGATGCCTTAGAATCCTCTTAATAGCTATTCAGTGTTGTCAACCATGATTACTTTGATATTTACTTACAAGACCAATAACGAAGTTGATATCAGGTCTTGTATATAACGTAACATACATTAAGCTTTCCATAGCTTGTGCATAAGGAACATTAGGTTTATTGTCTCTTTCACCGAAATAATCATCCTTACTCAATTTGACCCCTTTCGTAATGGGTGTAATGCCAACTTACATTCACCCATTTTAAATTTCTTGAGGATATAATTGATATATCTCTCCTGATTAAGTTATAGGAGTTTAGATTCTATCTCGAGAAATCTTTATACCCGAATATAAGATGTTTTCCCATATCCTTCATTTCAAACCTTGAGTTTAACCATGACTTTGTTTTTACAATCATCTAATTATCATTATTGGTTAACAATATGTCATCTAAATATAATGATAAAATGACAAAGTAACTCCCATTGTTTGAGACATATATATAGTGATCAAGTTCATTAGCCACAAACTAAAGTTCTAAAATGTTATTTTAAAAAGTCAAATATCATTGACGAGGTGATTGTTTAAGGTCATATAACGATTTTTTCAACCTATATACTTTATTTTCTTGGCCTTTAACTTTGTATCCTTCAAGTTGTTGCATATATATGATTTCATCGAAATCTCCATTTAGAAAAGTAGTATTTACATCTAACTGATGTAAATCTAAATCATAATATAATGATATTATCAGGATTATCCTTATGAATGCAAATTTCGTAATAGTGGAATGTCTCAATATAATCTATCTCATCTTTTTACGAAAATCTCTTTGTAACCAACCTCGCCTTAAACTTGACGATAGATCCCATTGACTTTATATTTCTTGGTTTATATTCCTTTAGGCTCATTTCCCCTTCTTTACTCTTTGAGATATGTCTCGTTGCTCTTGAGTCAATTCACCAATAAATCATCCGGCGATCTAGGTGTAAACATTCATATATCACATAGATTATATCTTGCTTATCTGGTTATTCGTTTTGCTGGGTGTTTCCATTATTCTTCTTGTTACTGTAATCCTTCTTATAATACCTCATTTTTTTGCAATTGAAGTAATTGACCCGAAAAGTTGTTTCCTACATTTTCTTAAAAGATTGACCATCATTTTTGCTATTTTTGTTAAACTTCTTGTTTGATATATTTTTCTTTTGGTTGACTTTAGAGATATACCCTATCTCGTCTTGAACTACTAGCAATTTCTCCTTGTTTTTATTTATATGTTCTTGTTTGATTGCTAGCTTGAGGGGGATTTTAGAAAGGCTTATCTCAAGACCTAGTCAAAGGACAGTAACAACTATATTTTATGATGGGAAAGACTATTCAGTATTGTAGATATCTGCATGGGTTCTAGGATGACTAATTTAGCTACAACTAAGTCATTTGCCATTACCAGCAATTGGTTCACATATTCCACTACATTATCTCCTTCTCTTTCTATTTTTGTAGAAATAATTGGATATATAGCTTAGTTGTAGTATCATATTTAGTTATCGAATTAAATAACTCTTTTACAATCTCATATTCTTCAAAGACGCTAATTAGGTTATCCTCTATGTATGTTAACATAATAGTCCTTGCTATCAAGTCGTCATTTAATAATGTTTTGTATATATATATATATATATTTTTTTTGCTCTATAGCATCAAGAGGTGGTGGATGTGCAGTTTCATGTAGTATATAATTTATACCTTCTAGTGTAAGAGCCAACGATTTTTTTTTTCCACATTTGAAAATTAAGACCGTTTAATTTTTCTATTTTTGCCAATTTAAACACATATTCTAGAGTTCATTTTTATGTGTTTAGCAAAAATATCAATACGACGATATAATTAGAAAACATTCAATAAACAACATATAACAGATAGTCAACTATTAAACATAAAAAAACAAAATATCCATCTACTAAATTGAAAATAACTCATGCTACTTAAAAGCAATTTCAAATATATTTTAAGTACCATTTTTTAGTTTTTCATAACTAGATTATGTTATTTTCATAACCAAACCAAGCACAAATTTATAATTTTTCCTATTTTCCTGTTATTGTAATTTTTTTGTTTTTCCTTGGTAAACCATAAATTTTACCCTTTTGTCTGGTTTTATAATTTTTTAAAAAGACCTGAAGTAGAACAGTAAATGACACTTGATTTTTCAATAAAATTTACGACTAATCGAGGGTAGGATAAAATTTTATCTTTTAGTTGAACTTGTCAATTTTCTTATAGACATGGGTAATCGGGGATCAAATAAATTTTTTACTTAGAAATATTTGGATATTTTTGATAATTTTACTCCTATCGGTTAGAGGTAGGACGAACTTTTAAGTCTCTTGCCCGAGGTAGTTTTGTACAAACAACCAATAATTTTTGAATTTTCTAGAGAGAGATAATAAAACGGGAAAGAGGGAGACATAAAGAGAGAAGAGTAGAGGAGAGGGAAAGATCGGAGGCCTTCCTCCTACTAACTCTCTTCGGTCGTAGACCTTTTGGCGTTTATGGGTCTCTCTAGCTGACGACCTCTAGTCATTGGACATCTAGCCTTTACTTCCTGTGAGAGTCTCTCCAACCTTGTTGTGCCTGACATCCTTCAGTCATTGGCCTTCTAGTGTTTACAACTCCTTCTGGTCGTTTGTCCTTTACAAGTCCTTCTGGTAGGTTCTTTTTTTTTTTTTCTTTTCACCTGTCTTCGAACATCATTAGTAGATTTTTGATAGAGCGCTTGGTTTTTCTAGTCACTCTAGGGAGTTTTTTTTCTTTTTTCCTTTTCAAAATAAAACACTAACAAACTTACTTCTCTTTTTGTAGGTTGAACAAGCTCTGATACCATTGATGGTGACTTTTCAACAATTCTCTCTGGATTCCTCGCCAGATAGCTTGTTTATCGATTTCCCACACACGTATTTCCTAGAGAGGATTTGCTATTTCAATTTCCTTGTGTATAAGTTTAATGTGCTACTCTTTATTTATAGTACAATGTCTGACTCTATCCTCTCAAATTCCTTTACTGGCCTTTCCATTAAGAGCCTTATTTGTTAGTTATTGTAACCATCTATAGAAAGCGATTAGAAGGCCGGTCTAGCCATTTTCTTGGATGATTAAGCCGAGAATGACAATCCTCTTGGCTTTACAACTTCATGACATGTTCCTCTGGCTAGATAGTTTTTTTGAGAAATTACGAAAAAAAGTCAACTGCTGCTTATTTGTACACAAAAGGCCCACTCTCTCCCACATGCATGTCCAAAGCTATTGAATCCCACGACGAGCACCTTTTAGTGAGTCTTTGTTCTTGTGCTTTCCTACAAGTTCTTGATGAAAGTTTTATTTTTATCCTTGTTTTTTTAGTTGGCAAGAGTTAGAACTATGAGATAAGGATGTTCATTTTGTCTTCTTAGTAGTCACAAACTAAGCTAATGCTAAGGTGAGTGGAAGGAGTCAAACATGAATTTTGTGGTTGAACTTAATCTATGTAAATTTATTGAAAATATTCAATCCCGCTTCATTTCACCTAAGACTTAACATACTAATTTCTAAAATCTAATTTATAAAATGTAATTCTGGATATGTGTATTCATTGAACTAATTGATTTGCCTAAATGTATGCTTGTGTGTGTTTATATACACACTTATGTGTCTTTATAAAATGTTAATTGGATTTGTTCTTTTTTTTTACAAGAGGAGGCCAAAGCCTAATGTGCACCCACCCACACACACATCTCTAGGAGTTGAACTTCCTATCAAGATCAATGGTGATAGAGTGCCCTACCGTTGAGCTAACACTCTATGATATTATCACGATTTTATTAAGACTTTTCTTTGCTCAGGTTACAAATGGGAGGCTCAAGCCAGGTATGCTTGCCTCGGGTTTTGAACTCATGACCTACAACTTGTGAGTCAAGTTCCCTAACCAGGTTTACTTAAGCCTTTATTTTTGGACCCCCTTGATTATGATCGTTTTAATACTTTTATTATTTAAAAGTCGATGATAATAAAAAAAAGGTTAGATATTTCAAACCTCCCAATGTCACTGTCACATATCTAGTTAAATTTCAAAAACTGTACTTTCATGAGCAGATATTGCAAGTCAAGATGGCAAAGTTTCTTTACTTAAAGTATTTATAAATTCAAAAATATTCACATAGGGCAAATAAAACTAGTACCACTTTAGCACAAAGACCAATGACTCAACTAGATAGTGGGTTGATTCACAAATTAAAGGTCATGAGTTCAGTATCCGATAGCATGCTTCTGGCTTCAACCTCCAAATTGTACTCAAAGAAGAAAAACGGAAGATTAAACTATCATTTTGAGGAAACATAATAAGTATCAGCTTACAAGTGACATGCATCCATAGATCTTTTGCAACATTGAACAATATATATATATATATATATATATATATATATATATATATATATATAAATGTTTTATTATTACGCAACGACTAAACTTTTCACATTTATGGCATATATAGAAGAATTTTATTATCCAAAATAATCTTAGAATATGCAGTATAAATGACATAGGGTGGCAATTATGTGCCACGGTGCAGGCCTGTAGGCAAACTAAAGAAAGGTTTCACTTGTAACAGACGATTTAAATGTCAAATAGGACGGGGTTCAACCCCTCCCTTCTACACAAAAACGTTGTCAAATGGAATGATTGCGTATCAATATTAAACTCCAAATTGTGAATTTGAGGGAAGAGTCGTCATTTGACTTTCGGTTCATGGACCCAACTATTTCTCCTCCTCCTTTTCTTCCTCTTTCTTGCTCTTCCTCTAGGAATAAGAGGGTGCAAGTTTGAAGATAAAGTGGAGCTGCGCATGCCACTTGACTTCCTATGACTTCTCTTTTTTTATTTTCTTTCTCTATCTCTCTCCCTTCCTCTCTCAAGACAATCCATCCTATCATAGGTATCAAGGTTTCAATCAATCAATTTTTTTGAGTAAATGCTATAATTCTAGTCCAAGTCAACCAATTTTTTTATCTATTGAAAAGTTCTACATATTTATTTTCCAAGAATTAAAAATTGCTAGAATCAAAGTTTAAGACTTATAACCAGGCTACTAACTGTATTATGATAATATTGAAAAAATGACCAAAAATTCAATTCTATTAGAATCATCCTAGTTTCCATCTGACTAAAAACTGCAACAATCATAGATATACCTAGAGAGATATGGTCAAAATACTATAACCCTATTAAGCTATCTACAACCAACCATATTTCCATTCTAAGGTAATCCAAACTCAAGCTATTTTTGAGGTTTTAACCCAAATAAGACCTAAAGTTTGGTAAAAACTTGAGAAAACATGAAGAAGGCTTTGAAAGTGCTTCTAAAAGTCACCAGAGCCTCAATTGTATCTAGTCATCACTAGAATATACTCAAACGAAATCTAAAGGAACCCAACTCGCTTGATCCCCTCAAAGAATAAAGACTTCCATTCTCTGGCATGTCTTTACACTTAACAAAGTAACCACCATTTGTGTAGTTTTAATTGGTTTATTATCAAGGACAATAGGAGGAAACTGAAAGGCTAAGGATCAATGAATGAAGTGATTATGTACTCAAAAGACTCCTTCTATGTTGTAAAAAGAAGGCAAATCTTTCCTTTCAATAGCGAGTTACTATGTTTTCTAATGGTACCTTTACAAGGTTGACATTTTTTTACAAGGTTGAAGCCAAGTGTGCACTCATTGAGAATTGAACTTGCTACCAGAGTCTAGGCAGTCGAGAGCATTGCTAGGTAAGCTCACACTCCAAGTTGGGGGAGTTGTAGCTCCTTTCCTCAAATATCTTGCTCTGAGCACCAAGAGCGTTAGCTCAATAGCATGACACTCTAGCATCGTTGCTGCTAGTGGGGAGTTCGATTTCTAGAGTATGGCTAGACTTCGGCCTCCTTTTGTAACCAAAAAATTTCACAAAGATTTATGCTACTTATTGGCTATCAAAACCTCCTTAATTTATGCTATGGATTAGCACACACAAGAGATGCTAATGCTCATAGAAAAAGCTATATTTACTCGAAACTAAAGTGTTTAAGTACTTTGTTGCATGTCACTATGATACAAACAAGGATCTCAAAAAGTATCTATTAAATCTAAGGGGTTTCAATAGTATGTCTACAACAAGTACAACAATTGATTTATCATATTCGGATGAAGATGTAAAGTCTTTTGTTCACTCTTCACTGCAATTAGATTCTACATTGCATCGCTAAGAGGAGACACTCCTATCATGTTTAAAATCCATGAACTATAAATCCAACAAGTTTTACGTTGGCAGTTGAAAGCCTAACACAACCTTTTTCTTTTACCCGGGCTTAGGACCGCTAAGGTAAGAGTGATCCCTTAGGTAAGTGGAGTTTTCCATAGTATGTCTACAGTTTATAAATAATTATATTGATTTTATTAGTACACATGCTTCCTTAAGCATTTGATGCACATCCAAGAAGTATCCACTTCTCGCACGGACATGAGCGGTGATCAAAGACAAGAATAGTCAAATCTAACTTAAACCAAATATTCAACTTAATTATATCAAATATCTATACATTTAAACAATCCGTAAACATGCCATTTATCAACTAATCCATAAACAAGTTCCACTTCAAAAGCATAACAAATAACCCATAATTACATACAAATAGTAACTCTTTCTTTCAATAAAGATGTTCATGATAGCCTAATTAGCCCTAGGCTTCATAAATATAGCTAATACATGACTTCTTCTCATTATGAGTCAATCGCAAAACCCTTGGGCATGTGATTTTTAATAACTTAATACAAGAATTTCAAAATATACTCCTAAAGACCGTCTTTAAATGTTGTTTAGTTTTTTATTCTTCTTTTGAGATAATATATAAACTATTGTCATTTATTTGAAGTAAACATTATCTTAAGGTCTTCTTTTTGTTTTGTAATATTTGTACAACAATAACTAACAACAACTAAGCCTTTTCCCAGTCGGCTACATGGATTCTTCGTTTCCACAAAGATCTATCATATGCCATGTTAGTAGTTAACTCACAATAAGCTAGATCATTCTTTATTGTTTCTTTCCAACACTTTTGTGGTCGTCCTCTACCTTTTTTAATACTTTTCAAATTTAATTTTTCGTACCTTCTTACAAGTTCTTCTTCTGATCTTCTTTCTATATGTCTAAATCATCTTAAATGATATTCTCTCATTTTATCCTCTATTGGTGTCACTCCTCATTTGTTTCTAATAACCTCATTATGTATACAGTCTTTTCTTGTATGACCACTCATCCATCTCAACATCTTCATTTTTGTCACTGACATCTTTTGTACATGTTGATGGTTAACTACCCAACACTCATAACCCTAAAACATGACAGGTCTAATTGTTGCTCTATAATATTTACCTTTTAACTTTAATGGTATCTTATTATCACAAAGAATACCTGATGCTCATCTTCATTTTAACCAATCAACATTAATTCTATGCGTAATATCTCCACAAATTCTTTCATCACTTTGAAAAATTGGTCCTAGGTATTTAAAACTTTCCTTTTGGGGTATGCAATGTGTGCCAATTTTAATTTTTATGTCCTCTGAAGTAACCAAATGATAAAACTTACATTCCATATATTCTATCTTTGTTCTACTAAATCAGAAGCCTTTACTTTCTAATGTTTCTCTCCAATATCATGTGAAGGTCTTTCTTTTTTGCTCTAAAATGTTGTATAAGGCGTCTCAAAAGGTAAATCGCTTCAACCAAAAAAAATTATTACAAACTGAGTAGCAACAATATTAGGGAACTCTCTACTATAAGTTTATTTGCTTATTATACATAGTACAAATGCAAGATTATAAATAAATTTGGTTATATCTTAACAACACTTAATTTTGGCATTTACCTCAACAATCTCTCCAATATCCCCAAGAATGAGGTCTATAAAATATATCATAACTCTAAGCTAACTCTTTTGCACTTGCTTTATAATTAGTTGGATTATCAGTAATTAATTAGAATATCTTCACACCCAATCTTCATTATTATCTTATAAAATTATTACTTTTGAACATCTACAATATAGTACTTCTCTAACATGTCAAGCAATCTTAAAACATAGGTCATTTAGAACAATGAATGAGAAAGTTCAATAAAGCCCTTCTTCACCTATTTGATTGTCCATTTGTTATGATAGTATATAATGTCTCTTTTCATAACTTCCTCAAAGTTGAACAATACTTTTATACTTCAACAATATCATATCTAATAATTTCTTTCTTAATTTATTAAAAGAAGACATCTTATACCATAGCCCAATGTTAGCAACAACATCTATCATTACTTGAAAATAAAATGAATTTGTTGCATTGAAGGGAATACATGCATCATAAAACCATCACCCAATTGTAAGGTCTACATGCTCATGTAATTGCTCTCAAACCACAATAGTTCATATTCCAAGCTGACCATCGGGTACAATAGCAAGAGGAAAATTGATTGGATCCAAAAGGTATAAAATGATATTTTCTTATATCTCTTCCTCTTTTATGATTTACATCCTCTTTGAGAACTTTGTTTCTCATAGTTTCTTTAAAACTATAACTACCAACCTTTGTCTTGACATTAAAAGAGATTTTATCTCCACCACCAATATTCTCTGACTATTCCTCAAATATTCTTATATATTTTCTTTTCTTACCTTTTCTTAATCATACTTTAACGACCCATAAGATTTCAACCAACGTGGACATAGGGCTCGTCTATGCCACGTTATCAATTCCTATGAACCGTTGACAATTCAATGGTGGTATAATCTCAAAATAAATGACAAGTCAAAGCCCATTTATTTATATATAATTTAAAATCCAACAAGCAATTGTACAATAGAAATAAAAGTTGAATCTATAAAGAACCTACCACTCCTACCATATCGTAGTGAAGTCAAAGTCTTGGTCTCAAAACACTCCAAATAACTAAAGACATTTGCTAACTATGTCTTTAAAATTTTAAATAAATTTTGAGTACAACAAGTGTGCTCATAGGTGGATGTGATCTCTCTACAAAAAACATATCAAGGATATACATAATCTCGAATTATATAATTTGATAAAAAATCCATATCACAATTAAAGCAATAGCATCATTCAAAAATGCATGTATAATCAAGCACTCAATGAAATGCAAATTTTAATTTGGATCTCATGACTTCTATAGTGTTCAACCACTAGCCATGTCATAGGAGCCCCCAAACCCTCCTCATGTCCGGCCACATGGCATCTGATCACACTCTCATGCATTGGGCCAAAGACCTTCATGACCAAATCATTGGCTTATGAAGTCCAACCCTTCGGGTCTATGGGGCTAAGTATACATATATCACACTACTCGAGCGATACATTCAACCAATTAATTTCAACAATATCATACACAACAATCTAAGACTATCTCCTAGATCCATGAGATTCACCTTAGGCCACCTCAAAGGCTTCATATCCCCACATCTACATCACATGTCCAATTTTAATATCCAAACCACACATCTGTATCTAATATCAAATTTGTTTTATTGTATATAAACCCTAACTCGCATCGACTAGTTCCACATGTCCTCAGCCTAAGCATGTAATGTAACCTACATTAGCTTCCCAATGCAATTACAAGTTTAAATAGCTCAACCAATGAAATATTTAACACCACTCAACACATCTATGAGTCCGCACTATCCGGTATGTCCATCTACCATTCAATAATGTCTCATACTGCCATAAAAATAAATTCATATTCAATAATGTTTTACTCACTTATAATGACAACCAACAAGTTAGCACTAACGGGTATGTCCATCTACAATCCAACAATATCCCACATCACCATGAAAGGTAGATCTATACCCATTAATAGTTTACGCGCACATCAACACACTCATGCTATGCATTGATATTCTAGAAAAATATTTCAAATTCTATTTAATAAACCAATACTATATATGTATAATCATTTCAAAGCACTAACAATCATTTTATAATCTCATGCATCATTTTAAATACAATTAATGAAAGTCCTTAATCACTTTCGTTAATCTCTAGCATACAATTGATTCCAAATATCATAATGAAAGTCCTTAATCACTTGATTTAGTGAATAAATTATGACATAAGCATAGTATAAATATTCTACATTTAATTTTGGATCCAACGGTTCAAACCACATCAAATTCAAACCTCAAACAACCCTAAAATACCCTAAATTCCTATCTCGATCTGTTTTGGATCCAATGTTTGGGTTGGTGTTACCAACATCAGACACAACATGACGGGGTTGGTCGCCAAAACCGGTGCTTTTTGGCCTTCTCATCCACTACCACCAAACAATCGACCATTGACTAGTGAACTATTTGCCCCTAACAACAGTCGCCCACGACCGACGGTTTCACCGAAAAAGAAGAAAATAGGTGCTTTACTCATTTCTTTGAAGACATCATAAAAATCTTAGCAATTTTCGATAGTTTTTTCTCAATTCGACTCCCCGCGTCTACCACTTTCCCTTCTTTGAGATGCAACAATTGCCAAAAAACCAATAAAAATAACTATAAGATACCTTGCAAAAATCCAATGCACCCTGCTATTTCTCCTTCTCCTCCTCCTCTTTCTTCCACTTTCACCCGAAATAAGAAGGCGCAAGTTTGGAGATGAAGTAGAGCTTTCCCCACGAGAGAGTGCATTTTGTGGCACATCTTTACACTTCACAAAGTAACCAATAAGACCATAAGTGTGCACGCCCTCAGAATTAAACTCGCTAATAGTGTCTAGCCAGTTAAGAGCATCGCCGGGAGAGCTAACTTTCCTTGTTCTCAAATATCTTGCTCAAAGCACCAAGAGTGTTAGGCCAACAACAGGACACTCTAGCATCGTTGCTGCTAGTGGGGAGTTCGACTCCTAGAGTGTGGTTAGACTTCGACCTTCTTTTGTAACGAAAAAAATTTCTTCTTCAAAAATTTCACGAAGATTTGTGCTACTTATTGGTTGTCGAAACCTCCTTAATTCAGGAACTCGTCGGTGATGCATTTCCCTTCAAGTTCAACATGAATGAGGCCTGGTAAGACTCACAGACAAGGGGGTATCTATTAGAGGTGTGGAACGGGCCAAAGAATTTTGCCTCGCCGCAATGGAAGAGCTCTTATACTAGCCGGTGGTTTGAGAACCCATGCTTTAGAGTGTCGTATGTGAAGATGAGCTTGCGTTCAGCTGGAGGCGAGATTGGAACACCCATTTTTTCTCTCCTATTACTTCTTTCTTCATTCCTTCACTGTGAAAGGGGGTCAAGGTGGCCTTTGCAGACAAATAGGTACCTAAGAAAGAGGCGGCCTCATGGTGCTACCTTGAGCTGAGGAAGGGGCATAATATGTGGCTCACGCACAATCAACTGTACAATGTCTGAACTCCTTGCATCTAAAATAATGCCCCTTCATATCTTTATTTTGCACGATGCTAATTGATTGAGGTTGACCTTGTTTTAGGTTCTTCTCTGATGGGTAGTCTCTAACTCTAACTCTATCCCTATCTCTTCGATGTTTCAGCATGTGATTTTTAACAACCTAATATAAGAATTTCAAAAAATACTCCTAAAGACCATCTTTGAATATTGTTTATTTTTCTATTCTTATTTTGAGATAAATATATAAACTATTGTCATTTATCTAAAGTAAACATTATCTTAAAGGCTTCCTTTTGTTTTGTAATATTTGTACATACAAAAAAAATTGTTACAAATCGAGTAGCAACAATATTATGGAACGCTCTACTATAAGTTTGTTTGCTTATTATACATAGTATAAATGCAAGATTATAAATAAATTTGGTGAGATCTTTACGACACTTAGTTGTGGTATTTATCTCGACAATCTCTCTAATATCCCCAAGAATAAGGTCTATGTTGCACATGATATCAAATAAAAAATATCATAACTCTAAGCTAACTCTTTTTCAATTGCTTTATAATTAGTTGGATTATTTATAATTAATTAGAATATTTTCACACCCAATCTCCATTATTATCTTATAAAATTATTACTTTTAAACATCTATAATATAGTAATTCTTTGACATGTAAAGCAATTTTAAAAACATAAGTAATTTAGGACAATGAACGAGAAAATTCAATAAAGCCCTTCCTCACCTATCTGGTTATCCATTTGTCATTATAGTATACCATGTATCCTTCCATAACTCTCTCAAAGTCGAACAATACTTTTATACTTCAACAATATCATATCTAATAATTTCTTTCTTAATTTATTAAAATAAGACATCTTATACCTTAGTCTAATGTTAGCAACAACATCTATCATTACTTGAAAATGAAATGAATTTATTACATTGAAGGAAATACATACATCATAAAACCATCTCCCAACTGTAAGGTCTATATGATGTAATTGCTTTGAAGCCACAATAGTTCAAATTCCAAGTTGAGCATCGGGTACAATAGCACGAGGAAAATTGATTGGATCCAAAAGATATAAAATGACATCTTCTTCTACCTCTTCCTCTTTTATGAATTACATCCCCTTTGAGAACCCTATTTCTCATAGTTCGTTTAAAACTATAACTATCAACATTTATCTTGGCATTAAAAGAGATGTTATCACCACCACCAACATCCTCTAACTATTCCTCAAACATTCTTATTTATCTTCTTTTCTTACATTTTCTTAATCATATTGTAACGACCCATAAGATTTCAACCGACATGGACATAGGGCTCGTTTATGCCACGTTATTGATTCCTATGAACCGTTGACAATCTGGTGGTATAACCCCAAAATCAATGACAAGTTAAAGTCCATTTATTTATATACAATTTAAAATCCAAGTAGTGATATAACAAAAATAAAAGTTGAATCTACAAAGAACCTATCCACTCCTGCCATATGGTAGTGAAGTTGAAGTCCAGCTCTAAAATTACTCCAAATAACTCAATACATCTGCTAACTAGATCTTTAAATGTTTAAACAAATTTTGAGTACCACAAGTGTGCTCGTAGGTGGATGTGATTTCTCTACAAAAAACATACCAAGAACATAACATAATCTCAAATTATATAATACTATAAGAAATCCATATCACATTTAAAGCAATAGCATCATTTGAAAAATGCATGTATAATCAAGCACTCAACGAAATACAAATTTTAATTTGGATCTGATGACCTCTATAGTGTCCAACCACTAGCCATGTTGTAGGAGTCCTCGAACCCTCCTTATGTTTGGCCACATGGCATTCGACCACAGTGTTATGCATCAGGCCAAGGACCTTCATGACCAAATCACTGGCTCACGAAATCCAACCCCTCGAGTATACGAAGCAAAGTATACAAATATCACACTACTAGAGTCGTACATTCAACCAATTAATATCAACAATATCATACACAATGATCTTAGACCATTTCCGAAATCCATGAGATTCAACTCATGCCACCTGAAAGGCTTCATATCTCCACATCCACATCACGTGTCCAATTTTAATATCCAAACCACACATCCATATCTAATATCAAATCTATTTTATTGTATATAAACTCTCAACTCTCATCGACTAGTTCTACATGTCCTCAGCCTAGGCATGTAATGTAACCCTACGTGAGCTGCCCAATGCAACTATAAGTTTATCTAGCTCAACCAACGAAATAATCAACACAACTCAACACATCTATGAGATATCACTATTCGGTACATCCATCTACTATCCAACAATGTCTCATACCGCCGTGAAAAATAGATTCATACTCAATAATGTTTTACTCGCCTATAATGACAACCAACAAGGTAGCACTAACGGGTATGCCTATCTACGATCCAACAATATCTCATACCACCATGGAAGGTAGATCTATAGCCATTAATAGTTTACTCGCACATAAGCACACTCATGCTATGCATTGATATCCTCAATAAAACATGTCAAATTCTATTTAATAAACCAACACTCCATATGTATATTCATTTTAAAGCACTAACAATCATTTTATAATCTCATGCATCATTTTAAATGCAATTAAAACTATCTCTATATACAATTGAATCCAAATATCACAATGAAAGTACTTAATCACCTTGATTTAGTCCCTAAATCATGATAAAAGCATAGTAATAATATTCTACATTTAGTTTCGGATCCAACGGTTCAAATCGCATCAAATTCGAACCTCAAACGACCCTGAAATCTCCTAAATTCTTTTCTGAATATATTTTCGAGGTCCAAATCCATTCTGTTTATTGAAAGTGGATTTGGACACATGTTGTAGACCTGATTTGGACCCGAAACCGTGTCTATACAAAGACAATGTTCGGGTTGGTGTTACCAACACCCTGCAGAACACGACGGGGGCTGATAACATATGTTGTGTAAGTCCACTCACCGATGGCCATTTTAGCTACCAAAATCAGTGGTTTTTGGCCTTCTCATCCACCACCACCAAACGGTCTGCCACTGACCAATGAACTATTTGCCCCTAACAACAACAACCCACTGCCGACGATTTCACGAAAAAAAAAGAAAATAGGCACAACAGTTTGCGGCAATTTTTTTCTCAATATGAGCGAGGATCGCTCTCCCCCTCTACCACTTTCCCCTTCTTTGATACGCCAACAATTGCCAAAAAACCAAAAAAATAACTATAACATACCTTGCAAAAATCCAATGGATTCCACCATTTTCCGAAATGCTTTCACTCCCAACTCCGGCTCTCACTAACCCTCTCTCTTTCTCGCGGAAGGAAACGACAACATAAATTGCCATAGATTCATAGATCTTCACTTCATAACCCCCCAAACATCCAAAGACATTCACTCAATAAATTGCTATAGATTCATCTAAAACACATCAACCTACTTAATAAATTTTCATTCAAAAGAGAAAAAAACAAACAACATAAGCAAATAAAAATAACTATGAAAAATAACAAAAATGATATACCATAAAAAACAAAACGATGCCACACTACCGACGTTGTTGACACTGGATTGATGGTGCCATCAGACCGCGCAAAAAGTTTCTCTTTGACCGGCATGCAAGAATCAAACAGTCTGGTCCTTTTATAAGATAGGATCGTATAAATCACATCTGCGATAACGACAATACACCGCTATATCATGCAATACAAGTTAATACTTTGCCTCTATGAGATACTTTCCTCTTATCATATCAAGATTTCTCACGATACATGACACTGGTTCCAATTGCACCTTTTATAAGTTAATTCAAATTTTTTAATGATTTTCCCTGTGGTTTAGAACTTAAACAGGCACTCGAACTGATGGCTTTAAAACAAGAACCAGAACCGACCCGCTACTGGTTTTCTTATGGTTCCTGGTTCAAGGAAAACCAAACTGGTCATGCCTTGCAAGGAAATTCTTGAAAGAACTTCAAAAATCCAGTAGCTGATTAATCAGATACACCTCAAATACCCGGTTGAAGTTTATCGATCTCACAACCTTCATATTGTGAGTCTAGTTCCCCTACAGTTTAGCTAACGGTCCGGTGCCACCACCAATATAAACTTGATTAAAAATTATATACAAATATTGCTTTCAGAAACAACTGCATTGTACATATAGTAACACCAAAAGAGCCAAAAGTTAAGAGCAACAGCAAGGCTGTTCCTTCGCTTCAATGCAGCAGACAACCCACTGGGCTGGGGTCGATCCCTGAGAGGATCCACAAGGTTTTAACAAATCTGGGTTTCAATTCATGTTCCAATTCTTTTGGTTCCAATCAAATGATATAGGTAATAGTTGGGGACAAGATTTAGGAATTTGAGGAGCCATCAAGCCAATTTTGTATTGCGGAGCGGAGAACATGGTTGGGGACAAGATTAAGATGATCGAGCTTCAAGTTAGTCATTGGGGATGTATCATGACGGCTGCTAAACCACTCCCGCAGCGCCTCGGCATCATAGGTAAAACCATTAACAGCAACATGTGGGACCTGCATGATATCCTACAAATCGAAGAACAAGAACATAGCAACAAGATAATCAGACATCATGCGTAGAAAAGACTTGTGCTAATACATGATGACCATACTCATTTAACTTCAAAATCAAAATATTTGCATTTATAAATTTGAACTTATTTGTTCAAGTTCATTAATTTTGAAACCTTGAACATCCAGATGCAGGAATATCTTTTTCTTTTGAAATTGAAAATTAAGATATAGATGAGGAACTTGCGTATGAAGACTTGTAGCAGAACTCCCATCACTATGGTTGTTTAAATGGACTAGTTCATGAAAACTTTCACACAGCGAGAACAAAGACGATTATCTGCTGCCGAGGCTGTTATATATCAGTACGAAGGTTGACGGACACATTTCACTATTTCAGGAAGGAAGCTAACTCCACTAAACATCCTTTAGTTAAAGTGAAATAAAAGAGCTGATCCATTGAATTTTGTCGTTGTATGGAAGTATCGTTTAAGGCAGTAGAATTTACCAACAATTCAAATTCCATCACATGTATTCAGCGACAAGTAAAATAATTGGGAAATCAAAATACTATGTGTAAGCCTATAATATTCAGACAGGAAAGTGGAGACATGGAAAGCGGAGACATGGAAAGCGTGGAACTTCAAAGTTGCACACCTCTGCCGAAAATATCCAACGAAGTTCCAACAGGAAAAAGCAAACTCAATTTCTGAGGAGGTTCAGAAAGAAAGCTGTTCACTGTGTCACGAAAGTGTATCTGCTCATGTACAAGATGCAAAAATATTGTTTTCGATCAGTTGATAGATAACAACATAACATAATGCAGCCTTTTCCTTCGTTTTTCTGTTTCTACCTATGTCATATGGATGCGGGCGTATCTTGGAACTATCTTTCAATAGCGGAAGAGAGACTATACTGCAACTGACCTGTGAAATGGGGCAGATGAAATGTCGGAGGTTGTCGTGGATCCACTGTAGGTGGCGGAGAATCATCTGTTGTTGCCGTTGAAGGATTCATGCACTGCAATGCCCTCCAAACATGACTTTCTAGGTCTGGTCGGCTTTTCCTTTTTGCTTTACAGCAATCCAGCCCCAAATTGGCTAGTTGCAAAGAAAGATCATGAGGCCAATCCTGGATCGATAATTTCTTTCAGTTTCTCAGAGGCCACTGCTTTCTGGACCTCCATTACGAGTCGCAGTGCTGGCCTTGCTGTAAGCAACCTAAGGATTACCACTCCAAAGGAATAAACATCTATTGCTTTGTCAACTTTCCATCATAGAAGAATTCAGGATGCATGTAGTGATCAAGAAAGAGGTGACAGACCAAAATTGAAGATTTTTGCATTCAGATTCCCATCATGGAGGACATTGGTAGGCTTCAAACTGGCATGAATTTCCATGTCAGTGGCCTTATCCTATCCTTTGAGAGTAAGCGGTCTTCGAGGCTACCATTCAATAGATAGTCATACACCAAAGCCTGAGGCCATAAGCACACTCCTATTGGTGTGGCAAGATGCTGATGTCTTATCTTGATCAGATTATTTAACTGTAACAAGGACTAGGTATTAACCATCAAAGTCGTCCAAGAAAATGAAGGAAAGAGTGTCAATGAATAACATATGGAGTTATGAACAGTATGCAAACCCTACGACAACCACCACTTGTCACACACAAATATGTATATCATCAAAATCTCAATAGTTAACAAAAGAAGTGCCCTTTGGTGATGCTACAGATGAAGAATACAAGGGGATTTCACTTAAACTTAAAGTTCTATGATCTTAATCATGTGGCTGCATGAAATGATGAAACCATGTTGTAATAAAGAAAGCAAACCTCTTCTCTTTCCATCACTATTTCAAACATGTAATGATTTGTGGACATGTTCAAAAGTAAAATTTGTAAAAATTTATAGAATAGGCAAAGTACGGACTGAAGACAGAAAAGGTTCATATTGGTAAACCTCACATGCTCTATTCAAGAAATATCATGACTTGGATTCCTCAAGGTTGTTTCAAATTTTGAAGCACAATACCATCAATACAGTGTTGAACATGCACTATAGACGTGCAGCTATAGCCCACAGATAAAACATGCACGGAGGTGCACGAGCACACAAAGATGCAAAAGGAAAAATTAGCAGCAAACAACCACAACACAATAAAGTTATTTCAATGCAAAAACTCTTCCTTGAGAACCTTGATAGCAACCATTTTGGTCTGGACCCATCCTTTGTATACTAAACCTAACCCTCCACTTCCAATCTTCAACCCTTGGCTAAAATTGCTGGTTGCCTCAATCAATTCATTGCGTGTGAACATAATGAAACTCGGAGGATCAACCTCTAATTATGGCTCACTCTCCAACCCTCTGTGAGAAGTCCCTGCCTCATGTTGGTCTCTTAGCATCTCATCTAACATGGAATTGAGGTTGATAACTTCAGTTTCAAGCAAAGATATTTTTTCCAATGCTTCATCTAATTGTTCTTTCAGCCGATTCATTTCCAATCTTTGTTCCATAAGAGTGTTCTGTGCCTCTCTTCTTTCTCTTGTTTTTTTGTAAGCAAAATTTCAGCAATCTGTGCCTGCCAGTATAGCTCAACAAATTTAACATGAAAACTAAACCAAAACCAATCCTCTAAAACTAAATGGGTCCGCTATATGCTTTTTGACATGGATTAACATGAAAACTGTTCAAGCTATTTAAAAAGAAAAAAGGTTCAGTTTGTCCTGGCAATCATACCTTCATATGCACCATCTTCAGGCCTTCAGATATTAATGAGTTTGTCATGGCTAATGTTTAAACAACAAACTTTCGAGGCATTGTGCAGAACTGAAGAGCTCTGTAAGAAGAATAGCTGAACAAATGTAGCTATTTCAAAAGGTTGAAATCTTGAACTTATCATGCTTGCATTTTAAAATTTATACATTTTGGTGTGAAAACTTTTCAAAATGCAGTATCGACATTCATATCATTATATCTTTGAACGGATTTCAGCACCTTGGTGCCAATGTCACACAGACACCTTTAGGAGGTGGGGTGTCGGCGTCAACATGGGTGTAACACCGACACCGTGTTGGTGTCGACACAGTGTCGTGTATTGTCTGTTAATTGTAATAGGTGTGGCATGGGCCATTAGGGCCCGTGCACTGTTTGTGTATGGCGCAGGCCACTAGGGCCCACTGCCATAGCCGTTGGAGGGCCAGAGCCTCCAACAACATGTTGGCCAGCACTTGCTTCCTCTTATTCCCTCCTCTTCCATACTTGTTGTAATGCTCTTGCTTTATAAATAGAGTCTCATTCAGGAACAATAATATGTTGTCTTTCACAACCTTTGTTTGTGATTTGACTTCCATGTTTGGGACTGTTGTTATCTTGTTCTTTATATGTGACATCCATATTCAGATGTTTTCAGATCTTGGCGATTTAACGAATTGCAAACGTTGACAATTCAATCTTTGATTATCAACAATTATTTATACGGTATCAGAGCCTCGCATTGAAGATTTCGAACACATTGAGAAGCATGCCAAGATTATGAATTTCCTAAAATCACTCCAAAATTGTGGTAAGTCTAAAACTCTTGTTTTTGCATAAAATAGAAAGCAAAAATGAATCTTTTAGATGCATTCTTGATCCAAAATGATATCAAAGTTGGGCAATAACTATGAAAAAATATTTTTTATCAAAAGATTTTTGGGATTATATTGATGGTACAATCAAAGAACCGATTTTAGACATTGATGGTTTGGATGGATGATATTATTAAAGCACATGAAAAATATAAGCAAGATCTAAAAACTTAGAAAAAGATGAGTATTAAAATAAATTGGATTATTTGTCAAAATGTAGATGAAAAACTTAGAAATAGAATTAATATTTTCGAAAGTACTTTTGAAACATACGAATACTTTAAAAAGCTTTACTTTCAAGATGATATTGTTTTCCAAATTGATTTAATAGAAATGATGATAATGCTTAAGGAAGAGAACTTAAGCATTAGAGACTATCACAATGAGTATTTGGAATTATGTACTCAACTTAGAAGTTTTGATAAATTCGAAAAACTTGAAAAATTGGATGAATTTCAAGAGTTTTTGGATAATCAATATTTCTTTTTGTTTATGCATAGTTTAAGAGACGAATTTGAAAATATTAGATCAAACTTAATACATAGAAAATCTAGTTTGTGATATCTTTGGAAAGCATATATTTACGGCCGATGGTACAAAACTTCAAATTGAAAAAATAAGAAATTTCAAAAAAAAAAAAAATCCAAAACGTAAGCTTCATACCTAAACTTAACTTAAACTTATTTTTTATTGTTCAAGTTTGTGATAATGATTGTATAGTCACTTTCTCATCCAAGCATTGTTTGGTGCAAGATCACCTATCGAAGAAGGTGATTGGTCAAGGCCATAGAGAAAGTGGACTATACAAAATAGATTGTTTAGTTATTCCAAATTTTGAATCTTATAATATAGCCCAAGATGCTACCCTTTGGCATAAATGACTTCGACATTTAGATATACATAAATTGTGTAATTTTTCTTTGTTGAAAAAAATTAGGGAACAAAAGTTTGAATGTAAAGAGTGTTCTTCAAAAAATGCATTATCTTCCTTTTGGTGAAAGAAATTATGTACCAAACAAAACTTTTAAATTAATACACTCAGATGTTTGGGGTCTTGCTCTTGTTATCTCTAAGGGAGGAGTTGAATATTATGTGATATTTATAGATGACTTTACTCGTTTTACTTGGATATATCTTTTGAAGCACAAGTCAGAAGTGTTTTGAAAATTTTGTAATCTTTTGCAACATAGTTAAAAATCAATTTGGCTCAACTATTAAGATTTTTAGATATGATTCAGGAAGAGAATATGTGTCAAATAAGTTCCAAAAGTTTGTCGAAACTAATGAAATTTTACATTAAAAATCGTGCACCAAAACCCCTTAACAAAATGGCTTAGCTGAGAAAAAACATAGACATATCATAGAAACATGTCGACCTATGTTAATTGCCAGCAATGTTCCTAAGTTTTTATGGGTATAAGCTACTCTTAGTGTTATATATCTTATTAATAAAATGCCTTCATCCAAACTTGAAAATATTTCTCCTCTTGAAAATATTTCTCCCTTTAAACAAGACTTAAAGTTTTTTGGTGCAGATGCTTTGTTTATACGGACAAAAATGATAAATTGTCTCCTATGGTCATTGAATGTGTATTTCTTAGTTATGGCATAAACAAAAAAGGTTATAGATGTTTTAATCCTGTCAATAATAAATTATATGTTTCTAAGGATGTAAAATTCTTTGAGAATGATGCTTACTGTAACTTTAAATCTTTAGAAAGTTATGAATCATCTTTAGAAAGTTATGAATCATCTATATCTCAAGACTTCTTTGATGTAGAAGAAGACGATGATTGTGACCCAGAAGATCAT
The DNA here is from genome assembly GCA_036023115.1 of Brasenia schreberi. Taxonomy (NCBI): domain Eukaryota; kingdom Viridiplantae; phylum Streptophyta; class Magnoliopsida; order Nymphaeales; family Cabombaceae; genus Brasenia; species Brasenia schreberi. Next base: position 32,825,613 of record JAYKKT010000091.1, read on the forward strand.
CAAGATAGTCCTCTTGAGCATGGTAGTGTCCAAAATGAAATTGTTGATCCTCAACCCATCGTTGAACCCTTCACATTACATTATACATGACATCATAGAGAATCTCATAACACGTGTCTAGAACCTAGAGTTTCAAAACCTCTTTAACGATTTGTTTTCTATGAAACTTTTGAACCTCAACGCAAAAATTTGATTGCAATTCTTCATCAATTCAAAGAACCTAAGTTCTATCACCAAGTTAAGGATATTTCCGAATGGAAAACTACTATGAGTGATGAACTTAAAGCCCTAGACAAAGCTCAAACTTGGATCATTATACCTACACCTAAAAATAAGAAGGTTATTAGATGTCGATACAACACCACCAACAACAACTAAGCCTTTTCCCATACTAGACGGGGTCAGCTATATGGATTCTTTGTTTCTACAGATCCCTATCGCGTGCCATGTTAGCAGTTAACTAACAATAAGCTAAATCATTCTATATTGTTTCTTTCCAACACTTTCATGGTCGTCCTCTACCTCTTTTAATACTTTCCAAATTTAGTTTTTCATACTTTCTTATAGGTTCTTCTTTTGATCTTCTTTCTATATGTCCAAACCATCTTACTTTCTCATTTTATCCTCTGTTGGTGTCACACCTAATTTGTTTCTAATAACCTCATTATGTATACGGTCTTTTCTTCTATGACTACTCATCCATCTCAACATCTTCGTTTCTATCACAGACATCTTTTGTACATGTTGATGATTAACTGTACAACACTCATAACCATAAAACATGGCAGGCCTAATTATTGCAAAATTGACCCTAGATATTTAAAACTTTCCTTTTGAGGAATGCAATGTGTGCCAATTTTAATTTCTATATCCTTTGAGGTAACCAAATAATCAAACTTACATTCCATATATTTTGTCTTTTTTCTACTAAGTCGGAGGCCTTTGCTTTCTAATGTTTCTCTCCATAGTTCCAATTTTCTATTAACCTTTTCCTTAGACTCCTCCACTAATACAATGTTATCTTCAAATAACATACACTAAGGTACTTCATCTTGAATATGTTTTGTTAACTCATCAATCACCGTTATAAATAAGTATGGACTTAAAGTTGATCCTTGATGTAACCCAATATTAACTTCAAAGAAGTGTGTCGTTCCTTCATGAGTCCTCACACATGTTTTTGCACCATCATACATGTCTCTTATAAGGTTAATGCATGTCAATGGGATACCTCTTTTTTCCAAAGTTCTCCAAAGAACCTCTCTCGGTACCCTATCATAAGCTTTTTCTAGATCAACAAATATCATGTGAATGTCTTTCTTTTTTGATCTAAAATGTTCCATAAGACGTCTTAAAAGGTGAATCGTTTCAACAGTAGATCTGCCTAGCATGAATCCAAATTGGTTTTTTGTTGTACTTGATACTTGTCTTAACCTACATTTGATAATTCTTTCCCATAATTTCATAGTATGGCTCATTAACTTGATACCTCGATAATTCGCACAATTTTGAATGTCTCCCTTGTTCTTATATATGGGTACAAGTGTACTTGCTCTCCATTCCTCAGACATCTTTTGATTTTTCCATATTTCATTAAATAGTCTTATGAGCCAAGTGATTCCTATTTCTCCAAGTATTTTCCAAACTTCTATAGGGATATTATTTGGTCCTACCGATTTACCACCCTTCATATGTTTAAGAGCCTCTTTGACTTCATTCTTTTAAATACGTCAGAAAAAATTGTGGTTTATATACTTTTCTAATTTGGCTAACTCTCCTAAGCTAATAGTAACAGCTTTATTTTCATTAAAAAGCTTATAAAAATAGTTTTTCCATCTATTTCTTATATCATCATTTGCCAATAGAATTTTTTCATCCTCGTCTTTGATGCATCTAACATAATTAAGATCTTTAGATTTCTTATCTCTAGCCCTAGCTATCCTAAAAATATCACTTTCACCCTCTTTTGAGTTAAGTTTTTTTATATAAATCCTCCCCAATTTTAACTTTTGCTTCACTCACGGCCTTTTTCGCTTCCTTTTGCTTTCTTATAAGCCTCTAAAGTTTCACTAATTTTCTTAGCATAATGTAATTTGTAACATGCACTCTTTGCCTTGATTTTATTTTGCACTACTTCACTCCACCACCAAGCTTATTTTTGTGCCGGTACACCTCCCTTAAATACACCTAACACATCTTTCGCCACTTTCCTAATATGTATAGTCATATTGTTCCACATATCACAGGGTGTACCAACATAATTCCAAACATCTCCTTGAAGCACTTTCTGTTTAAATATATCTTCTTTCTCGTTTTTGAGGTTCCACCATTTAGTTCGAATAGCTCGATGCACTCTTTTCTTCTTTGTCCATTTTTTTATTTGTAAATCCATAATTAAAAGTCGATGTTGGGTAATTAAGCTTTCTCTTGAAATTACCTTGCAATCACGCTCTATCTTTTTTTCTACAAATAAAGTAATCAATTTGTGTTTGTGATAAGCCACTCTTATAAGTAATTAAGTGTTCATCTCGTTTTTTGAAGATTGTATTGACTATAAAGAGATCAAATGCCGTAGCAAAATTTAAAATCTCCCTACCCTCCTCATTTATATCCCCAAAACCAAAGTTTTCATGAATCCCTTGATATCCTAATGCCTCTTTACTGACATGTCCATTTAAGTCTCCTCCTAAACAAATCATCTCCCTTTGTGGAATCTTTTGAATCACCTCATCTAACTCTTCCCAAAAAGTTGTCTTTATACTATCTTCTAGTCCTACTTGGGGTGCGTAAGCACAAACTATATTCAAAACCTCTGCTCCTAACACTAATTTCAACGTCATGATTCGGTCTTTATATCGTTGTATGTCTACTACACTATCCTTTAAATCTTTTTTTATAATAATACCAACTCCGTTTCGAGCCTTTTCTTTACCTGAGTACCATAATTTAAAACATGTATCCTCTGTCTCCTTTGCTTTTTCTCCAACCTATTTTGTCTCTTGTAAACATAGAATATGAATCTTTCTCCGAATCATAGTATCTACCACCTCCATTAGCTTACCAGATAATGTTCCTATATTCCAAGAACTAATACAAATCTTATTATTTAGGACTAGCTTCCTTACCCCCGCATCTGTCCATATTCAAAATGCGGAGACCCGCTCTGAAAATTATTGACTACATTCGGGCAACAATGTAGTGAGACTAACTTCTTTACCCACACTCGTTCATTATGTGGGAACCCTCTCTACAATTGGTTCACTATATTCGGGCGAAAATATAGTGGCCCTTGCTTACTTATTACTGCATTCAGGTTCTACAGCACGTCGCTAGACGGGAACGCCCCAAAGCAATGCTCATAATTTTTATAATCCATGTTATAAAATTCGATGAAGTTTTACGTTGGTTGTCGGAAGCCTAACACAACCCTCCTCCTTTATCCAGGCTTGGGACCGACAATGCAAGGGTGATCCCTTACATGGGCGAAGGTACGGTTATCAGATGTTGATGAGTTTATAAAATTAAAACTCATAGTAATAATAATATTGAAAGATGTAAGGCTAGATTGGTAGCCAAAGGATATGCTCAAGAGCATGGAATTGACTATGATGAAACTTTTGCTCCTGCTGCTAAAATGACTATTATTAGAATTCTAATCACCCTTAGTGCTATTCAAAATTGGGATATATATTAAATTGATGTTAAAAATGTCTTTTTGAATGAATATTTAACTGAAAACGTTTATATGACTCCTCTCTCGGGTTTGATCTTCCCCACGATCATGTTCTCAAACTACAAAAAACGTTGTATGGTTTGAAATAAGCCCCTAAGGCTTGGTTTGATTGTTTTGAAAAATTCATACATCTTCATCACTTTATGTCCTATTATACTGATACAGCTTTGTTTGTATGAAAGTCAAAAGTAGGTATTGTTATTTTACTTCTATATATGTATGATATGATCATTACTATGAATGATGAAGCAAGGATTGCGGAGGTTAAATCTAATCTTTATCAAGAATTTGATATTAAAGATTTAGGTTTGCTTAATTATTTTTTGGGTAATGAGATTGTTAGAAATACTCGGGGATATTTTATATCTCAAAATAAATTTGCTAATTTTAGAAGTGGCAACTACACTTGAAAAGTCATATTTAAAGCTGATTTTTTATTGTAGGAGATATACACACTTCACACGACTTTTCCTGCGCCCCTTCACATAGTTGTTGATGGTGTGTTGGCCACTAAAATAGCAGAATACACACTTCTACTCGTACTAGTCGGTCTGTGCCCCTTAACATGGTGACTACAACCACTTTTTCATCCCTCCTGGTTGTTTAGTTCAACAACTAAATATTTTAATTTTCATGCTTCTTGATGATACTGCTACATTTTATCCTAACAAATTCCTCTAACCTCTTTTATTAATTGATTTGTCATCCATATGTAGTGAAAAATATTGATTTTCTGCATTCTATCTTTCCTTCTACGTGCATTCACCTGTTTTTCCAATGAAGACAATCATCACGTACTACTTTATATCTTCTGTAATATTTTTCTTAATTTTCAACCCTCTTAAACATTTCCTCAAACACTTGATTCCCTGGTAAATATCTCTTTTAAGCATTGAATCAAGCACTTGATGTGCATGTAAACCTCTCTTGCGAACATTTCATCAAACAGTTAATATGTTGCGAAGACATCTTTCTATCTGAATGCACCACTTTCTGCGCATATGCTACCCCACTCAGCAACGGTTTTGTCCAAAGCCACCTCTTCGACCTTCTTTTCCAAATTCTACCCAGCTATAACCAGGCCGTTTCTTCACATCCCTGCGAAAGCTTTCTTGCCTCCGATAGTTCCGCCTGCGAGAATCACTTTCAGCACATTGAATCTTACCGTCTTCGACAAAGGCCTGCACTGACCGATGGTGACATGGTCTCCTTCCTTAACACGGAAATAGGGTGACACATAAGCCGGTGTGTTGGAGTGGCGTTTCTCGAACCTTTGATACTTCTTCACAAAGTGAAGATAATCCCTTGTGACAATGATGGTTCTCATCATCTTAGCTTTAAAGACAATCCCCTGCAGTATTCGACCCCTAATGGAAACATTACCAGTGAAAGGGCATTTCTTGTCAGTGAAGTTTCCTTCAATGGCCTCACTTGGAGTCTTTATTTTTAGCCCAATATTCTTCCAGAACCGGTTACCACCTTTTCTTGGGCCCTTTCCTTTGCCAGATTTTTTTTTGGAGGATAGAAAAACTTTTGGCTGTTTTAGAAAAGCCTTCTCAGTTTGCTCAGCCATATCGATAAAGTAGCGGTCTTCGGCGACGATCCTTAAGACGACGGTACCCGCAAGGAGAGAGAGACAGAGAGTTGTTCACAACCACACTCGACGCGAACCCACCTTGCACAACAAGGGAATGCAACTTCCGACCTCGCTCCAAAGCAGCCATATTTGCAGAACCACCGATTAACATAAGAGGGTGACGTTGCTCACCACAAACACATTCTAATAAAATACGACCTTAATGAGGTGAGCGTGCGTCGTCTTCACACTTTTCAGATCTGTGCAGCACTTGAACATAATGTTGCATAACTCGGACAACAGCACGATAAACCCTCCTATCAGCGGCCACACATCTACAACAATTGTGCGATGCTCCCATTAAGGCTCTGATACCATGTTGGAATTCAGGATTAGCGTAGCGGAAGATTAAACAACACATTGAAGAGGAAAACACATGCAAGATCGGAGGAGCCCCCCCCTCTCTTTCTTAATCACAATCTCTTAACCCTAATACAAACTTTCAACCCTTATATAATGAGTTGTAAAACAGAAAATAACCAAAATGCCCTTAGTACTACGGCAATTAAAATAATACCTAAAACATCAAATTTACTAAAACTAACACTAAAAGCATATTCTTTAACACTGTTTGTGTGGTGTGAGCCACTAGGGCCCGTTGCCGCCCTGCAATGGCATGCTGGCCAATGACTAGTGCCTGGCCAGCACTTGCTCCCTCTTATTCCCTTCTCTTCCATACTTGTTGTAATGCTCTTGCTCTATAAATAGAATATCATTCAATAACAATAATATGTTGTCTTGCACAACCTTTGTTTGTGATTTGACTTCCTTGTTTGAGACTCTTGTTATCTCTTATTGTGTTCTTTATGTGTGACATCCATATTCGGATGTTTTAAGATCTTGACGATTTGACAAATTGCAAACATTGGCGATTCAACCTTTGATTATCAACAATTATTTATATTGTCGATACGGTCAATGTGTCGACCCAATATTTGGGTGCGGTCAACGTGTCTGAGGTCATATATGTCCCGTTATTATGACAGATTTTTAAGATGATCGACTGCCTTCTCATGCTCCATCCACCCGTGACTTTCTCTCTCCCTTCTCTCACGTTGTTGCCCTTCTCTCACACTATTGCCCTTCTCTCAGCTATGGCTTATGACTTATGGCATTGTGCTCAATCGCTCATCTAGTAATTAATCCATGTTGAGCTCGGGAAATTAAGTTGTTTGTTGATGTTGCTTTCTTATTTGCGATAGTTCATTCATAAATGATGCAACTGGGACCCGAACAACAAGAAGATCAATTACGGTGTGTAAGGATAATAACACTACACTTTCTTGTCTTGCTATTTTTCCTATTTGTGTTAGGACACTACGTTAGTGGAACCTCCTCATGTCAGCATACACCACATCACCCACCTGAATAGCCTAAAAGCATGCATAAGCCTAATGCGGGTTTAGAAAATGTGTTAGAAGATGTATGAGTCTCAGATTCTGTCATTTACATAAGCAATACTGGTTAACTCCTTTACATGATAAGCATATCTTGGGCTCAGCCCATGATCCCTTATGATCTAGATCTGAATCATCTGTCTAGGTGGTAAACTTTATGATCAATCACCAACCGATCCATAGTCTGATATAAGCACTAAATTAGGAAATTAATGATGGGGCTAATTGGTGGTCCATAATTTCTATACAAAGTTATTATCATCAATAACTTGGGTAGACTTATTGTATCAGTCTATTTAGTGTAGATGATTTTTTTTCTCCGAGTCACTCTTAAAATAGTTTGAAATAAATTGTTCATGCTTTCTTTCTTAGAGTTAGTAAAGTGCAAAGTTTAAATATTCATGTTTAATGGTAAATCAATGTTACTGGCTGTGACTGACTCTATCTCCTATTTGTTGTTTTTTATATTTTGATTCTCAATCAGATTGTGAAATTGTCAATTGAGTTGATCCTAAAAATGACCGACAATAGAAAAGAAAAAGGAGTATCAATTGGTATTGGCCCTACTGGGAGTTCTGGTGGAACTGTTCCTTTAAGTTCAGGATCAACAACAAAAGTTACAAAACCTTCAATTTCAACGCCTCTTTGAAGATGCACCACTGTGGATGTACGTACAAAGGGGAGAATCATACGAAGGTGGTGGAGGTAATACACATTTTATGTGTAAATTTTGTAACATTAATTTTACAATATCATATACCAGAGTGAAGACACATATTTTAAAATTATCAAAACATGATATAAGAGCATGTCTGAATGTGGATGAGGATTTACGAAGACAATTAATGAAAAAGCAAGATGAGTATGAAAAGAAGAATAAAAGGAGTGAGAATGAAACAAATATTCCATTATTTGGTGGATATAAAGATGCAGAAAAGAAAAGAAAGTTAATGCAAAGTGAGTTTAAAGGTTTTAAAGGAGGAGCAATTGAAAAATCATTTAATATAGTTGTAAGGGAGAAGATGGATAGAAAGGTTGGAAGATTTTTCTTTTCAAATTCACTTCCTTTTAATGTATCAAGAAATCCATATTGGAAAGATCTTATCACTTCCTTGGCTAATTGTAATTTACATGGTTATGTTCTTCCAAGATCTGAAAAATTGTGAATAATTATTTTTAAAGAAGAAAAAACCAATATTGAAAGACTTTTAGAACATAAGAAGTTTTCATGGAAAATTAGTGGTGTTTCTATTGTTTCTAATGGATGAAGTGATATTCAAAGGCGTCCACTCATTAATTTCATTGCTTATTTAATTAGTGCACCAATATTTTTGAAGTTTGTTGATACATCTAAAGAAATTAAAACTGCAGATTACTTGAAAGATTTATTTGTACAAGTTATTAAGATTGTTGGACCAAATAATGTTGTAAAATTAATCATTGATAATGTAGCTAATTGAAAAATTATCAACACATTTTTTGGACACCTTGTTTAGCTCACAGTTTAAATTTGGCTCTTTTTCGTATATATAAGCCATCAGAAGATAAAGATAATCTTCGTGCATATGAATTATGTTTATGGATTAAAGATATGGCAGTCGATTGTATAAAGATAAGGAATTTTGTAATGAATCATTATTTAATTTCAGCCATATTCAATAGACATTCTCATTTAAAGTTGTTGAAGGTTGCAGAAACTGGTTTTGCTTCTTTGATTGTGATGGTAAAAAGATTCAACACAAAAGACATCATTGGTTCATATGGTTACTGATCCAAGTTGGGATTCATACCGTGGTAACAAAGTTGAAGATCAAGCAAGGGCCCAAGCAGTGAAGACTATTATTCTTAATGATTTATGGTGGGACAAGGTATCATATTTTCTTGAATTCACAGAGCCTATTTGGGAGATGTTGAGAGAAGTTGATAAAGATGAACCAATACTTCATAAAGTTTATGAAATGTGGAATACCATGATTGAAAAAGTTAAGTCAATAATTTTGAAGCACGAGGGGAAAGAACTTCATGAGACATCATCGTTTTATGATCATATTCATTCTATATTAGTTTGAAGATGGGACAAAAGCAATACTCCCTTGCATTGTTTAGCACATTCTTTAAATCCAAGATATTATGGGAAGAAATGATTGCATAAGGGCATTGTGCATAGCCCTTCTAATCAAGATCCTAAAATAACAAAGAATAGGCAAATGTGTTTGGAAAAGATTTATCGTGACTCATACCTACTTAGGCAAGTAAATTCTGAATATGGAAAGTTTTCTTGTGTCAAACTTCTAGAAGCACTAGAAACAAGGGATTATCAAGATCTACTAGATTAGTGGGCATGTTATGGATTTGAGATGCCTCTTCTTAAAAAGCTTGAATCAAAATTATTATCTCAACTTGCTACTTCATCTTGTTGTGAAAGAAATTGTAGTACAGATTCTCAAATTTACAATATCAAAAGGAACAATCTATCAAGTAGTCGTGCTGAAGACTTAGTTTATGTACATTCAAATCTAAGATTGGTTTCACGATCTAATGTTGAGTACCGGTAAAAATTACTAATCTTTCAAAATTATTTTATTTTTTATTAATCATAATGATTATATTTGATCTTTTCTTGTTATTTATTTTAATATATTACTGTGAAGGAGCATCAAAATATTGGGATGCAAACCCGGAGGAATGTCACTTAGATGACAACCAATATTTGCAAAACCTTAATATGAAACTCACTGATCTAATAGTCCCTTCAATTGATAATATTGTTGATAGTGATGATTTATAATTTATCAAGAACATGTTCATTTCATTTATCAAACATTAATATTGTTCATAGTTGATAATATTGTTGATAGTCCCTTCACTTATAATATTATTGATATACAAATCTTGATTTTCTTTTGATTGATTTGTGTATTATGATGAAATCGATAGTTGTTTACTTGTTTTGCTTTAATATAAAGTTGTCTACTTACTATTGTCGTCATATACTTATGTTAATTGATGTCTTACTTGTTCTAGCTTGAATATTATGTATATATACACATTACTTACTATTGAATATGATGTCGTACGATACGGTATGATATGGATAACACTGCTCTCAGCACAAATCTATTTTAAGAGAGAGACGAGGTTGTTAGAAATAGGGGTCATTTGGGCCTTGCCCTGGCAGGCCCTGGCCAACTGGGCCATCAGGGTCAGGCCCCCAGGGCCACTAGCTGTTGGGGGCCCATGCCTCCAACGGCTAGTTGGATAGCCGTTGGAGGGGCTAGCCACAACCAGCCCCCTCTTTACTCCATTCTCTCTCACTCACTCTCACTTCTTCCTCTCTATAAATATCCGTTCTAATCCATTTTAAACTCAAGACTTTTGTGGCTAATTAATAAATATTATTTATTCAAGTTTGCTTTGTATTCATTATCCTTTTGGTGTGTGCTCGTTGCTCTCGGCTATAGACTTTTCTAAGGCTTCGTGATAATTACATTGTGGTGATATTCATTACCGATCTTCAGCAACTATATTGAAGCATCGTCTTCATTACAGAGGTTGGACAACAACACAACATTGGACAGAAACATGGTGTATAAGATGTTTTTGGGATCAGAAAAAACACATACCCCATTGAGTTGAGCGTGAACAAGAGAGAGTTGAGAGAACCTTGATAAGAGTGAGAGCCGAGGGGCAGCCACAACACAGACACCTCCGAAGTTGGACAGCAGCAGCACAACATTTAAAGATTGAGGGTCGAGGGGCAGCCGCAACACAGCAGCATGAGAGAAGGAAGAGAGAAAGTTGTGAGAAATGAGGTTCAGAAGGCAACCGAGCCTTTTAAAGATCTAACCTAAAAGCAGGACAAACGTGACCTCCAACATGTTCACTGCACCCATATATTAGGTCAACACATTGACCGTGTCGACAATACACGACACCGTGTCAGTGCCGCACCAGTTATTAACAAAAAGTTCATGATACCCCTCATTTTTGGCTTGCTGGAGTTGAGCATGCAAGACTTCAATTTCTCTCAAGTTTTTCTGTCGCATTTATTAACAAAAATTGTTAGCAAGAGCTTAAAAAAAAGCTCGGAGCACATCTTCCTAGTTAAAATATGCTCCCTAGACTTTCGGTTGTAAACCAACCTTCTCTTATCTTTATTATATCTAGAAAATTGGGCATCATTCATCAGCATTAGAATGGGAATGCCAACATAAACAAGTAGCGCTACAATGTCTGATGTCTGACCAGTCAAATGATCATCCACTGTAATTTAGCACCAGTTATCTAACAATCACTTAGCACAATTAATTGTACAATATTTCCCAAGGCCATGCTGCCACCCTAATTGTTTTGCCTTCAGATAATTGAACAATAAACATGAAGCACTTACTTCATTCTGAACCTTGAGGGCATCATGAGCTGCATTATGATTCCTATGCAGATTTTGAAACCCTTCTTCCATGGTTTGCTTGACAAAATCATGCAACTCATCCATTTCCTGGCTTCAATACATTCCTGGAGGCACGCGTCTCTAATAGCACTAGACTGTCACCAAAGATCCGATAGGGATGAAACTAAAACCATGGAGGTCCATCATGTCCTCCAGTAATTAAATGAAATTACAGTATTTCTGTCATCTTGAGTCCCAACCGAATTCTCCTTTACACTTTTGTGCCTCCACCATTTGTACGCCCTTGTTACAGATATGTGAAAGGAAGTGACGCATAATTTTCTGCCTAGTTATTCTGCATAAATTCAATAAGCAGTAAGAGTTATCAGAATGTTCAATAACATCTCATAAGATACTACATACTCAATTAAATATTTCCTAAATAATGCTGTCCGTGTCAGTTCTGCCATCATCAAGACCTAATTATTATTGGCCTTAACATTAACGAGGAATAAAGGCAAGTTGATAAATGCACTTACAATGATTGACCAGGAATTTGGTCGACTTTCAACAAAGACAGGTAAGCTTTCACAAAATTTAATTTTTGAAGAAATAAGACAGCCAAATATTAATCATACAGATTATAGATCAGTCAAGTTCAAAGAACATATTGCAGTGAAAGCAATGGTTAATCACTCACTTTATCGTTGGCTGCAGATAGCAACTCATTCCACTTAAAAGTCCCAAGAACATAGTTATTCAACCATATGATTGATTATGCAACACAATATTGGAAAATATTTCAAAGACAAGCACGTAAGCACAATTAAATGGTAAGGAACGGCATTCCTGTATGTTGATGCAATAACCTAAATGCCAACAATTTTCTGATGGCTTGAAATTTTGCGCATTCCCTTTTTCAGCAATTGGTAGCTTTAGTACTTGCCTGTGGAACCATGCAACTCTCCTTTCTTCTATCAGTCGAAGTGTTTGCTTTTAACTTCTGTGTTCACTTGCTCACTTTGTTATCTTGCATACTTGTGATGTTGTAGAGTTGTTTGGGTGCCAAGGACCAATGTTGACCTTATCACCTGAGGCGGCACACTCACATTTTGTATTGGTGTCAATGTGCCAGTACAACACTTATGAAATTTGCTAAGGCTGATCTCGCCTCAAGATCGAGTACCAGTCACCTTTCCTACTCCTGCCCATCAAACAGACGGACAGAGCATGACCAATAGGCAAGTTAATTCTATTATTCTCTTTTTATGTACAAGGAAATTATCTTCCTTCATATACATAACATATGGTACCTTAATACACATCATAATATATCATAATCAGATAAATCCAAGTAAATGATTTCTAAGAAGAACCTAAACAATGTCTACACTTAATATAAAACAGATAGATCTAATCTAACCATGTGTGAGCATGCATGTCCAAGAAAGATGCATCAGCTACATAGGAAAAGCAAAAGAACGGGAAAACCTTGATAAAAAAAATTAACAAACAGCAACTGTAAGCCTTTTCCCATGCTAGAGGGGTCGGCTACATGGATTCTTTGTTTCCACAGATCCCTATCGTGTGCCATGTTAGTAGTTAACTCACAATAAGCTAGATCATTCTTTATTGTTTCTTTCCAACACTTTTGTGGTCGTCCTCTACCTCTTTTAATACTTTCCAAATTTAGTTTTTCATACCTTCTTAGAGGTTCTTTTGATCTTCTTTCTATATGTCCAATCCACCTTAAACGATATTCTCTCATTTTATCCCCTATTGGTGTCACACATAATTTATTTCTAATAACCTCATTATGTATACGGTCTTTTCTTCTATGACTACTCATCCATCTCAACATCTTCATTTATGTCACAAACATCTTTTTGTACATGTTGATGATTAATTGTCCAACACTCAGAACCATAAAACATGACAAATCTAATTGTTGCTCTATAGTATTTACCTTTTAACTTTAATGGTATCTTCTTATCACAAGGAATACTTGATGCTCCTCTCCATTTTAACCAACCAACATTAATTCTATGCATAACATCTCCATCAATTCTTCCATCACTCTGAAAAATTGACCCTAGGTATTTAAAACTTTCCTTTTAGGGGATGCAATGTGTGCCAATTTCAATTTTTATGTCCTCTGAAGTAACCAAATGATCAAAGTTACATCCAATATATCCTTTTAATTTCTATGTCCTCTGAAGTAATCAAATGATCAAACTTACATTCCATATATTCGGTCTTTGTTCTACTAAGTCGGAGGCCTTTGCTTTCTAATGTTTCTCTCCATAGTTCCAATTTTCTATTAACTTTTTCCTTACACTCATCTACTAACACAATGTCATCTGCAAATAAGATACACCAAGGTACTTCATCTTGCATATGTTTTGTTAACTCATCAATCACCATTATAAATAAGTATGGGCTTAAAGTTGATCCCTCATGTAACCCAATATTAACTTCAAAGAAGTCTGTCATTCCTTCATGACCTCACACATGTTTTTGCATCATCATACATGTCTCTTATAAGGTTATGGGATACCTCTTTTTTCCAAAGTTCTCCAAATAACCTCCTTCGGTACCCTATCATAGTTTTTCTAAATCAATAAATATCATGTGAAGGTCTTTCTTTTTTGCTCTAAATGTTCCATAAGACGTCTCAAAAGGTGAATTGCTTCAACAGTATATCTGCCTGGCATGAATCCAAATTGGTTCTCTATTGTACTTGATACTTGTCTTAACCTACGTTCGATAATTCTTTCCCACAATTTTATAGTATGACTCATTAACTTAATACCTCGATAATTCACACAATTCTGACTGTCTCCCTTGTTCTTATATATGGGTATAAGTGTACTCGCTCTCCATTCATCGGGAATCTTTTGATTTTTCCATATTTCATTAAATAGTCTTGTGAGCCAAGTGATTCCTATTTCTCCTAGTATTTTCCAAACTTTTATAGGAACCGATTTACCACAAAATAAATCCTTCAAGTACAAAACTCAAATCTCATGCACATCGCACAAGGTAACAATTTCAGAACAATGGTTAACTCTAAACATAAACTATGGAGTTATCTAAAAAAGTAAGCATTACTATCAAATTGAAGACTGCTATCTTAACGGTATGTACTAATTATGTACTACGCAAAGCCTTAGAAATAACACAAGAACAAAGAAAAAAACCCAAAAGATCTGGCTCCTACGAAGATCATAAACCAAGTTTTAGACCAATCAAGAAAACTACTCATTGCTTTGCTACAGAAGAACCCCATCTCAAAACTCTTCCTCTTCCAATGGTCTATTTTCCTTCGACATAATTATAATAACACATTTACTTCTGCCAGCTTTCCATCTTGAATGATGTAAACTTACTATCTCCGAGTCCTCAAACTTCATATTACTGCTCCTCAAGACTCCACCATGCTTAAAGTTTCTAAATCAGAGAACATGTCAGGGAACATATTCTTGGTTGTGACGAGAGATACTAACACAAAGAAACAAAACTAACTAAATATATACTTTTTGGTACCAAAACCATTATCCCATTTTGCTCACGAAAGTATACTTAGAACTAATTTTCTTGCTAATCATTGCCCAGAACGTAAATCATGTTCAGCAAGTATTGACCAAAATATAAGACACCAACAAGCAAAAGAAGATAGAAACACCTTACAGAAATGCAGTGAAAGAATTTGACCCCCATGGATGAAAGAGAAAAAGCAATCTAGACGACAAATTCGCGAACAATTTACCCCTCTAGCCATGTTGCATGGATACGAGTACGGTACCGGTGCCCAGTACGGGTACATGGTACACATTTTTTAAAATGAAGGAACGGGTACGCCACTATTAAAAAAATATAATCCATGTTATATTTTTTTTTAAAAGATAAATTTATACAAATAAATATAAACAGTACACAATACCAACTGAAAAGTATATCATATGAAAACAAGGAAGTTTCATTCAATAACATTTTCAATTGTATACATATAACTTTCATATTAAAATTCAGAATCTAAACACAATATCTTTGAATCAAAACACATTAAGCTTCAAACTCCAATAGTCTCGATCTCAGTATTTCCTTCACTATTAAAGATAGCAACCCACCAAAGATCATTCAAATCAAATGATCTTTGGTAGTAACGATGAAAGACTGTTCTTTTAAAATGACAAAAATGCAAGATAGCAATGCCTAATTGCCGATTTGATATCCTTTAAGACGTAGACAAATGATAAAAACTTGTCCAGCTACATCATTTAGCTACAAATGATTCCACTTATTAAGCATTTGACAACAATATCACTGTTTCTACCAAGTATGCAGCTAAAACTAGATTTAGATGCTGAAAATTCTAAATCATTGGAGAACGCAAATGCAAATTATGCTCATTTAGACAGACACTGTCATTACAATGCGCAGACGGAAGGACTATGCGTTCACAGCATATAGCAACCCAGAAGCATATATAAAGGGGAATCAAAAGAACGTCACGATTCACCAAATCTTCCAACAGAAGCTATTGAAGTTCCTACTCTAAATGCCACATGAAAGGCACCATGCCCAAACTCACCAATTTCACAATTTTAGCATGCAACCGAATCATTCGAGAAGGGACAAACTCATCTATAAAATCGGCTTGGTACCTTTTACGTTGACCATCATTGCTACAAATTGTGTTCGTTAAAAAAAATACACAACGGGAAAACCATCATTGCTACAATCGGCTGTTAAGCAGTAATCACAAATAACCGATGTCCCGTTGAAGCATTTCATCAACCATATAGTTTCATGATTCACAACAGCGAAGAAGAGAAACCAATAAGCCACTGAATCGCCGATGTTCGTCGTCCGTCGCTCTCCAGGTCGCCGTTGTCCGTCGATCGACAGGCCACCCTCGTCCACCGGATCGCCGCACTCGCTCGCAGTCGCAGTCACCGGTGATGGCGAGACAGAGCAGAGAGAGAGGGTACGCAGACACTAGGAACTGCACCAGAGCGACGGAGAAGAAGCAACTTTTAAACTTGATATTTGGATCGGGTAAACCATATTCAAATAGGTCGACCCGATCCAATACGTACTCGATACGTAGCCATATTGGATACGCATACACATTATCAGTACATACAGATATGCGTACCCGTACCCGTACCCGTTATGGATATGTCGGCCTAATCGGCATACCCGTGCAACGTAGCTGACCTGAAATTGGGGTTGCCTCTGAAGATAAGGATGAAATTGGGATTCACCAACAGTCCACTACAATGGTAGTCCCAATTCCCGTTGACCTCATGAGACGGTCCTTGTAGTGTGTGGCTCCCTTGGCTGGCTAAGGTTGGTAGTCACGCTATATAAGGGTAGAGCAGGGGAGGAGATTCGGTAAGAAAATCAAAATTTTGTTTTGTAATTTTTTTTTCGTTTTAGTTGCTAAAACTGAGTTAGATCATGGGCTTTTTGTCTATTTCATTCTAAACCTTCTAAAACAAGCCTTATTACGCGAAAATCGGCTTAAAACAAGCGTAAATTCATAAAAAAATTCTCAAATCCTAGTTACGGTTTTTCATGAATTTTTTGGCCAAAACGACACAGTCGGCGACTATTGATAGATTGGGTTGGAAGAAGAAGGGTAGGTGATCGATTGTGGACCATCGCCGGTCTTAATCGTGGTCGAAAACCGGTGAAATCGACGCTGAAAAACCATGGAAACCGACTCTTTTGGGCGTGTCCCTCGTGTCCGTGTCGTGTCTAAAATATTATGAACCAACACTCATTCATGTTGTGTCCTCGTGTTGCCGGTTAAGAACCAATTATGTGTCAAAATAGGTTTCGTGTCGGGTTCTGTGTCAGAAACGGGTTAAGTTTGGGTCGTGTCTTGAAATTATTTTTTAGGTTAGAAATAAGATCAGTATCAGTAGTTAAAGGTTTTGTGTTGACACAGTAACACAAGCTACCTATTGTGTCACTCATTTGGATCAGATATGGATCTAATTATCAATTTGGATCTCGGATAGCTTAAACGGATTTAGATATGGGTTTAGGTGATTTTAGGGTCATTTGGGATCCGATTCGGATACGGTTTGTTGCATCAAACTCGTAGTTCAATAAATTCTAATATTTTAATTATTTATAATTATTTAGAGATTAAAATTGAAGGATTTTGAGGTGATAAGAGTGACCCAACAGTTTGGGGATTGGATCTTAGCGCTCCTTTAGGTAGGGGGTTATGCATTCTTTTACAGAACCATGCTAGAAGTGATTTTACTATTTTAAATAGATTTAAATGTGCATGATTGATAAATGTTTTATTGATGTTTGTGAAATGTTATTCACAATTATGGGTTATTTGATATGCTTTTCAAATAGAACATGTTTATGATACTGTTTGATAAAGAGCATGTTTTGATATGCATGTATTGTATGAACATGGTATTTAAATATTGCTTAAATGTTGTGTGGATATGAGTTTGATTTTAAATAATTGTGGATCTATATATGATTTGTGAATGTGATTAATTGTAATTGGTTTTAGAATTGTAATGGTGTGTGAATATATGAGTCGTACTTGTGTGGTTTGTGTGGGGTCTCTAGAGACTTGCAAGTCTCTCGGGTGATCAGACTTGGAGCGAATACAGGGTGTGTTCTCGGGCACTCTACCGTGAGAGTCAGCGTGATTATCGTCGTAGACGGGGTTACCGAGGTCACGTTAGGGAGGGTCGGACGACTCTCATGACCTTTGGGACAAACACAGTATGGGTTGTAATTATCGTAACTAATGATGTGTGCATATGTGTGAGTGTGTGCGTATTAATTTGATATCATGATTTGAAGGTAATTATAATTTGCTATGAAATAATTTTGAAACTATGCATGCTTTTAGTATGATTTATGTTTAAAGATGTTTAATCTCCCTAGTGAGCTATGTATAAGAGCTCACCCTATTGTTTTATAGCTCATCCCGAAGCTAGCACTTCAAAGGCACACGGAGCAAAGTAGGAGTTTGATAGAGCTGCATTTTATTTTAGATGGTATTATAAGTGTTGAATGATTGAGAAAGTCTTTTATTCGGGGTTATTATTAGGTGGGCCCCGCACCATTTTGGACGTGTTGTTTAGAACATCTATATGAATATTTATTTCAGTTAGATATTTCATTGAGTTTGAATTAAATTAGTATTGTATTCGGTTACTGCTCACCATCACGCCCGCGCGAGAAGCGACCACGTGGCATCGGCTCGGGCCGGGTCGTGGTCGTGACCCGAGCGGATGTGGCAGTCCTCCGGCTAAACAGGTTTTTTTGAGAAATTACGGCAAAAGCCCAACTGCTACTCATCTGTGCACAAAAGGCCCACTCTCCCACATGCATGTCCAAAGCTATTGAATCCCACGGCGAGCATCTTTTAGAGAGTTTGTTCTTGTGCTTTCCTGCAAGTTTTTTATGGAAGTTTTATTTTTATCCTGAGTTCGAACTCTGAGATAAGGCTGTTCATTTTGTTTTCTTAGTCCCAAACTAAGCTAATGCTAAGATGAGTGGAAGGACTCAAACATGAATTTTGTGGTTGAATTTAATCTATGTACATCAATCCCATGCTTCGTTTCACCTAAAACTTAACTTGCTAATTTGTATAATCTATTTTATAAAATGTAATTCAGAATATGTGTATTAAGTGAACTAATTGATTTACATATATATGTATGCTTGTGTGTTTATATACACACATATGCGTCTTTATAAAATGTTAATTGGATTTGTTCTTTTTTCTTACAAGAGGCCAAAGCCTAATGTGCATATGCACACACACACCTTTAGGAGTGAAACTTCCCATGAAGATCAATGGTGCTAGAGCGCCCTGCCGTTGAGCTAACACTCTATGATATTATCACGGTTTTATTAACTACTTATCGTGAACATTTAGTACCAAGCATGTCCTCTCTTCGTTTGAATTGATTATGAGCACAAGTTTGAAAGAAAATTTAAATAAGACTTTTCTTTGCTCCGATTACAAATGGGAGGCTCAAGCCAGGTATGCTTGTCTCTGGTGTTGAACTCATGACGTGCAACTTGTAAGTCAAGTTCCCTAACCAGGTTTGCTTAAGCATTTATTTTTGGACTCCTTGATTATGATCGTTTTAATACTTTCATTATTTAAAAGTCAATGATAATAAAAAAAAAAGTTAGACATTTCAAACCTTATCAAAATCTAGTTGAATTTCAAAATCCACACTTTCATGAGCAGATATTGCAAGTCAAGATGGCAAAGTTTCTTTACTTAAAAAGTATTTATAAATTCAAAAAATTCACATAGGGCAAATAAAACCAGTACAACTTCACCACAAACACCAATAACTCAACTGGATAATGGGTTGATTCACAAGTTAAAGGTCATGAGTTCAGTATCTGATAGCATGCATCTACCTTCAACCTCCAAATTGTACTCAAAGAAGAAAAATGGAAGATTAAACTATCATTTTGAGAAAACATAGTAAGTATCAGCTTACAAGTGACATGCATCCATAGCTCTTTTGCAACATAGAACAATACATATAAATGCTTTATTACTATTCAAAGACTAAACTTTTCACATTTATGGCGCATATAGAAGAATTTTATTATCCAAAATGATCTTAGAAAATGGAGTATAAATTAATGAAAGGTTTCACTTGTAACAGACGATTTAAATGTCCAATAGGACGGGGTTCGGTCCCCTCCCTTCAACACAAAATCATTGTCAAATGGAATGATTGCATATCAATATTAAACTCCAGTTTGTGAAGGAGAGGGAGTCGTCATTTGATTTTCGGTTCATGGACCTTGCTATTTCTCCTTCTCCTCCTCCAGGAGTAGGAGGGCGCAAGTTTGGAGATGAAGTGGAGCTCTTCCCCACGAGAGAGTGCATGCCACTTGACTTCCTACAACTTCTCTTTTTTATTTTCTTCTCCATCTCTCTCCCTTCCTCTCAAGTGTGTTATTGTAAAAAAATTGAAAAGAGACCCCAAAAGCCACTTTTAAAATTAATTGTCTGCTTCCCAAAGACAAAGATAAAGATGAGTAATGAGTCACTATCACTACATTAATAATGACTCATTAACTAATACGAATAATCGTCTTCTAAAGTTAGTCATGGGAGTTATAACCTACTATTCGAGGAGTTTGCGAAATCGAGGGGTCATCAATAAAAAGGAATGGTTGCTCACCTCGAAGATAATCCATCTCATCACATTCACATGTAAACATGTTTATTTTTTTCTTTTCTTTCTTAGTCATAATCCTTATTTGTAGTCTATGACTGTAACCCCTTTATTAGTTAAAAGAGTTTCTCTTTCATTTTTCTTTGCTTAGTTTGTGAGTTTGATCTTTTTGTATTAGTTATATAATCAAACCCAATCTTGTCTAACTACCAGAAATCTGTGAGTTGTAATATCCATCAAAAATCTATTTTAGAGCCAAATTTCCTAATTCTTGAATGTCTAGAAATTTTTCTCCTCTACTTTTCAATGGATCAAGAATCATTTGAATATGAGTTTGGATGACTAAGCTTAGAAGGAAACAATCCGACCTATCATGGGTATCTAAGGTTTCAATCAATCAAGCACAGCTTTTTGAGTAAATGCTATAATTCTAGTCCAGCTCAACCAATTTTTTTTATCCTATGAAAAGTTCTCCATTCCTATTTCCCAAGAATTAAAAATTGTAGGAATCAGAGTTTAAGACTTATAACTAGGCTACTGACTGGATTCTCATAATATTGAAATAATTACCAAAAACCCAATTCTATTATAATCATCTTAGTTTTCATCTGACTAAAAACTGTATCAATCAGAGATATACCTAGAGAGATGTGGTCAAAATATTGTAACCCTATTAAGCTATCTACAACCAACCGTATTTCCATTTTAAGGTGATCCAAACTCAAGTCGTTTTTGAGGTTTTGGCCCAAATTAGACCTAAAGCATGGTAAAAACTTGAGGAAAGTTGGGAAGACACGAAGAAGGTTTGGAAAGTGCTTCAAAAAGTCACTAGAGCCTCATTGTATCTAGTCACCACGAGACGAAATCTTAAGGACCCCAACTCGCTTGATCCCCTCAAAGAATGAAGATTTGCATTCTGTGGCACATCTTTACACTTCACAAAGTAACCAATAAGATCATTTGTGTAGTTTTAATTGGGTTATTATGAAGGACGATAGGAGGAAACTAAAAGGCTAAGGAGCAATGAATGAAGTGATTATGTACTCAAAAGACTCCTTCCTATGTTGTAAAAAGAAGGCAAATCTTTCCTTTCAATAGCCACTTGCTATGTTTTCTACTGGTACCTTTAGAAGGTTGACGGTTTTCATTAGTTTATATTATAAAATTTTATATTTTTTACTTTGAAAGATCTCGTGTTCCTTGTCATAAATGCTACTCTACGAGTCCCCTTTACCTCCTTTTTCTTGGAATGAGTTCTTTATCTTTTTGATAAATGACAAATAGATCTAGCAGTTTTATCTTTACAAGGTGCGCCCTAGTAATCAAATTCTCCACCAACATCATAGGGTCAGATAGCCCTCCTAAATGAGCTAACACTAAGCATGCAGCAAGTTCAATACTTCAATACGTCCAACTATCTCAAAAAATGTAGTTGATTGATGGATCATACAAGAAGATGGTTAGTACAAAGAGCAATAGCTCATCGCCCTAGGGAGTGACTCACAAGTTAAAGGTCATGAGTTCAATACTAATAATGTGTGTTTGGAGTCTGGATTCGAACTCACGAGCTTAAAAAAAGAACAAAATGAAAATGGTCTCATTCCTACCTGGCCCCACCTTAACCAAGCATTGTTTCTCAAGAGCGTGCAACACCAACCACTTTCAGGGGTCAAATACAAGTTTGGAGAGCATCACGAGATGAGCAATGATACAAGTTTGGAGAGCTATAGCTCTTTGTTCTCAAATACCTTGCTCAGAGCACCAAGAGCGTTATCTCAACAGCAGGCTGCTCTAGCAGTGTTGCTGCTAGTGGGAGTTCGACTCCTAGAGGGGTGTGGTGTTTTTTCCTGTTATAATGGGGAGGCTGAAGCCAAGTGTGCACGCCCTAAGAATTGAACTCGCTACCAGTGTCTAGCCAGTCGAGAGCATCACCAGGTGAGCTAACGCTCCAAGTTGGGAGAGCTATAGCTCCTTGTTCTCAAATATCTTGCTCATAGCACCAAGAGCGTTAGCTCGACAGGAGGACACTCTAGCATCGTTGATGCTAGTGGGGAGTTCGACTCCTAGAATGTGGTTAGACTTCGGCCTCTTTTGTAACAAAAAAAATTCTTCAAAAATTTTACGAAGTTTTATGCTACTTATTGGTTCTAAACCTCCTCCTTAATTTGGGTTGGGACTGATTCTTCTCAGAAAATAGAAATATTTTTGACGACTTTGCAAGGATGTGTGAAATATGCATTACCAATTCAACCATAGGACATCTTTTCCTTTCTTAGTTTTCTAACTTTGAATCGGGCTGATGCCTCGTCTCCACTCAAATATCGATCAGACAGTGTTGATCCCTGCCGGAATTGCTTCATCCCAAGAAGAGATGGAAAAGGAGCAAAAGAAGCAAAGCGGCCCGATCATATAAGACTAAGTGCATTGAATTCGACATCCAACCCATCATTGTGAATTGCTCCACTCAGTATCAACACAATAATCTCTCTCTCTCTCTCTCTCTCTCTCTCTGACATATCATCGAGAAATTTTAATTTGGTAGAGGGAAGCTTATCATGTTAGCTACGTCCTTTATTACGGTGCATTTATTTCTCCACGTCTACGTTGATGACCTCCTCTAAATTTCATCATCCGACACGCTTGAACTGAATTTCTTGGTTGCATACTGCAAAGGGAGACGAAACACACGTGTACATCACCATGAATGGAACTCCCTCCCTGAAGGACTACCATGGTTTATGGCATTATTTTTTCAAGAGGCAACGAAACCCTAACACGCGCGTGCGAGCATGAATCCCCAGCCCCAATGAATCGAACTCGTCTTAAGAGTGTCTTAAGAGTCAGAGAGAGCTGCCAAGTGAGCTAACCTAACGGCAACAAGGATTGTTGGTTCAGCCATGGTGGGTGTGTTCGATCGAGTAGCCGTGCACGAAACTGTGCACAACCTCAAGCTCACCAAGTCCCCCTCCATTGTGAAATGGCTCGCCCGATGCTTCCTTTCTGTGTGGCCCCGATTTTCGAGTTCGACCCGTGCATGCAATCACCGCCTAGCTTAGGGAGTGTTTGATTATGAGACGAGCTAGCAGAACTGACACAAGAGGCCCAATTTTATTTGCCAACCCGAAAGGTGGGCCGCTGATCGGCCTCGTAATCAAGTAAAGAGTGGGTTTTGCCTAGGTCTTGATTATGTGGAAGACCGAGTCGACGGTACCAATTCTTTTGACCAGGCTTCGTAATCAAACATCCCCTAAAGGGTGTGCCTTTAGATGGCCACCAAAGGCCAATCGGTGATACATAAAGGTGATATCAAATTATTGACACCCGACAACATCCATCTCAAGATCTTGTGATTCTAAACAAAGGCTTACACAGTTACGAATTTAAAATATTTAATCTTGAAAAAGAGGAGAAAGTTCTCTAACATGACTTGCAACAACAAAACCTTTCTCATAGTAGATAGGGTTGACTACATGAATTCTTTGTTTTTACAGCTCAATCACGTGTCATGCTAATATTTAACTAACATAAATTAAATCACTCTTTATTATTTCCTTCCAATACTTTATAGTCTTCACCTTTTCTTTTAATATTTTTACAATATAATTTCTCATATCTTTCTAATAGAATCTAGTTTCTCATGTTGTTTTAATAATTTTCTTTGATCATCTTTATTCATGTACAAAAACTTAAACAATTTCTCCTCGTTTTATTATCTATTGGTGTCATTCTCAATTGCTTTTAATAACCTCATTATGTATATGATTTTTTCTTGTGTGATCACTCATTCATCTCAACATCTTTATTTCTGCCACGAACATCTTTTGTACATGTTGATAATTAACTACCTAACACTCCTATGAAACATAAGGAGTCAAATTGTTACTCTATAATATTTATCATTCAACTTTAGTGGTATCTTTTGTCACATAAATTATCTCATTACATTAATTCCATGCGTAACATTTTCATCATTTTTTTCATAACTCAAAAAATTGACCTTAAGTATTAAAACTTTCCTTACAAGGGATATGATATGCGTCAATCTTAATTTTATGTATGATAATAAGATTCGTATTGGTTCTTGGAATATCAAAACATTATCCGGTAAGCTAATGGAGGTGGTAGATACTATGATTCGGAGAAAGATTCATATTCTATGTTTACAAGAGACAAAATGGGTTGGAGAAAAAGCAAAGGAGATAGAGGATACAAGTTTTAAATTATGGTACTCAGGTAAAGAAAAGGCTCGAAACAGAGTTGGTATTATCATAAATAAAGATTTAAAGGAGAGTCTAGTAGACATACAACGATATGGTGACCGAATCATAATGTTGAAATTAGTGTTAGGAGCAGAGGTTTTGAATATAGTTTGTGCTTACGCACCCCAAGTAGGACTAGAAGATAGTATAAAGATAGTTTTTTTAGAAGAGTTAGATAAGGTGATTCAAAAGATTCCACAAAAGGAGATGATTTGTTTAGGAGGAGATTTAAATGGACATGTCGGTAAGAGGCATTAGGATATCAAGGGATTCGTGGAAACTTTGGTTTTGGGGATATAAACGAGGAAGGTAGGGAGATTTTAAATTTTGCTATGGTATTTGATCTCTTTATAGTCAATACAATCTTCAAAAAACAAGATGAACATTTAATTACTTATAAGAGTGACTTATCACAAACACAAATTGATTACTTTATTTGTAGGAAATAAGATAGAGCGTGTTGTAAAGATTGTAAGGTAATTCCAGGATAAAGCTTAACCACCCAACATCGACTTTTAGTTATGGATTTACAAATAAAAAAATGGACAAAGAAGAAAATAGTGCATCGAGCTATTCGGACTAAATGGTGGAACCTCAAAAGCGAGAAAGAAGATATATTTAAACAGAAAGTCCTTCAAGGAGATGTTTGGAATTATGTTGGCACACCTTGTGATATGTGGAACAATATGGCTATACATATTAGGAAAGCAGCGAAAGATGTATTAGGGGTATCTAAGGGAGGTGTACCAACACAAAAAGAAGCTTGGTGGTAGAGTGAAGTAATACAAAATAAAATCAAGGCAAAGAGGACATGTTACAAATTATATTATCCTAAGAAAACTAGTGAAACTTTATAAGCTTATAAGAAAGCAAAGAAGGAAGCAAAAAAGGCCGTTAGTGAAGCAAAAGCTAAGATTTGGGAGGACTTATATAAAAAAAGAGAGGGTGAAAGAGATATTTTTATGATAGCTAGGGCTAGAGATAAGAAAGCTAAAGATCTTAATTATGCTAGATGCATAAAAGACGAGGATGAAAAAATTCTAGTGGTAAATGATGATATAAGAAATAGATGGAAAAACTATTTTTATAATCTTTTTAATGAAAATAAAGATGTTAGTATTAGTTTAGGAGATTTAGCCAAGTCAGAAAAGTATATAAACCACAATTTCTACCAACGTATACAAAAGAATGAAGTCAAAGAGGCTCTTAAACATATGAAGGGTGATAAATCAGTAGGACTAGATAATATTCCTATAGAAGTTTGGAAAATACTAGGAGAAATAGGAATCACTTGGCTTACAAGACTATTTAATGAAATATGGAAAAACCAAAAGATGCCTGAGGAATGGAGAGCAGGTACACTTATACCCATTTATAAGAACAAGGGAGACATTGAAAATTGTGCGAATTATCGAGGTATCAAGTTAATGAGTCATACTATGAAATTATGGGAAAGAATTATCAAACGTAGATTAAGACAAGTATCAAGTACAACAGAGAACCAATTTGGATTCATGCGAGGCATATCTACTATTTAAGTGATTCACCTTTTGATACGTCTTATGGAACATTTTAGAGCAAAAAAGAAAGACCTTCACATGATATTTATTGATCTAGAAAAAGCTTATGATAGGGTACCAAGGGAGGTTCTTTGGAGAACTTTGGAAAAAAGAGGTATCCCATTGAAATATATTAATCTTATAAGAGACATGTATGATGGTGCAAAAACATGTGTGAGGACTCATGAAGGAACGACATACTTCTTTGAAGTTAATATTGGGTTACATAAAGGATCAACTTTAAGTCCATACTTATTTATAATGGTGATTGATGGGTTAACAAAACATAAGATGAAGTACCTTGGTGTATGTTATTTGCGATGACATTGTATTAGTGGAGGAGTCTAAGGAAAAAGTTAATAGAAAATTGGAACTATGGAGAGAAACATTAGAAAACAAAGGCCTACGACTTAGTAAAACAAAGACATAATATATGGAATGTAAGTTTGATCATTTGGTTACTTTAGAGGATATAGAAATTAAAATTGGCACACATTGCATTCCCAAAAGGAAAGTTTTAAATACCTAGAGTCAATTTTTCAGAGTGATGGAAGAATTGATGAAAATGTTATACATAGAATTAATGCTGGTTGGTTAAAATGGAGAGGAGCATCAGGTATTCTTTGTGATAAGAGGATACCATTAAAATTAAAAGGTAAATATTATAGAGCAACAATTAGGCCTGCCACGTTTTATGGTTTCGAGTGTTGGGCAGTTAATCATCAACATGTACAAAAGTTGTTTGTGACAGAAATGAAGATGTTGAGATGGATGAGTGGTCATACAAGAAAAGACCGTATACATAATGAGGTTATTAGAAACAAATTAGGAGTGACACCAATAGAGGATAAAATGAGAGAACATCGTTTAAGATGGTTTGGACATATAGAGGATTGTTTCTATATGGAGTATTTCGTTATATTCGACCTGCCATGTTATGAACAATTAGGCCTGCCATGTTATGAGGATTGTTCGTTATATTCGACAAACCTCAACTAAGGGAGTATTTCTATCTTCCTCCTCGTTATTTCAGTTGCTTGCATATACTGATGCTGATTGGGGTGGTGATGTGAATGACAGGCACTCTACTACTGGATATTGCATATTCCTTGGTCACTCACTTATTTCATGGAGATGCAAGAAACAATAAAAGGTGTCTCTTTCGTCCACTGAAGCAGAGTATCGTGCAATGACCAACACTACTACAGAACTAACTTGGTTACGACAACTACTTCAAAACTTGGGCATACAACTGGGAGCTTCTCCAATAATGTTCTGCGACAACAAAAGCGCTATATATATAGCCAACAACCATACCTTTCATGAGCGCACCAAGCATATAGAGATGGACTGTCACTATGTTCGTAAAGAACATCTACAAGGCAACTTTACACTACAGTTTATAAAATCAGAATATCAACTTCCAGATGTGTTCACCAAGTCCTTATATGCCCCTCGGTTTCAATCTTTAATTGGCAAACTTCAAGTCATGGAGCTGTCAGTTTGAGGGGGGGTGTTAGGAAAATGGGTCTGAGCCCCTCTGGCCCAGGCAGGGCAGGCCCTGGGCCACTGGGCCATCAAGGCCTGGGCCAGGGGGGCCACTAGCCGTTGGGGGCCCTGGTCCCCAACGGCTACTATTATAACCATTGGGGGCTGGCTGGAGCCAACCCCCCTCTCTTCCCTCGCCCTTTTCTCTTTACTCCCTCACTCTCTCTCACTCTTTTTCACTCATTCTTTCTCTATAAATACACTTGTAATCTCTTGTAAATTCAAGCCTTTGATGGCTAATGAATAACGATTATTTATTCAAACTTTTGCTTTGTTTATTCTCCTTTTCGCATGCACTTATTGCTCTCGGTTATTCTCTTTTCTAAGGGCTTGTAATTGTTACTTTGTGATATTGTCCACTCGTTGATCTTCCGCAACTATATTGAAGCATAGACTTCATTACATACACATATATTACTTTAAATTTAACATGCATAATGCATTAATTATAAAGTAAAATTTTAAATTGAAATCTGTCATTGATCTTAAAAATCAAATGATGAATGTGTCTATCAAAAATTAACTTAAAACATTATACATTAAAAACTTTCATATGTTATATATGTATGTCCACTTAAATCGAGTATCCTTCTTCATCAATCGGGTGAGAAGAGTTGAAATACTAGAAAACCCTTCAATAAGTCTACAATAATTTCCTTTAAACACAAGAAAATACGTATCTTAGAGACATTCTTTGATCTTTCCCAATTTATCATGGTCGTAATCTTAGCTGGATCTACAAAGATATCATCCTTAGATATAATGTGATCAAGGAAGTCAACCTATTCCAACCAGAAATTAAACTCGAAGAACCTAGTATATAATAGTTTTTCCAGTAACCATATATACAAATAACTATATATCTAAACAATTCGTACAAATTGGTGTGGGGCCTACCAAATATAACCTTCAATAACCAAAATGTTTATTTAGACAATCTACTTCTCATATAAATTGTACCATCTCAAAATATGTAGCTCATTCAACTGCAACTCTTCTGTTATGCACCTTCGACGTGTTGGCTTCACGACGAACTTAAAAATGATAGAGTAAACTCCGACCCATAACTTAGTAGGAAGGTTAAACAAAATTCATACTAAAAGCATGCATATATTCACATATATAAATTAGTTGCGATAATTATATCCAATACTTTGTCTGCCCAAGGACACAAGAGTCGTTCGACCCTCCCTTACGTGACCTTGGTCACCCTGTCCGTGACAGTCAAACCACGTTGACTCTCATGGCATAGTGTCCGACAACACACTTTATATTCACCCTACACTGGAATGCCTGAGGGACCTATAAGCCTTTAAAAATCTCACACAAATCACACAAGTACGTCTCATATATTTACACATTATTACATTTCAAAATCCATTCCAGTTTATCACATTCACGATCTCATACGTGGGTCCACATATACCCACCAACACATGCATATCAAAACATGCTCTTTATCAACCAATCCATAAACAAGTTATACTTCAAAAGCACAACAAATAACCCCCAATTACAAATATCATTTCATAAACATCATTAAAATATTTATTAAGCATGCACATTTAAATCCATCTAAAACAAGAAATAACCTCTAGCATGGTCGGATGCAGTGCGAAAAAAGAGAGAAAATAGCACAAGGTTTTCTTTTGTTTATCCATTTATACCAGAGAGTTTTTCATAGGAAAGATTTTGTATTCTATATAGTATATCTCTAGAAACGCATCGTTTTCTATTATATATTTGGAGCATTTGTGCTTCTTTCTTTTGTTCTCCTTTTCTCTTTTTTTTTGCTTTTGCCTTGATGTTGTTGCAAAGCCCAGATGTTAATGAGTCATAGCCTCTTAGACTTTAGCAATTTGGAACATGGCCTGAGCATTGCACATATGCTTAGACTCTCTCTCACACACACATGCATACACACAAGAGATGCTAATGCTTATAGAGAACGCCATATTTACTCGAAACTAAAGTGTTTAAGTACTTTGTTGCATGTAACTATGATACAAACAAGGATCTCAAAAAGTATCTATTAAATCTAAAGGGTTTCCATAGTATGTCTACAACAAATGATTTATCATATTCCAATAAAGATGTAAAGTATTCTGTTAACTCTTAAGTGCATTTAGATTCTACAATGCATCACTAAGAGGAGACGCTCCAACACAATGCTTATAATATTCAAAATCCATGATAAATAAATCCGACAAGTTTTATATTGGCTGTCAAAAGCCTGGTCCAACTTAGTCCTACAAAGGCAGACGTACCTTAGGCATTGGTTCTGGCTCCCGATACCTCGAAAGAGTAACCAAATGGGTTTGGTCACAGTTCAGGTCACAATTCGACAGGTTCTGATTCCGAACTGTTTCCAGCCCGGTTCTGTTCAAGTTTGAAACACCGGCTGGCTACAAATTGGGCATTATGTCTATTTGTGCGCATTAAGTTGAGAGGAGCACGATCCAAGGCTTATGCGTTGGTTCAGGTCGAATCTACCCATTTGCGCTCCCTCCTCACATAAAACCTGGTCCGTTAAACCAACCGAGTTGCGTGTATATGGGCATGGTTCGGCCTGTAGGTTTTCACTGAGCCATACATAAAAAGCTGCTTCTTCAGCCCACCGTAGCCCTCAAGAACTTCCAACAAAAACAAAACAAGTTGTTCCTGATCTGCTCGTAAAATCATGTAAACCTTTGTGCAAGAGATCTTGCAAGGAAAGGTGCAAACAAATTGAAAAACGTGAAAATTCAAATAATTGAAAAGCTTTAAAGTTCGGCAGTGGATTGAAAAATTCAATATCTCAGACACAAACTTACACACACATACATACACACACACATATATTTATATATATATATATATAGCGAGAGAGAGAGAGCTGTATGCTGACGCTGACAAGAGACTGCGAGCGAACACAAAAAATCAATTTTTTATTTCCTTAATGCAAATGAAAATCTGCATGGGCTTTGGAAGAAGATTTCCTCATCGTCCATTTTCTCTAAACCGCTTGCTTCTTTATCCGCTTCCCACAGTTTTTGAATAAACATTTGTACTGCATTTGATAAGCACGCAAATTTTGGGAATTATTATTTGTACACTTTAAATATACTCACTTTTTTTGTGATTTTCAAAAATACTCACACTTATTTTCATACTGCTTCTGTCTTTCCATTGCGATTCCTCTTTATGATTGAGCACCTTATTTTTAGAATTAGATGATGCATAACTAAACCCCATTTCAGTTCACCTTTTATTACTTTAAAATAAAAAGAAGGATTTTTTTGTGATTTTCAAAAATACTCATATTTATTTTCAAAAAATTTCATACTTCACCTTATTTTAGAATTAGATGATGCATAACTAAACCCAAAGAGAAAGAAAAGAAAAGAAATCATGTTTAATTTAATGAAATATGCCTTTTTATGTATTTGATGTGTGGTCGTGTGTAACGATCAAATATAAAGATTGGAAAAGAATAAGATTCAATAAGAGCTTATAATACCATTTTTCCGTATACAATCAACGACCCAACCTCAACAGACTTGAGTTTGATTTGGTTTTCCAAATCTGAGGACCTAGTAACCGGTTTCCCTTAACGGGTAGGATAAGGCAACCCGCATCGACTCACTGCTAACCGAGACGGCCTAATTTTCATAAGAACAGAAAGCATGGCGAGAACCGCAATAATACCATTTGGGCCAATTTTGAAGGTATACCAACTAGGACATGCGTAACATGGTGATTTGGCGAAACAAGGAGAATCAGGACCAGAACGAGAAAGATCGATCGATCAATGGAAGCTCCACGAAACCGATATTCCGATCAAGCGCAGCCGGCCGAGATGAACAAGTCGATCTGCTGAAGAAATGTAAGGTTCTGCGGCCGATCTGCCCTCTTGACGTACCCAATCGTCTCCTCCGGCGTGTAAGCGCTCAGCCCCTTCATCCCACGTTTCCACCACAGCCGATCCGCGTAAATGCTGTGCGCGAAGTACGCTTCCGCCTTGACCTCTTCGGCTTCGTCATCGCCGTTCTCCGGCTGGATCGAGAGCGGCAGCCGAACGTAATGCCCCTTGGGCGTGCCCTCGAGCTCGTCCATCTGCTGGATACCGGCCGGCGAGACGGCATAGACCTCGCCGGAGACGCAGTGGCCCTTTCCCTTCAGGTTCAGCATGAACGGGACCTGGTAAGGCCCGCAGACAAGGGGGTATCTATCGGAGGTGCGGAACGGGCCGACGAATTCCGCGTCGCCGCGACGGATGAGCTCTTGTACAAGCCGGTGGTTCGAGAACCCGCGCTTTAGAGTGCCGTACGTGAAGATGAGCCGGCGTTCAGTCGGCGGCGAGATCGGAACGCCCATTCTTTCTCTCCTATTGCTTCCTTCTGCCTTCCTTCGCTGCGACGATCGGGAGATAACGACGAAGGGAGTCGGGTTCCTCAACTCACCTCTCTCTTCTCCTTTTTTTCCCCTGATCTTGAAAAGGAAGGCCCCTCGCGCTGGTTTGTTCTTGTGAGGAAAGATGAGTACGGGAATCCGTAATTATAGGAAGCAGCTTTCGGTGCCAAATGACGGGCATCAAATGCGGGCTGCCCCTTGTGGTGGGGGCCATCTGTGGTAGTCCAAATGGGTTGGGACTTCGGGGTTTGGTAAGGTAGGTGTGAGTCTCACCGGGTACGGCCCGGCGCGGCCAGGGACCCAACCCAAATCAGTGATCTGCTTTAGTTCTTTGGTTTGGTTTGAAGAGAAAAAGATCATATGGTTCACTTTACAGTTTAAAGGTTTTAACAGAATCACTAGAATCAAATATTATATATACATATAGAAAATTATTAAGGTCACGCCTTAACCCTCATAATCAACAAATATATTTTAATAATTCATGTTATCATACATCTCTAAAAAAACTTAACTATAAGAGAAGACGAGACCTTTTGTATCTCTCTATAGGGGCTGATGTAGCGGCCCACATATGTACAAGGGAAGAGATAATCGATATTTCGGGTTTCTTTTTGAGGAAAGATGCATGCACGTGGTATGAGACGCTCAATGTCTCAAGTTTATTAAAGAAAATGCGACAGTAGACAAGAGTCGAGAGAGGAGAGGGAAAGGAAATTTGGGGGTGTGGTCTTAGTAATTAAGGTGTGTCAATAAACATTCTCCTATTGATTACATCCAAGGTGTTGATCCACTTGCACATTCTAAATAACAAGTTCAACTATTAAAGCATGCTTTGGTTTCCTATTGTGAAAAAGCAAGTTCTTAGTAACCTTCAACCATCCAATGAAAGAAATGTTGTTAAAATAAAAAACAAAACATAAAATTATATTTTTTATCCATTTACTTGATTCAAAAGCCAAGATATTGCTTTTTCACTTTTTATCTTAACTAACATCTCTTCAATCTTACCATGATTGCCGAGTTGTATGGGACTAGTTTTGAGGGTCTCATTTGAGTCCAAAACTATATGAAATTGATAAAAAGTAGTAAAAAATTTAAGGTTGAAACAAAGTTTTAAAAAGTACCAGCACTTTGGAACTGCCAGTTCTAGTTTCACAAAAATCTGGAATTAAAACCGAACCAAATGATCTCTGTAGGTTTAGAAGTGCAGTCTTGTCATGTATATCTATGTAGAAAAACCAGTATATGATAGGACACTTACGTGATAGTACATTTAAATAAATCTCAATCATTTAACTTTTATGATGAATGGTTGGAAGTTAAAATTTAAAATACCAATGTATTCATATAAATAAAATATACATTAATAAACATGTACTTTTCACTTTTTGGATTTAAATTTCAATTATCTATCATCAAATATTATTAGTTTAAATTTATTTGGATTTTTTTAGTACATAAGTGTGTTAGCATATACCAGTTCTCTCTCTCTTTCTGCATATATTACTTCTAAATAATATAAAATATTATTTATGTTAGATATATATAAGGTGAGGCAAGATGATGTTATATGCTCAATTTCAATCAATGCTCAAATCTACTCCAACATCTTCACCATCCGATCAATGTGGTCAATGGTAGAGATTTGAATTTAAAATGAATTGTACTTTCGTACTTCACATTTAATTCATAATGTACAATTTACTTTTTTTTATTCAAATTTTATCGAAATATTTGAGTTGATTTAAACATGAATAAGATTGAGCATATACAATACACACTCTCTCTCTCTACATATACATGCATATATTAGGTATATATTCTATGCATGCATATTTTATGTAAATATAAATGTTTATATATATCACTTCTAATTTAATAACATAAAATACTATTTATGTTTTACATTTAATTGAATTTTCTTTAAAATTTTTGCTTTTTGGAGTTTGAAGTGAGGCAGGATTAGTTATATTAGAGTGTGTGTGAGGTTTGATCTCCAAGACGAGGTAGGGCCTAATAGAAGGTTTCCCAACCCCATTGCCATCCCTAGGATCAATAACTTTCATATCTGCCTGTCAAGGGACCATAACGTACGTATAAATGAACCTGTTTACATGATGCAAATATATATAATTTGCTATTTTTTCGATCTATCTTATTTTACAATTACCAAGTTATCTTCTAAATAAATTTGAATGAAGATGATATTTTTAGAATTAAAATAAGATTTATAATAATATATGTCTTGTATATCATATCACCTTGACAAGGACCACCAATTGAAACATATAAAAATCGTCGGTTTGCAATATTGTGTATCATCATACAAGGCATAAAATAAGTCTTTAACATGCAACAATATTAAGAATGATAAGGGTGACTCGCATCCAACGTAATATAATGCCTTGGAAAATCTAAATGTCAAGCCGCTATTGTTGTTGTCCCATGTAAAGAAAAACAAGTTTAGGGAATCCAGCCTTAAAGAAGTAGATCGTGTATGTTGAAACCTTTTCCTTCTTCTTTTTCTCTTTTTTTTTGTGATGAGAGGTTTAAATATTTAAATCTCAAACAGCCTTATCAAGTAGCCTGAGGTGCATCTTCCATCAGAGATAACTATGAACTAGAAAGAGCTACTTGATTTATTTTCTTTTGGAAGCTAATTAGCTGTTGCTTTACCCATTCACATGGAATCGGATTAACAGGCACAAGATTTCTCCCAAGTGGTAAGAACAGGACTTTTCGCTAATACGTTGCTTTTTTTCCAAGCTTATATACACAAACAAACTGCTGGACAATCTTGAAAGTAGACATGGCTGGTTTGGGAACCGCCGGGTGGTTCCAACTAGGTCAAAACCGTTTGGAATCAAAACTGAGAACTGAAGACCATTCGATTAAGTTCCGACCAATATTGACTATATTGTATCATAACGTGTATCATTTTCCTTTATGATACGATACGGACATATTCTTCATAGCATATTGTGATTTTTAAAAAATTATTTACAAAATAAATCAAGAAAATTTTAAACAATTCTTATAAATAAAAAATTGGGGCAAAACATTTATTCAAATTAAAAGTACAACCTTTATCACTAAAGAAGTAGTAAATATTCTTTAAACTTGTAACTTTCATAATTGAAAAAGAAGAATCACATATTGTGATGTGGATCATGAACTAAATAATCTTCCCTCCTCCAAAATCATCACCTTCAATGACAAAATCAATATCATCATCCCATGTTGACATTGTTTCACTTGTAAAGTGAAACATTGAACGTCTTATTCGGTTAAGAGTGCATTTATTTCATCATCTTCTACAATCCACTCGTCTAAGACATCAAAATGACTGAGATGTATTGAATCAAATTAGGTCAAATTTCTACTTGATGTATGTGACAGAAATGAAGATGTTGAGATGGAGTGGTCATACAAGAAAAAACCATATCCATAATGAGGTTATTATAAACAAATTAGGAGTGACACCAATAGAGGATAAAATGAGAGAATATCGTTTAAGATGGTTTGGACATATAGAAAGAAGATCTAAAGAAGAACCTGTAAGAAGGTATAAAAAAACTAAATTTGAAAAGTATTAAAAGAGCTGGAGGATGACCACAAAAGTGTTGGAAAGAAACAATAAAGAATGATGCTTATTGTGAGTTAACTACTAACATGGCACACGATAGGGATCTGTGGAAACAAAGAATACATGAAGCCGACCCCGTCTAGTATGGGAAAAGGCTTAGTTGTTGTTGTTGTTCTACTTGAAGATAACTTTTTAAATTATCTACAAAGATGATAAGTAAATAAAAATTAAAACTAAAAGTTAAAGAATAAAACTTAAATTAAATTTTGAGTTGAATACTTGACTAATAACTAATTCATTAATTACCTCTCTCGCAACCACATGTTGCAATGTATGAATATTAGATCATCAAGCAGCTTATGTTCCAACTTATTAATGTTTTTGTGTGGATGTATTAAAAAATACTATAATTCATTTCACAACCAATTGCACTACAAGTTTCATTTAGGACCCTTACCATAAGATCTCTTAGGTTTTTACAATCACTTTTAAACTTATTTTACCACACATCTAACGAAAAAACACATATAAAGATTTATTTTATTATAAATCTTTATTTTTTAAGAAACTTAAATATAAAACAAATAATTTATTTGTTTATCTAAGCGTATATTAGTGTGATTACAAATGACTACAAACAAAACTATCAAGTAAATAGAATTATTATAGATCTCCATCTCCTCATGTATAACATCTCCTTTATTCTCACTATGGAGTAATCATTATCTTAAAGGCTTCTTTTTGCTTTGCAATGTCTATACAAACAAAAAAATTAGTTACAAGCCAAGTAGCAATAATATTAGGGAATTCCTTGCTATAAATATGTGTATTTATTATATATAGTAGAAATGAAAGATTATAAATAAATTTGGTGATATCTTGACAACACTTATTTGTGATATTTACCTCAACAATCTCTCTAATGTCCCCAAGAATGAGGTCTATACAATGGGTTACACATGGTGTCAAATAAAAAGTATCATAGCTCTAAGTTAACTCTTTTGCAACTGCTTTATAATTAGTTGGATTATCTGTAATTAATTTGAATATTTTCACAACCAATCTCTATTATTATCTTATAAAATTCTTTCAAATTTCTATAGTATAGTACTTCTCTAACATGTCAAGTGATCTTAAAAACATAAGTCATTTAGGACAATAGACAATAAAGTTCAATAAAGCCCTTTCTTACCTATATGGTTATCAATCTATCATGATAATATACCATGTCTCCTTCCATAACTCTCTCAAATTCAAATAATACCTTTATACTTCAACAATGGTCACATCTAATAATTTCTTTCTTAACTTATTAAAAGAATACATCTTATACCTTAGCCCAATGTTAGCAACATCTATTATTATTTGAAAATAAAATGAATTCATTGCATTAAGGAGAATACATGCATCATAAAACCATCTCTCAACTACAAGGTCTACATGCTCATTTAATTGTTGAGAAGCCACAATATTTCAAATTTCAGGTTGAGCATCGGGTACAATAGCAGGAGGAAAAACTTATTGGATCCGAAAGGTATAAAATGAGATCATCATCTACCTCTTCCTCTTTTATGACTTACATCCTCTTTGAAAACCGTGTTTCTCTTAGTTGGTTTAGAACTATAACTATTCCTCTAACTATTGGATCCGAAAGGTATAAAATGAGATCATCATCGACCTTTATCTTGTCATCAAAAGAGATGTTATCACCACCACCACCATCCTCTAACTATTCCTCAAACATTCTTATATATATCCTTTTATTACCTTTTCTTAATCATACTGTAACAACTCATAAGATTTCAACTAACGTGTACATAGGGCCCATCCATGCCACATGATCGATTCCTATAAACCATTGACAATTCAATGGTGGCATAACCCTTAAAATCAATGACAAGTAAAAGTCTATTTATTTATACACAATTTAAAATCCAACAAGTAGTGATACAACAGAAAAAAAGTTGAATCTACAAAGAACCTATCCACTCCTACCATATCATAGAAAAGTCAAAGTCCTTCTCTTGAAACGCTCCAAATAACTTAACACCTCTGCTAACTTAAAAGTCAAATTTTTAATTTGAGTACCACAAGTGTGCTCATAGGTGGATATGATCTCTCTACCAAAAAACATACCAGCGACATACATAATCTCAAATTATATAATAAGATAAGAAATCCATATCACATTTAAAGCAATAGCATCATTTCAAAAATGCATGTATAATCAAGCACTCAACGAAATGCAAATTTTAATTTGGATCTCATGACCTTTATAGTATCCAACCACTAGCCAGGACGAAGGAGTCCCTGAACCCTCCTCATATCCTGCTACATGACATCCGACCACACTCTCATGCATCGGGCCAAGGACCTTCATGACCAAATCACTGGCTCGTCAAGTTGAGCCCCTTGGGTCTAGTGGGCAAAGCATACAAATATCACATTACTAGAGTCATACATTCAACCAATTAATTTCAACAATATCATACACAACTATACAAGACCCTCTTCTAGATCCATGAGATCCACCTCAAGCCACCTCGCAGGTTTCATATCTCTACATCCACATCACATGTCCAATTTTAATATCCAAACCACACATCCATATCCAATAAAATATTTGTTTTACTGTAAATAAACTCTCAACTTCCGTCGACTAGTTCCACATGTCCTTAGCCTAAGCATGTAATGTAACCCTACATGAGGTGTCCAATGCAACTACAAGTTGAACTAGCTCAACCAAAGAAATAGTCAATACAACTCAACACATCTATGAGCTAGCACTATTTGGTATGTCATCTACTATTCAACAATGTCTCATACCGCCATGAAAAATAGATTTATACTCAATAATGTTTTACTCACCTACAATGACGACCAACGAGTTAACACTAACGAATGTCCATTTACAATCCAACAATATCCCATACCACCATGGAAGGTAGATCTATAGTCATTAATAGTTTACTAGCACATAATCACACTCATGCTATGCATTGATATCTTCAATTCTATTTAATAAACCAACACTACATATGTATATTCATTTCAAAGCACTAACAATCATTTTATAATCTCATGCATCATTTTAAATACAATTAAAACTATCTCTACATACAATTGAATCCAAATATCGCAATGAAAGTCCGTAATCACCTTGATTTAGTCCCTAAATCATGACAAAAGCTTAGTAATAATATTCTAAATTTAATTTTGGATCCGACGGTTCAAAAGACATCAAATTTGGACCTCAAATGACTTTCAAATACCCTAAAATCCTATATGGATATGTTCCAGAGATCCAAATCTATTATGTTTATTGAAAGTGGATTTGGACGCATGTTGTAGACCCAATATGAGAACCATGTCTATACAAGGACACTTGGTTCAATGTCCGAGTTGGTGTTACTAACACCCGACACCACATGACAGGGGCCGATAAAACACGTGTCAGTACACTCATTGACTGCCATTTTGGCCTTCTCATCCGCCACCACCAAACGGATTGCCATAGACCAGCGAACCATTTGCCCCTAGCAGCAGACGCCCACCACCAACTGTTTCATCGAAAAAGGAGTAAATGTGTGCTTTATCCCTGTTCTTCAAAGACCTCATCGAAAACTGGGGTCGCTCCCAGACTCTGCCACTTTCCCCTCTTTGAGACGTTGGTGATTGCCAAAA
This sequence comes from Brasenia schreberi, assembly GCA_036023115.1. Lineage (NCBI taxonomy): Eukaryota > Viridiplantae > Streptophyta > Magnoliopsida > Nymphaeales > Cabombaceae > Brasenia > Brasenia schreberi. The sequence continues at coordinate 32,865,006 of JAYKKT010000091.1, forward strand.
AACCGAAAAAAATAACTATAACATACCTTCAAAAATTCCAATGGATTCCACCATTTTCTCAAATGCTTTCATCCCAACTCCGGCTCTCACTAACCCTCTCTCTCCCTCTTCCTTTTTTTCATAAATTATCATTCAAAAGAGAAAGACAAACAACATAAGCAGATAAAAATAATTATAAAAAATAACAAAAATGATATACCATAAAAAAACAAAGCGGTGCCATACTACCAACGTTGTTGCCACTGATTGATGGTGCCATTAGACCACGCAAAAAGCTTCTCTTTAACCAGAATGCAAGAATCAAACAATCATGTCCTTTTATAAGTTAGGGACACAACTCATATCTGCAATAATGATAGTACACCCCTATATCATGCCATACAAGCTAATACTTTGCCTCTATGCGATACATTCCCTGATCGTATCAAGATTTCTCACAATACAATATGACACATAACACTGGTTCCAATTGCACCTTCCATAGAAACAGAGCCAATGCTTCTATATTCTTTTACTTTTTTAATTCAAAATTTTTAATGATTTTTTCAGTGGTTTAGAACTTAAACGGGCACTGGAACTGATGGCTTTAAAACCAGAACCAGAACCGGCCCGCTACTGGTTTTGTTATGGTTCCTGGTTCGAGGAAAACCAAAACTGGCCATGCCTTACAAGGAAATTCTTGAAAGAACTTCAAAAGTCCAGTAGCTGATTAATCAGATACACCTCAAATACCCGGTTGAAGTTTATCGATCTCACAACCTTCATCTTGCTAGTCTAGTTCCCCTGCAGTTTAGCTAACGCTCCGGTGCCACCACCAATATAACCTTGATTAAAAACTATATACAAATATTGCTTTAAGAAACAACTGCATGTACATATAGTAACACCAAAAGAACCAAAAGTTCAGAACAACAAGAAGGCTGTGCCTTAGCTTCAATGCAGCAGACAACCCACTGAGCTGGGGTCGACCCCTGAGAGGATCCACAAGGTTTTAACAAATCTGGGTTTCAATTCATGTTCCAATTCTTTTGGTTCCAATCAAATGATACAGGTAATAGGAAGCATAACTGAGACAGCACTGACCAAAAAAATTAGGAATTTGAGGAACCATCAAGCCAATTTTGTATCGCGGAGAGGAGAGCATGGTTGGGGACAAGATTAAGATGATTGAGCTTCAAGTTAGTCATTGGGGATGTATCATGACCGCTGCTAAACCACTCCCGCAGCGCCTCAGCTTCATAGGTAAAACCATCAGCAGCAACATGTGGGTCCTGCATGATATCCTACAATTCGAAGAACAAGAACATAGCAACAAGATAATCAGACATCATGCGTAGAAAAGACTTTTGCTAATACATGATGACCATACTCATTTACCTTCAAAATCAAAATATTTGCATTTATAAATTTGAACTTATTTGTTCAAGTTCATTAATTTTGAAACCTTGAACATCCAGATGCAGGAGTATCTTTTTCTTTTGAAATTGAAAATTAAGATATAGCTGGCTTATCGTAGCTAGATGAGGAACTTGAGTATGAAGACTTGTAGCAGAACTCCCATCACTATGGTTGTATAAATGGATTAGTTCATCAAAACTTTCACACAGCGAGAACAAAGACAATTGTCTGCTGCCGAGGCTGTTATATATCAGTACTAAGGTTGCAAGGTTGACGGACACATTTCACTATTTCAGGAAGGAAGCTAACTCCACTAAACATCCTTTTAGTTAAAGTGAAATAAAAGAGCTGATCCATTGTATGGAAGTATCGTTTAGGGCAGTAAAATTTACCAACAATTCAAATTCCATCACATGTATTCAGCGACAAGTAAAATAATTGGGAAATAAAAAATAGCATGTGTAAAAGCCTATAATATTCAGACAGGAAAGTGGAGACATGGAAAGCATGGAACTTCAAAGTTATACACCTCTGCCAAAAATATCCAACGAAGTTCCAACGGGAAGAAAGCAAACTCAATTTCAGAGGAGGTTCAGAAAGCAAACTGTTCACTGTGTTACGAAAGTGTATCACTGCTCATGTACAAGATGCAAAAATATTGTTTTCGATCAGTTGATAGATAACAACATAACATAATGCAGCCTTTTCTTTCCTTTTTCTGTTTCTACCTATGTCATGGATGCGAGCGTATCTTGGCCCTATCTTTTAATAGCAGAAGAGAGACCATACTGCAACTGACCTGTGAAATGGGGCAGATGAAATATGCCGGAGGTTGTCGTGGATCCACTGTAGTTGGTGGAGAATCATCTGTTGTTGACGTTGAAGGATTCATGCACTGCAATGCCCTCCAAACATGACTTTCTAGGTCTGGTCGGTTTTTCCTTTTTGCTTTACAGCAATCCAGACCCAAATTGGCTAGTTGCAAAGCATGATCACGAGGCCAATCCTCAACCATTGGATCAATAATTTCTTGCAGTCTCTCAGAGGCCACTGCTTTCTGGACCTCCTCTACGAGCTGCAGTGCTGGCCTCGCTGTAAGCAACCTAAGGATTATCACTCCAAAGGAATAAACATCTACTTGCTTTGTCAACTTTCCATCATAGAAGAATTCAGGATCCATGTAAGAATGCAAACCACCGGGTTCAGTGTTTACATAAAGGAAGTAGTTATCAAGAAAGAGGTGACAGAGACCAAAATTGATGATCTTTGCATTCAGATTCCCATCAAGGAGGACATTGGTAGGCTTCAAACTGCCATGAATTATACCCTTTGAGTGGAGGAAAATGAGAGCAGAGCAGGTCTCCATGGCCAACTGTACTCTAGATTTCCATGTCAGTGGCCGTATCCCATCATTTGAGAGTAAGCGGTCTTCGAGGCTACCATTCAATAGATAGTCATACACCAAAGCCTGAGGCCATAAGCACACTCCTATTGGTGTGGCAAGATGCTGATGTCTTATCTTGATCAGATTATTTAACTGTAACAAGGACTAGGTATTAACCATCATCAAAATCTCAATAATTAACAAAAGAAGTGCCCTTTGGTGATGCTACAGATGCAGAATACAAGGGGATTTCACTTAGTTAAACTTAAAGTTCTATGATTTCAAACATGTCATGATCTGTGGACATGTTCAAAAGTAAAATTTGTAAAAATTTATAGAATAGGCAAAGTACAGACTGAAGACAGAAAAGGTTCATATTGGTAAAACCTCACATGCTCTATTGACATATCATAACTTGGTGGATTCCTCAAGGTTATTTCAAAATTTGAAGAATTATCATAACTGAAAACAATCTCACATGTTTATCTCCTTTGCTTTAAGGCACACCTTAGAGCCGTAATGAAAATCAACCTCACCCGATCTCGATAGTCACACGAAATGCCTAGCGCACTTCACCAAGAATCAGTCCAACTGAGCCTTAAGCACCAAATCGCACAACACAAACACTTTGAAGAAGGAACACTTTATTATCAAGGCAAAGCCCCACGGCTTGTAATAAGAGTGAAGATGAGATATTTATAATTTTATAGACAAAGGGAGTAGGAAAGAAGAGAAAGAAAAAGGATAAGAAGGAGGGCCAACAACCAATGACTAGTGTGATGGCCTGGCCCAACAGCTAGAAAAACTAGTCATTGGGCCAGCTAGACATTGGGTTGACCCGTTGGCTGGCTGGCTGGCGACAATGGCTGGCCCAGTAGGGATGGCGATAATAAGTATCGGCGGTGGCGATCAACAATCCTTCTTCTAATACCCCCTCAAACTAACAGAGGAACAATTAACAGTTTGCTCATAAGTTCTTGAAACCGAGATGTTAGAAGAGATTTAGTGAATATATCCGCAAGTTGATACTCAGTATGAACATAATGAAGATCAAGATTTTCTTAGAGATATTCTTCTCAGACATAGTGACAATCTATTTCAATATGCTTTGCACGCTCATAAAATGTGTTATGTGCAATGTACATGACACTCTTAGTGTCGCACTACATCTAAGGCAGAGATTCCAAATGTATGTATAGGTCACCCAGAAGTTGTTCAAGCCATGTTAGTTCTGTTGTTGTGGTTACCAACTTACCATTGCTCGATATTCGGCCGGCAGATGAAAGTGAGACATTTTGTTGCATTTTACACTCTCATGAGATTAGTGAATCACCTAGAACACACAAAAACCTTTGGTAGAGTGTCTATCATTGATATCAGTCAAGTAATAGTCAGATAGTCTAAAGCATCAACCATTTGCCGATATGGGGTAGGATCCTGATGTGGTTCCCACTCTCCAAGCCTCATTTTTTGCACAAGTACTTCAACTATTTCTACAAATTTGTCATCATCAGATAAGCTTGATATGTTAATAATATCATGAGCAAACTTTGTTTGTAACAAGAAAACACCTTTATCAATATAGGTTATTTCAATACCAAGAAAATAATGCAAAAAACCAAGATCTTTCATATCAAATTCTTTATAAAGCTCATCTTTAATGTTCTGAATACCAATATTATATCATCCATATATAACAAAAGAATCAATACCTTCTTGATTTATTCTCACAAATAGAGAAGTATAAGTATAACATAAGAAAACCATGATTAATCATAAACTCAATAAACTTATCAAACGATGCCTTAGGAACTTGTTTCAAACCATATAAAGCATTTTTAGGCGAATAATTTGATCGTTAGTAATAACTAGACCAGGTGGAGGTTCAATGTACACTTCTTCTTTTAACACACCATTTAAGAAAGTATTTTTTACATCCATTTGAAAAATATTTTAATTCTTTGCAGTACTAATAGCAATAAGAGTTCTAACAATTGTAATTCTGGTTACTGAGACAAAGGTCTCATCATAATCCAACTACCCATGCTTTATATTTTTCTAGTGTCCCATCACTCTTTGTTTTTATTGTATAAACTCATTTACAACCTATAGGTTTCTTTGACTTAGGTCTTTCTACTAATTCCCAAGTTTGGGCCTTGTTTAAGGTTTCTAACTTCTCATTCATAGCATCTACAAACAACAACAACAACAACTAAGCCTTTTCCCAAACTAGACGGGGTCTCCTACATGGATTCTTTGTTTCCACAGATCCCTATCGTGTGCCATGTTAGCTGTTAACTCCCAATAAGCTAGATCATTCTTTATTGTTTCTTTCCAACACTTTTGTGGTCGTCCTCTACCTCTTTTAATACTTTCTAAATTTAGTTTTTCTAACCTTCTTACCGGTTCTTCTTTTGACCTTCTTCTTATATGTCCAATCCATCTTAAACGATGTTCTCTCATTTTATCCTCTATTGGTGTCACTCCTAATTTGTTTCTAATAACCTCATTATGTATACGGTCTTTTCTTGTATGACCACTCATCCACCTCAACATCTTCATTTCTGTCATAGACATCTTTTGTATATGTTGATGATTAACTACACCAACACCCAGAACCATAAAACATGACAGGCCTAATTGCTGCTCTATAATATTTACCTTTTAATTTTAATGGTATCTTCTTATCACAAAGAATACCTGATGCACCTCTCCATTTTAACCAACCAGCATTAATTCTATGTGTAACATCTCCATCAATTCTTCCATCAAAATTGATCCTAGGTATTTAAAACTTTCCTTTTGGGGAATGCAATGTGTGCCAATTTTAATTTCTATGTCCTTTGAAGTAACCAAATGATCAAACTTACATTCCATATATTATGTCTTTGTTCTACTAAGTCGGAGGCCTTTGCTTTCTAATGTTTCTCTCCACAGTTCCAATTTTCTATTAACTTTTTTCTTAAACTCCTCCACTAATACAATGTCATTTGCAAATAACATACACCAAGGTACTTCATCTTGAATATGTTTTGTTAACTCATCCATTACCATTATAAATAAGTATGGACTTAAAATTGATCATTAATGTAACCCAATATTAACTTCAAAGAAGTATGTCGTTCCTTCATGAGTCCTCACACATGTTTTTGCACAATCATACATGTCTCTTATAAGGTTAATATATGTCAATGGGATACCTCTTTTTTCCAAAATTCTCCAAAGAACCTCCCTCAGTACCCTATCATAAGCTTTTTCTAGATCGATAAATACCATGTGAAGGTCTTTCTTTTTTGCTCTAAAATGTTCCATAAGACGTCTCAAAAGGTGAATCACTTCAATAGTAGATCTGTCTGGCATGAATCCAAATTGGTTCTCTGTTGTACTTGATACTTGTCTTAACCTACATTCAATAATTCTTTCCCATAATTTCATAGTATGACTCATTAACTTGATACCTCGATAATTCACACAATTTTGAATGTCTCCCTTGTTCTTATATATGGGAAAAAGTGTGCTTCCTCTCCATTCCTTGGGAATCTTTTGGTTTTTTCATATTTCATTAAATAGTCTTGTGAGCCAGTGATTCCTATTTCTCCTAGTATTTTTCAAACTTCTATAGGAATATTATCTCGTCCTACTGATTTACCACCCTTCATATGTTTAAGAACCTCTTTGACTTCATTCTTTTGAATACATCGGTAGAAATTGTGGTTTATATACTTTTCTAACTTGGCTAAATCTCCTAAACTAATACTAACATCTTTATTTTCATTAAAAAGATTATAAAAATAGTTTTTCCATCTATTTCTTATATCATCATTTGCCACTAGAATTTTTTCATCCTCGTCTTTTATGCATCTAACATAATTAAGATCTTTAGTTTTCTTATCTCTAGCTTAGCTATCCTAAAAATATCTTTTTCACCCTCTTTTGAGTTGAGTTTTTTATATAAGTCCTCCCAAATCTTAGCTTTTGCTTCACTAACGGCCTTTTTCGCTTCCTTCTTTGCTTTCTTATAAGCTTCTAAAGTTTCACTAATTTTTTTAGCATAATGTAATTTGTAACATGCCCTCTTTGGTTTGATTTTATTTTGTACTACTTCACTGCACCAACAAGCTTCTTTTTGTGCCGGTACACCTCCCTTAGATACCCCTAACACATCTTTCGCCACTTTCCTAATATGTATATCCATATTGTTCCACATATCACAGGGTGTGCCAACATAATTCCAAACATCTCCTTGAAGGACTTTCTTTTAAATATATCTTCTTTCTCGCTTTTGAGGTTCCACCATTTAGTCTGAATAGCTCGATACACTCTTTTCTTCTTTGCCCATTTTTTTATTTGTAAATCCATAACTAAAAGTCGATGTTGGGTGGTTAAGCTTTCTCTTGGAATTACCTTACAATCTTTACAACACGCTCTATCTTTTTTTCTACAAATAAAGTAACCAATTTGTGTTTGTGATAAGCCACTCTTATAAGTAATTAAATGTTCATCTCGTTTTTTGAAGATTGTATTGATTATAAAGAGATCAAATGCCATAGCAAAATTTAAAATCTCCCTACCTTCCTCGTTTATATCCCCAAAACCAAAGTTTCCATGAATCCCTTGATATCCTAATGCCTCTTTACCGACATGTCCATTTAAATCTCCTCCTAAACAAATCATCTCCCTTTGTTGAATCTTTTGAAACACCTTATCTAACACTTCCCAAAAAACTGTCTTTATACTATCTTCTAGTCCTACTTGGGGTGCGTAAGCACAAACTATATTCAAAACCTCTACTCCTAACACTAATTTCAACGTCATGATTCGGTCTCCGTATCGTTGTATGTCTACTACACTATCCTTTAAATCTTTATTTATGATAATACCAACTCCGTTTCGAGCTTTTTCTTTACCTGAGTACCATAATTTAAAACTTGTATCCTCTATCTCCTTTGCTTCTTCTCCAACCCATTTTGTCTCTTGTAAAGATAGAATATGAATCTTCCTCCGAATCATAGTATCTACCACCTCCATTAGCTTACTCGATAATGTCTTATTATCTAGGACTAGCTTCTTTACCCCCCGCATCCGTCCATAATCAAAATGTGGAGACCCTCTCTGAAAAATTTTCACTACATTCAGGCGGCAATGTAGCGAGACTAACTTCTTTACCCACACCCGTCCATGATGTGGGAACTCTCTGCAATTGATTGACTACATTTGGGCGAAAATATAGTGGCCCTTGCTTACTTTTTCCTGCATTCGAGCTCTACAGTGGGGACGCCCCAAAGCAATGCTCATAATTTTTGTAATCCATGTTATAAAAATCCGTCGAAGTTTTACGCTGGTTGTTGGAAGCCTAACACAACCCTCCTTTATCCGGGGTTGGGACCAGCAATGCAAGGGTGATCCCTTACATGGGCGGAGTTTCATTGATAGCATCTACCCAATAAGAAAATGATTGAGCTTCTCTAAAGTTTCTAGGTTCCTTAAAAGTAATAGTCAAAGAAGTTAGTAGGACTCTATGGGCAGGAAAAATTGTATCATAAGAAATAAATCTCTCGAGAGGTCTTGTTTCTCTAACAAATCTCCTAGAGAGAGTTTCAGTCAATCTACGAGTATAGTATCGTTCAAAATGAGAAATGATATGTCTAGATTCTTGAACAACCTCATTAGATATTAACCTATCTTGATCTTGTTCCTCGTTTTCTAGAACATCAGTCATAAAAGAATATATTGTATCATTACTAGAGTCATCGTTTTCATTTCCATAATAAAATTCATTTTTATGAAACTAAACATTTCGAGAAACATAAAGCTTATCATTCTTAGGGTCATAACACCTATACCCTTTTTTGGTTATGTCATGCTCTAAGAATACATACTCAATGGCACGTGAAGAAAGTTTATCGTTCTTATCAGTTAGAACAAAACATTTGCATCCAAAAATTCTAAGAAAAGAGTAAATATAGGTGAGATATTTTGTAAAACGGATGAAGGCATTCTATTTATAAAGAAAACCAATGTTATAATAGCTTCAGCCCAAAGAATATTTCGAACATTACTAGATATTAATAGGGTTCGGGCAATTTCAACTATGTGTTTATGCTTGCATTCAACAATATCATTTTGTTGAGGAGTCCTACCATAGGATGTCTTATGAATTATTCCAATTTCTTTAAGCTTTCAAAATCTCTAGAAATAAATTCACCACCAGAATCAGATCTAAACACTTTAACGTTGACATCAAATTGATTTTTAATCAAATTATGAAAAATTAAACACTTCAGACTTAACTTTCAAAAGATATACCCATGTGTATCCGGTAAAGTCATTGATGAAAATGATATAGTGGGATACCCTTTTTGACAAAACTGGGGTGAGTCTCCAAACATCAGAGTGGATTATTTCAAAAGATTTGCTTGAGGTAGTCATTCTTTAAGAAAAAAACATTTTAAAAGCATAATCCTTGCAAAAAAGTTTAATATTTTTAATTTCAAGAAAATGACTTTCATACAATTTTTGAACATTAAAATAGCCAAGTCTTTTATATCATAGAAAAACATCTTTAGATATAAAATCACATTGTCCAAGTTTTTTATCATCCAAATAGTCCATTACATAGAGTCCTCCTCTACGGCCATGTCCAATCACCTCTTTGTTAGGCGATCATGTATAATGCAACCATTTGATAAAAAGCTTGTTGAAGAATATATGTATCTATTGTTTTTAGTGTTAGTTTTTTAATTTTTGATATTTGGGTATTATTGTAATTACCTGTAGTACTAAGGGCATTTTGGTTATTTTCTGTTTTATAACCCATTATATAAGAGCTGAACGTTTTGTATTAGGGTTAAGAGTCTGATTAATAGAAAGAGAGAAAGTGAGGGGGCGACTTCCATTGGAGGGCCTGCCCCCATCAATCTCACATTTCACTCTTCGCCCTTTATGGATATTTTTCATTACCAATTATCCGCTACACTTACCACAAATTCCAACATGGTATCAAAGCCTCTGATTGCAGGAGACATCGGTTGCAGACGTGTGTTAAAGCAAAAAATGTTGAGATATGGTAAAAGTTGACATAGAGACCATGTCTTCGTGTGTAAATAGCATAGAGGTGAAAATGGTGGGAAGGAGCCCATGAGGATTCTGAAGAGTCGAACATGGAGTGCACCAGATGATAAGAATGTAGAGGTGGTTGTTGCCCTACTGATGGGCATTATAAGGCCATTGCCATACATGATCTCAATGGCAAAGGCTTTTACCAACTTAGTGTCGTCGATGGTTATGAGAGGGAACGAAAGGGAGGTGCACTGTGATGAAAAGCGGTCTACAGATGGTGATTCGGTTCAAGAAGTTATATCTCTCTTGAGTAATCAAGTAGTAGGGTGGCCCCCCATCAAAGCTTACAGAATGAACAGTATGGCAAATCAGTCCTGAGTTGTAACAGAGGAAGATGAGAATAACATTAATTGTGACGGTTATGGGGAGATGAGTAAAACAAAGAGGAGAGAGGAGAAAGGTTGTCAAAAGCAATGCAAGTTCATGTTTGTTAAGGTTAACATGGATGGAATCCTCATCAGAAGGATGGTTGATACGAACAATCATGTCTACTATGAAACCCTTGCTCATGGAAGAGATGTTCAAAAAGGCCTACCATTAATGGACTGATGTCTGGCATCGATAGGGAAGAGGACTTGCAGTGGCGTCTAGAGCTAAATAAACGTAGTCTTGAGGGTGAGACCCAGAGAGTATTTCAGATGACGATGGAGATTTGATTTTTTGAAAAAAAGAAGGAAATTTCAACTTTTGAATATCAAATGTTGGAGCTAGAAAAGCAAATTATAAATTACTTCTTCTGATTTTGTGAAAAAGCAAACCAGAAAGGTAGTTATGAAAATTTACTTTCCTGATTTTATGGAAAAGCAAACCAAAAAATAGTTATGAAAGATCACCTTCCTAATTTGGTGGAAAGGATAAGATAAAAAGGAAAGGAATTATCCCGCGATTTTAGGAAAGAAAATCATTAGTTGTTGCCCATCATCTGCATAAAGAAAGTGGATGCAGAAAAAAAAAGGGTGGTTGGTTACCCAATTCAAATTTTGTGTGATTTGTTGTGAAAGGAAGGTGTTTCTAGTGTTTTAATAAGAAATAAATCATCCTTGGAGCGAATATGGTGAAGGCAACATGCCTACTCAGTAACGATAAAGAAGGTTGGACTGAGAAGAGCAAGTCATCAGGGGTTTGGACGAAGTTGCGATGATAATGCAGAAGGGAGAAATTGGTTCAATAACGATTCCTCCTGAGTATATTTTTTGGTTCAGAACCACTCCAAGAATTAAACAATGTGCCTGCAAACTCCATATTGTGTTATGAAGTGGAGCTCGTCTTATTTGCTAAAAAAAAGAAATCATGGGACTTAAAACACTAGAGAAGTGCAAGGCTTAAGAATAAAGAAGGCAATGTATTGTTGTTATAGACGAGCTGGAGTAGATCCAATCAGTGTTATCCGTATCGCACCGTATCGATATGATGCGATACGTATCCTAATAGTATCGTAAAACAGAACTTATCACTCCATATCGTGCGATACGGGCAATACGCTCAGGGAAACTCGCGTTTTTGCGGGTTTTCTTGGTTTGTTCAGAGCTCCCTAGCGTGGTTCTTCTTCTCCTTGGTGCTTAAGGCTCCAAAAACGTGCTCTATAGTGTTCGTGCAAGCCTCCCAACTCAGATTTTGGTATATTTTAATGTTTTTCTTTATTTTTTTCTTTTGTATTTGTTGTTTTTTTTGTGTTATTTGTATTTTTCTTTTTCTGAAAGACAAAATAAGAAGTTATTAAGTGTGTGGATATTATTTTTATTACATTCATGAAGTGGGAGACACTCTATTTGAGTGTTATTTGAAGATTGAGGATTTATGAAGTGCTTTTATTTTCAAGTTTTTTATTGAATTAATGTGCTCAATTGAGATGGCAGGAAGGGGTGTTAGAGACTCCCATTCTCGGTCTGATGATCCGACATGGGAGTGGGGTACACCAGTTGAGGGTTTTATATTGAAGATAAGATGTTTATTTTGTGAGAGGGTAGTTAGTGGTGAAATCAGTGTTGTCTGACGCGTATCGTATCGTGTATCGCTGGGCTCCACGATACGGGCGTATCGTATCGTATCGTATCATACTTTAATATTAAAATAATATAAAAATAATTAATAATTAATAAAAAATAGAAAAAAATTGAAAAAAATCAGGAAAAATCTGATAATTGCTTTAAATTCATATAATGTAAGTTTAGTACAGATTGAGCATTCAACATTGAACAATTACATCCAAATTTACATATTTTGAATCCAAAAAATAAAATACAGACATAGTTTACACTTTACAGTACACTACAGTTACATATAATGTTACATTTTACAAATTGTAATCAGGATCATCAACTAAATAATCTTCATCTTCTCCTTGTTGCAGATCCTCATCATCATCAGCCACGCCCACACCTTCTTCTTCAAAATCAAATTCTTCATCTCCATAATGTTGTTGCGCTCCTTCCAAATTAATCCAGGCAACGTCTTCTTCTGTTAGGAGGGCATTTTCTTCAGTGTCTTCCATAACCCAATCTTCTAATATATCAAAATTATCCAAACTTATTGGATCGAACTGACTTTCTTCTCTATTTACTTTTTTTAATTGCCTACGACACAAACAAAGATAAACAATTAGTAAGTAATATTAACAATTCAAAACTGAAGTTAAATAATATCGAATTGAAAATTTGAAAGTAATACAACATTACCTTTCACGAAGGCGCATGTTACAACGAATATAAACCAAATCATTAAGCCTTTTGTGTTCCAACCTGTTGCGCTTTTTTGTATGGATGTGTTCAAAAACACTCAAATTTCTTTCACAACCTGTTGCACTACAGGTTTGGCTTAAGACTCTAACTGCAAAATCTCTAAGGTTAGGACAATCACTTCCAAACCTGTTCCACCAAACATCTGTAAAAAAATATAAACATTAGAGACATAATAATCCACAGTAATGTAAGATGCAACTTAAATATGAAAATAAACAATGTACCTGGACGCAGTGTTGTCTGACGCGTATCGTATCGTGTATCGCTGGGCTCCACGATACGGGCGTATCGTATCGTATCGTATCGTATCGTATCGTACTTTAATATTAAAATAATGTAAAAATAATTAAAAATTAATAAAAAATCGAAAAAAATCAAAAAAAAATCAAGAAAAAATCAGGAAAAATCTGATAATTGCTTTAAATTCATATAATGTAAGTTTAGTACAGATTGAGCATTCAACATTGAACAATTGCATCCAAATTTATATATTTTGAATCCAAAAAATAAAATACAGACATAGTTTACACTTTATAGTACACTACAGTTACATATAATGTTACATTTTACAAATTGTAATCAGGATCATCAACTAAATAATCTTCATCTTCTCCTTGTTGCAGATCCTCATCATCATCAGCCACGCCCACACCTTCTTCTTCAAAATCAAATTCTTCATCTCCATAATGTTGTTGCGCTCCTTCCAAATTAATCCAGGCAACGTCTTCTTCTGTTAGGAGGGCATTTTCTTCAGTGTCTTCCATAACCCAATCTTCTAATATATCAAAATTATCCAAACTTATTGGATCGAACTGACTTTCTTCTCTATTTACTTTTTTTAATTGCCTACGACACAAACAAAGATAAACAATTAGTAAGTAATATTAACAATTGAAAACTGAAGTTAAATAATATCGAATTGAAAATTTGAAAGTAATACAACATTACCTTTCACGAAGGCGCATGTTACAACGAATATAAACCAAATCATTAAGCCTTTTGTGTTCCAACCTGTTGCGCTTTTTTGTATGGATGTGTTCAAAAACACTCCAATTTCTTTCACAACCTGTTGCACTACAGGTTTGGCTTAAGACTCTAACTGCAAAATCTCTAAGGTTTGGACAATCACTTCCAAACCTATTCCACCAAACATCTGTAAAAAAAATATAAACATTAGAGACATAATAATCCACAGTAATGTAAGATGCAACTTAAATATGAAAATAAACAATGTACCTGGACGCATCGTAGAGCGGTTGCGAATTGCAACAGGCAAACCCATTAAGTGAAGAGCATTATCATATATCTCCATCTCTCGATGTATCGCATCTACTATGCTCTCATCAGGGACTAATCTGTCGATGCATTCAATGATTCCTCGATTAACCTCACCGTCCCTTTTGAAGGTTGCTGAGTACCTCAATGATGGGTTTAGATAGTAGGCTGCTGCATGAATAGGCTGATGCAATTGTTTATTCCATCTACTATCAATTATTTTCCACACGGGCACATAATCTCTTTTTTTTCCATTAAAGTTATTTCTGATTGCTTCTTTTGCCCTGTCCATGGATTCATAAAGGTAGCCCATAGATGGTTTCTCTACATGCATTCCAAAATGAACTTCTAAAAACCGTTTCTGCAATCTCATTTAACTTTCTGTTCCTTCTGTTTTGTGGCAACTCTGCAAATTGTTGCCACTCATCTGAGGAGAACATTCTCTTTAAAGCTTGCTTCTGTCTCACAATACTCTGTACAGATAAGAAGTTTGTTGCAAACCGAGTTGCAGCTGTGCGAAGAAGCTCTGCACCTTCTGTGTATCTCCTCATCATACATAAAACAAATGCATGGTTGTAAATAAATTTTGTAATATCTTGGCAACACTCAGTTGCTGCCTTTATTTCATCCATCTCACCGATGTCCTCAAGGATGAGATCTAAACAATGGGCTGCACATGGTGTCCAGTAGAAAGTCCCATAAATATCAGCTAACTCCTTTCCGGCTGCTTTGTAGTTAGCTGCATTATCTGTAATCAATTGAACTACATTTTCTAGCCCAACCTCTTGTATAACCTTATCAAATTCCTCTCGTAGGATCTCTGCAGTGTGCCTCTCCTCTGACATATCTAGAGATCTCAAAAACATGAGTCCTTTAGGACAATATACAAGAAAGTTTAGCAATGTCCTTCCTCGCCTATCGGTCCATCCATCTGCCATGATAGTGCATCCTGTTTCCTTCCACGATTGTCTCAAAGTCGAACAGTATTGCTGCACTTCAATCACGGTCTGATCTAATATCTTCCCTCTCAACTTCTGATAAGAGGGCATCCTGTATCCTGGACCAATGTTAGCAATTGCATCTGCCATTGCTTGAAAATGAAAACTGTTTGCTGCATTAAATGGAATGCATGTATCATAAAACCATCTGCCCACTGCAAGGTCTGCTTGATCGTGCAGTTGTTCTGAAGCCATAGCAGCACGAATTCCTGGCTGAGCACCAGTGTAGTGGAAGGAGGAAAGAACGAATGTATGCTAGAAGAAGAAGCTCTTCCTCTACTCCTTCCTGAACTTCCTCTTCTGCCACCTCCAAAGTCTTCAGATGCAACCCTCTTTCCTCTGCTAGGTGCTCGCGAACTGCTACTACCAATATCTGTTCTAGCATCTGAAGGCAAACTATCAGTGAATCCAACTCCAGTGGCAGTAGCATCATCAGCTTCTTCACACATCTGGAAATCATCCTTTTGTTGTCTCCTTTCCTGTATGCTCTCAATCATCTGCAAGCATTGCCATTTAATACCTTCTGGCACACTTCTAACTCTGCCTGTGCATGGAGCAACTTCTTTCCTGGTTCCTGCTAGGTGGTGTTTCAACCTTAAAATTCCACCACTAACCACCTTTTCACAAAATAAACATCTGATTTTTAACCTTGAACCCTCAACTGGTATACCCCACTGCCATGCCGGATCATCAGACTTTGAATGAGAGTCTCTACCACCCCTTCCTGCCATCTCAATGGAGTACTTTAATTCAAACAAAAACCTGAAAATAAAAGCACTTCGTAAATCCCCCAATCTTCAAATAACACTCAAATCGAGTGTCTCCCACTTCATGAATGCAATAAAAATCGTATACACACACTTAAAAACTTCATATTTTGTCATTCAAAAAAAAAACCCGAAATAACACAAAAAACAATAAATATAAAGGAAAAAAACATTAAAAATATACCTAAATCCGAGTTTGGAGGCTTGGACGGACACCGTAGGGCACGATTTTAGAGCTTTGAACACCAAGGAGGCGAAAACCGACTCTTAGGGAGCTTGAAGAACCCAAAAGGAGAGAGGAAACCCGCGAAAAATCGCGGGTTTCTCTCAGGCCGGGACCCTTTATAAGGGTCCCAGGGCGTATCGCCCGTATCATACGATACGCCCGCACCTGCGATACGGGGGCCCGTATCGTATCGTGGTGGCCCACGATACGATGCGATACGGACAACACTGGGTGAAATTTCACGATTGAAACACCACCTAGCAGAGACTAGGAAAGAAGTTGCTCCATGCACATGCAGAGTTAGAAGTTTACGAATTTGAGTGTTTTTAAACACATCCATACAAAAAAGCGCAACAGGTTGGAACATAAGTGACTGAATGATTTAGTTTTTATTTGTTGTAACATGCGGCTTCGCGAAAGGTAATGTTGTATTAGTTAGTACTTAAATGTTCAATTCAATAAATTGTTTGACTTCAATTGTTAATATTATTTACTAATTGCTTTTCTTTCTTTCTTGTAGGCAATTAAAAAAAGTAAGTAGATAAGAAAGCCAATTTGATCCAATAAGTTTGGATAATTTTGATATATTAGAAGAATACTGAATTATAGAAGATAGTGAAGAAAATGCCCTCCTAACTAAAGAAGACATTGCATGGATTAATTTGAAAAGAGCGCAACAATAGTATCAAGGAGATAAAGAATTTGATTTTCAAGCAGAAGGTGTTGCTGATGATGAGGATCTTCAACAAGGAGAAGATGAAGATTATTTAGTTAATGATCCTAATTACAATTTGTAAAATGTAAATGCATTTAATTTTTTGCTTCAAAATATGTAAATTTGGATGCAATTGTTGAATATTTAATACTCAATCTGTACTAAACTTTGCATTATATGAATTCAAAGCAATTACCAGATTTTTCCTTTTTGTCAAATTTTTTCTTATTTTTTAAATAATTTTCTATTTTTTAATATTAAAGTACGCTACGATATGCTTGTATCATGGAGCCCAGCGATACGCGATACGATATGCGTCAGACAATACTAGATCCAATAGCCATCGAGCCTTGGAGGTTGTGGAAATTATGTTGTCGTAGGCAGGTAGTTCACGCATAGGGTATTGTTGCTACATTGCAGATTGATGATGTCTTGCCATAACCGCTAAGGAGCATAGCAGAACTGCTTGCGTTGCTGCGTGTTGTGTAGATCGTAATTGTTAGGATTCGTGGAAGAGTTGTTGCAACCAAGAAGCTTCTAAAAATTGTCGCAGCCAAGAAGCTCCTAAAAATTATCGAAGCCAAGAAGGTAGTTGAAAAGGTGTTGCAGTCATGAAGGTTGCTGAAAATGGACATCCAAGAAGGCTGGAAAAACAAAAAAAATACAGCTAATGCAGGTAGTATGATATAGTGGTTGGTAAATGTGTTTTCATTTGATCAAACAGCAGAAATGCATATAGAAGGATAAAATATAATGCAGAAAATCAGTTTTTTGTCACCACATATGTTAAAAATCTAATCAGAGAAGAGGCAAATGTATTATTTCTTATGGAATGTGACAATATCACCAAGAAGCATAGAGATTAAAACGTTGAGTTACTGAAGAGAACAGTCAGGAGGGCTGGAAAATGCAGTTGCAGTCACCATTAGAAGGAGCACATACCGACTAGTATGAGCATAAGTGTGTATTCTACTATTTGAGTGGTAGAGAGAGGGCACCCAACCAACGCACCGGCAACAACTACCATGTGAATGGGCGCAAGAAAAACCATGTCAAGTGTGCATAGTGGAGATAGTACTTCCTATCATAAAAGATCAGCTTTTTCAAGAGTAGAAAAACATGACTTTTAAAGCGTAGTTGCCTAATCACTTCTTGGAGAACAAGGAAGAGAGGGAGCAACCGACACCCATAAAAGGGTTGTGTGCTAACCATGTGTTCTTGATTGTTCAAGTTGATTTAAAGAAGACTCATAGAAATCATTGGTGCACGTGTGGTGAAGAGTTTTAAGTATCTCACTCCCAACTTGAGAGGGGGTGTTCAAGAATATATGTATATGTTGTTTTAGTGTTAGTTTTGTAATTTTTGATATTTAGATATTATTGTAATTGCCTGTAGTACTAAGGGCATTTTGGTTATTTTTTATTTTACAACCCATTATATAAGAGTTGAACGAGAGGGTGGCCTCCATTGGAGGGCTTGCTCCCTTCCTCTAATCTCCCATTTCACTCTTCGTCCTTTATGAATATTTTCCATTATCGATTATCCACTGTACTTACCATGAATTCCAACAAAGCTGACTATACAACCATTACCAGATATTTGTGAAACCAAGAAAATATTTAAATTTAACTTTGGAACCAAACTTATTTTTAAAATTGATTTTTTTTTTAAGATCTCTGATTTTGTCAACACTAAGTTTAGTTCTATCGACTGTAAACACATATGAATCATATTTCTTTTGTGTGCAATTGCTTAAAAGTTTCTCTTCACATGTCATATGAAAAGAAGCTCTGGAATCTAGTAACCAAGATTTTGTACCTACGATTCCACTAGAACTTGGTAGAACAAACTGCTCCAATTAATGTACTTCCTTTTATTCTGTTCAAGTTTGCTTTATTTTGTTTTGGAGTTTACGGAGAACAAGGGTTTCTTTTCCTTTTCCCTCGACCGCAACAATTTTATTTTTCAATTTAGGACAAAGTTTAAACACATGACCTGGTTCCTTCCAATAAAAACAAATTACCTCCTTCTTTGTGGTAGGTTGTCCATCTATCTTAAAATGTGGAGGTCGATAGGGCCTGATGTTTGCTCCTGATCTTGATGCAACTAGTATGTAGCCTGGTTTCTATCATTTGTAATTCGGTCAAAACTTCTTTTGAAGGGAATGGTTTTCTATAAATGAGATTGGCCCTCCTTTGAATTCTTCCCTCAAACTTCTAAGAAACTGATAAACAAAGTTCTCATTTTGTTCGCATTGCCTTATGTCAAGACAATGGGTACACTTTTTCTCATATCCACAAAGTTGATTCCAAACATTAGAGAATTTCGTGTAAAATTCACTAATGTTTTTATCTTCTTGTCTTCAGGTCATAAGTTTATCTCTAACGATCATTCTATGAGCTACATCGCTCTGTATATGACTTCTTTTTAAATAATCCCACACTTCTTTAGCACTTGTAAAATCTGCTAGAGTGTCTCTTACATGCTCATTAACATTGTTCATGAGGATTCATAAAACATTTCTATGTCCTCCCTCATATTCTTTCATTTGTTCTAGTGTTGAATCGATGGAAGGTTCTTTTTTTGTTCAGGTAATATAACCCCATAAGTTTCTTGAAATATAAATAATTAACAAACGTCTTACTTAAAGAGATGAACAGTCCACTGGCCTTCGTGACACACTTCCGGAAATTACCTTTTTAATCAATCGTCATCGACGAGGCTCTAATACCATGTAATGAAGATTGGCCTCACCTGATCTCGATAGTCACATGAAATGCCTTAAGCACTTCACCAAGAATAAGTTTAATTGTGCCTTAAGCACCGGAAACATAAATACTTTGAAGAAAGAACACTTTATTAAGGCAAAATCCCACACCTTGTAATTACAAGAGTGAAGATGAGATCTTTATAGATAAGGGAGTAGGAAAGAGGAGAAAGGAGGGTCAGCACCCAACGGCTAGTAGAAGGAGGATAAGGAGGAGGGCCAGCACCCAACGGCTAGTGTGCTGGCCGTTGGATGCTGAACTGGCCCAACGGTTACAAAATCTAGCCGTTGGGTTGGCCTGCTGGTTGGCTGCTGATGGCAACGGCTGGCCCAGCAGGGATGGTGGCAGCAGGTGGTGGCTATGGTGGCGATCAGGAGTCTTTCTTCTAACAAGAGCAGGCAACCTTTTCCATCAAGTGCTCCAATGAGTGCCTATGAAATGCTGCAAGATGCCACCGATAGTTGTCTAACTTGATGCCAGTCAGAAGCAAAATACATGCGTATATGCATGTATCTGCATACACCACAATGCGTGTGTGCAGAAACAAAAGAATAAAGTTTGAAATTTACAGATAGTCAGGTAACTTTCTCACAATTGATGAGTCCTGATGGCAATACAAAGAATTAAGCAAACGTTCATACCCATATATCATACAGATATCCTAAAATTTTCTACAAGCTTCAGAAAGAAATATTTAAATTTTTGGAATTATTCAAAACTACTGAATAGTATAAAAATACAGTATGCTTGCTCAAATTTGCTTATTTTACATGGAATAATAAGGGTCAAACAGAAGGCTCTATACTTCTCCAAGTATAGCAAAAGATGCCCATAAAAAAGAATTGATCTCTTTTTTAACCAATTTACAATAGTTTGTCCCCTGCACAGAAGGATCACACAACAAAGTTACTTCTTTTCAATAAAATAAATTGAGTTGGAAAGCACGATTTAAACCTGAAGTAACATAATTTCTAAAAACTTTTAGGACAAGAATATGTATCTAATCATTGTCTCTAATAGTAACAGTATGCATTGCAGTGATTTAACATAGAACCATGTTCAAGCAGCAGTAACTCCTCAAGATGCATCTAGCAGGTACATGAGTAGAGTTCCATCAGAAGTGTGCATTCCATGTATGATCCTTGTTTATTTGATCGATTCATGTTCTTACATCTAGCTATAAGGATGTTGCAATAATTAGTCTTTTAGTAAATGGACCTGGTCTCTGAATATCAAATATGTAATTACATTAAAAATTGACCATGTTTAAGGAAAGAATCACAATACCATCAATACAGTGTCGAACTATAACATTCTATTTTGCTACATACCACAGACGCGCAGCTATAGCCCACAAATAAAACATGCACGGAGGTGCACCAGCACACAAAGATGCAAAAGGGAAAAATTAGCAGCAAACAACCACAACACGATAGCTAAACCATAAGAAGCTTAGCTATCACTATCAACAAGTATTATGGTTTGTCTAGTGCAAAGGTATCATCTCCAGATGAGAAAATATATAATTCAACTGATCTCTGACATAGCATGCACAGACGGCTATAGCCATATCCTCCTACAACTGGTGTACAGTCTTTTCCTAAATCAAAGCATTATTTAAGATTAAAAAACAAAACAACGCACACAAGATTCAACACAAAAATCATCAGGTTTAGTGAAGAAGCATATTACCTCACGAAGAAAGTTATTTTGATGCAAAAGCTCTTCCTTGAGAACCTTGATAGCAACCATTTTGGTCTCGACCCATCCTTTGTATACCGAACCTAACCCTCCACTTCCAATCTTCAACCCCTGGCTAAAATTGCTGGTTGCCTCAATCAATTCATTGCGTGTGAACATAATGAAACTCGAAGGATCAACCTCTAATTCTGGCTCACTCTCCAACCCTCTGTGAGAAGTCCCTGCCTCATGTTGGTCTCTTAGCATCTCATCTAACATGGAATTGAGGTTGATAACTTCATTTTCAAGCAAAGATATTTTTTCCAATGCTTCATCTAATTGTTCTTTCAGCCGATTCATTTCCAATCTTTCTTCCATAAGAGTGTTCTGTGCATCTCTTCTTTCTCTTGTTTCTTTGGTAAGCAAAATTTCAGCAATCTGTGCCTGCCAGTATAGCTCAACAAATTTAACATGAAAACTAAAACAAAACCAATCCTCTAAAACTAAATGGGTCGGCTACATGCTTTTTGACATGGATTAACATGAAAACTGTTCGAGCAATTTAAAAAGAAAAAAGGTTCAGTTTGTCCTGGCAATCATACCTTCATATACACCATCTTCAGGCCTTCAGATATTAATGAGTTTGTCATGGCTAATGTTTAAACAACAAACTTTTGAGGCATTGTGCAGAACTGAAGAGCTTTGTAAGAAGAATAGCTGAACACATTTAGTTATTTCAAAAGGTTGAAATCTTGAACTTATCATGTTTGCATTTTAATAAAAAAGTAAAATTTATACATTTTGGTCTGAAAACTTTTCAAAATGCAGTACCGACATTCATATCATTATAACTTTGAACGGATTTCAGCACCTTGGTGCAAGTGGTCTGCTGAAAAATGACAAAGCAACACAAACAAGCCACTTATGTTGTCACAGAAATATCACACATCCGACACAGAAAACTGTAAACAGAAGTCCCATGGTACTGCTATACATTACAGTTGAAGATTGATATTTAATAGAAAAAGGAAAGCATAGTCAATCTAAAATCCATATCACCAAAGGAATACTTCATGCTCTTTTTTCAGTTGAATATCCGTATTTTGGTAAAGTTCGTTCTTTTATAACTCATCAAGTGAAGGACACAAGTACTGCAGATTATTACCAATGCCTCATTGGTATGAGGTAAATGTCTTGTTTCATAGACCTTATTACCAATATTATAAATATCATATGGTACCACAGGACACAATATGATAATATCATATGTTGGCACCTGAATACAAACATCCATGGTACTCATAAAGTTGTATACTTTTCACCGTTTATCCATGTTCTTCACAATGTATTATACACAATGCACTTATTGTATATATTACCAAATTGTATGCTACCATTTTTATTTAGCAAAAGATCACTTTATTAAATAAAGAAAACAAAATAACCTACCATATTGGAAGATGCAGTACGATATTTACATATTTTGTACTTTAACCTTCTTCGAAAAGATGTAAAGTGTAAACTTTATGATACAGAATATGATTTGGTATTTACAACATTGCTTCATCTTTTATTCTTCATACTGTTTATGTGATGTCAACTTTATTTGATGCTTTGTTCTTTTGCAGAAGAAACCTCGAAATATACCCTTTGTTCAGCCTCATCTGCATCTTGTTCAGCTTTCTGACGCTTTAGAAGTTCCTGATACCCCTCATTTTTGGCTTCATGGAGTTGAGCATGCAAGACTTCAATTTCTCTCAAGCTTTTCTGTCGCATTTATTAACCAAAATGGTTAGCAAGAGCTTCACAAAAAGCTGGGAGCACATCTTCCTAGTTAAAATATGCTCCCTAGACTTTCGGTTGTAAACCAACCTTCTCTTATCTTTATTATATCTAGAAAATTGGGCATCATTCATCAGCATTAGAATGGGAATGCCAACATAAACAAGTACCGTTACAATGTCTGATGTCTGACCAGTCAAATGATCATCCACTGTAATTTAGCACCAGTTATCTAACAATCACTTAGCACAATTAATTGTACAATATTTCCCAAGGCCATGCTGCCACCCTAATTGTTTTGCCTTCAGATAATTGAACAATAAACATGAAGCACTTACTTCATTCTGAACCTTGAGGGCATCATGAGCTGCATTATGATTCCTATGCAGATTTTGAAACCCTTCTTCCATGGTTTGCTTGACAAAATCATGCAACTCATCCATTTCCTGGCTTCAATACGTTCCTGGAGGCACGCGTCTCTAATAGCACTAGACTGTCACCAAAGATCCGATAGGGATGAAACTAAAACCATGGAGGTCCATCATGTCCTCCAGTAATTAAATGAAATTACAGTATTTCTGTCATCTTGAGTCCCAACCGAATTCTCCTTTACACTTTTGTGCCTCCACCATTTGTACGCCCTTGTTACAGATATGTGAAAGGAAGTGACGCATATTTCTCTGCCTAGTTATTCTGCATAAATTCAATAAGCAGTAAGAGTTATCAGAATGTTCAATAACATCTCATAAGATACTACATACTCAAATAAATATTTCCTAAATAATGCTGTCTGTGTCAGTTCTGCCATCATCAAGACCTAATTATTATTGGCCTTAACACTAACGAGGAATAAAGGCAAGTTGATAAATGCACTTACAATGATTGACCAGGAATTTGGTCGACTTTCAACAAAGACAGGTAAGCTTTCACAAAATTTAATTTTTGAAGAAAATAAGACATAGCCAAATACTAATCATACAGAATATAGATCAGTCAAGTTCAAAGAACATATTGCAGTGAAAGCAATGGTCAATCACTCACTTTATCCTTGGCTGCAGATATCAACTCATTCCACTTAAAAGTCTCAAGAACATAGTTATTCAACCATATGATTGATTATGCAGCACAATATTGGAAAATATTTCAAAGACAAGCACCTAAGCACAATTAAATGGTAAGGAACGGCATTCCTGTATGTTGATGCAATAACCTAAATGTCAACAATTTTCTGATGGCTTGAAATTTTGCGCATTCCCTTTCTCGCCAATTGGTAGCTTTAGTACTTGCCTGTGGAACCATGCAACTCAACTTTCTTCTATCAGTCGAAGTGTTTGCTTTTAAGTTCTCTGTTCACTTGCTCCTTTGGTATCTTGCATACTTGTGATGTTTAGAGTTGTTTGGGTGCCAAGGACCAATTTTGACATTACCACCTAAGGCAGGGACACTCACATTTTGTATTGGTGTCGATGGGCCATTACAACACTTGTGAAATTCACTAAGGCTGATCTCGCCTCAAGGCTGAGTACCAGTCACCTTTCCTACTACTGCCCATCAAACGGACGGATAAAGCATGACTAATAGGCAAGTTAATGTTATTATTCTCTTTTTCTGTACAAGGAAATTATCTTCATTCATATACATAACATAAGGTACCTTAATACACATCGAAATATATCATAATCAGATAAATCCACGTAAATGTTTTCTAAGAAGAACCTAAACAATGTCTACACTTAATATAAAACAGATAGATCTAACCATGTGTCAGCATGTATGTCCAAGAAAGAAGCATCAGCTATGTAGGAAAAGCAAAAGAACGGGAAAACCTTGATAAAAAATTTAGAAGCACAAAATAAATCCTTCAAGTACAAAACTCAAATCTCATGTGCATCACACAAGGTAACTATTTCAGAACAATGGTTAACTCTAAACATAACCTCCGGGGTTATCTAAAAAAGTAAGCATTACTATCAAATTGAAGACTGATATCTTAACGGTATGTACTAATTATGTACTACGCAAAGCCTTAGAAATAACACAAGAACAAAGAGAAAAACCCAAAAGATCTGGCTCCCACGAAGAACAGAAACCAAGTTTTAGTTTCTTAAAACAAGAATATATATCCATGACCAATCAAGAAAACTACTCATTTCTTTGCTACAAAACAACCTCATCTCAAAACTCTTCCTCTTCCAATGGTCTATTTTCCTTCTGCCAGCTTTCCGTCTTGAATGATGTAGACTTACTGTCTCTGAGTCCTCAAACTTCATATTACTGCTCCTCAAGACTCCACCATGCTTAAAGTTTCTAAATCAGAGAACGCGTCAGGGAACAGATTCTTGGTTGTGACGAGAGATACTAACACAAAGAAACAAAACTAACTAAATATATACTTCTTCGTACCAAAACCATTATCCCATTTTGCTCATGAAAGTATACGTAGAACTAATTTTCTTGCTAATCATTGCCCAGAACGTAAATCATGTTCAGCAAGTATTGATCAAAATCTAAGACACCAACAAGCAAAAGAAGATAGAATTAGAAACACCTTACGGAAATGCAGTGAAAGAGTTTGAACCCCCATGGATGAAAGAGAAAAAGCAATCTAGACGACAAATTCACGAACAATTTAATGTACCCCTTCCAGCTACGTTGTATGGATACGAGTACAGTACCGGTACCCAGTATGGGTACATGGTACACATTTTAAAAAGATAAATTTATACAAATAAGTATAAACAGTACACAATACCAACTAAAAAGTATATCATATGGAAATAAGGAAGTTTCATTCAATAACATTTTCAATGGTATACATATAACGTTCATAGCAAAATTTAGAATCTAAACAAAATATCTTTGAACCAAATCACATTAAGCTTCAAACTCCAATAGTCTCGATATCAGTATTTCCTTCACTATTAAAGATAGCAACCCACCAAAGATAATTCAAATCAAATGATCTTTGGTAGTAACGATGAAAGACTGTTCTTTTAAAATGACAAAAATGCAAGATAACAATGCCTAATTTCCGATTGAATATCCTTTAAGAGGTAGTACTCAATCAAATAAAAGTAGTCACGAAATTCTTCACATGGTTATGATCATCGACTTTTAAAAGAAGACAGATGATAAAAACTTGTCCAACTACATCATTTAGCTACAAATGATTCCACTTATTAAGCATTTGACAACAATATCACCGTTTCCACCAAGTATGCAGCTAAAACTAGATTTAGATGCTGAAAATTCTAATATCGTTGGAGAACGCAAATGCAAATTATGCCAAATTAGACAGACGCTGTCATGCTATGTGAAGACGGCAGCATTACGCGCTCACAGCAGATAGCAACACAAAAGCATATATAAAGGGGAATCAAAAGAACGTCACGATTCACCAAATCTTCCAACAAAAGCTATTGAAGTTCGTACTCTAAATGCCACATGAAAGGCACCATGCCCAAACTCACCAAGTTCACGACTTTAGCATGCAAACGAATCATTCGAGAAGGGACAAAATCGGCTTGGTACCTTTTACGTTGACCATCATTCTACAAATTGTGTTCGTTAAACAAAATACACAACAGAAAAACCATCATTGCTACAATGGACTGTTAAGCAGTAATCACAAATAACCGACGTCTCGTTGAAGCATTTCATCAAAGATATAGTTCGCAGATTCACAAACACCGAAGAAGAGAAAGTAAACGTTGATGTCCGTCGAAGAAAATCAACTACAGATTCACAACAACGCAGATTCACAACACCTAAAAAAATCATCAATAGATTCAATACCTAATCTCTTGAAGCCACCGAATCGACGATGTCCGTCGCTCGCCAAGTCGCCGTTGTCTGTCGATCGACGGGCCACCGTCGTCCGCTGCACTCACTCGCAGTCGCAGTCACCGGTGATGGCCAGAAAGAGTAGAGAGAGAAGGTACGCAGGCACTAGAAACTGCAGGGAGAGACGGAGAAGAAGTAACTTTTATTTGGATCGGATAACCCATATTCAAATAGTTTGACCCGATTCAATACGTACCCAATATGGGTATTTAAGGTACCCATATTAATTAATATGCGTCTACGTATATCGATAGTACCGATACATATGATTTCCTCTAAAGATAAGGATGAAATTGCGATTCACCAACCGTCCACTACAATAATAAAAAATTCAAAGGACCGTACTCTCTCTTTCTTCTTTGTGCGTTGTCGGTTTCTTGTCAACCACGAAAGAGAATGAAAATTGCGTCGTTATATGGAGAAAAATTGCATCGTTATATTGGGGATCGTAGTCCCAATTCCCGTTGACCTCTTATGACGACTTTTATGTTGCACTCTCCGGATTCTCGTCGGATAGCTTGTTCACACAGTCGATGACCTTCCATTCTTAGATAAAGAATAGAAGATAATGAAGAATATAAGTATATTTTTTGGTTTGTCATAGCTGAATTTCTCAGAGAGGATTTGATAGTTTGATTTTCTTGTATATAAGTTTAATGTGTTGCTATATATTTATAGAACAGCGCTTGACTCCATCTTCTCGAGTTTCTTGACTGAGCTTGGGAGCTCTTATATGTTAGTTACACACAAAGTGGCTAGATGGTCGGTCTAGTCATTTTCGTGGATGATTATATTGAAAATTGTCATCATCTTGACTTTACATCTCCTACTTTGTCATTCGAGCGAAATAATATGATATAATCATTTTGCCTCCCACTTTGTGAGTTATCCTAGTCATGTCATTTATAATTGTTGTACAGTCATTACCTATTATGTGATTTCTTACCTACACAACAATCAAACATATCTCAAACTCATGTTTATAATATTTTTTGAGAAAAGATCTTCTAATATACCTTTGGTCAAGGGGTCTGTCAACATATTATCAATTAACATATATGACATAGATATTTCTTTTCTCACAACTATATCATGAATATAGTGGTATTTAATGATTATATTCTTATTTTTGAAGTTGTCAGCTCCACTCTTGATATGAGTAATTGCTGCATTGTTGTCACAATAAATGACAATTTCCTCATTGGTTATATCTAGCTTCAGATCACGTATAAAGCGATTTATCCAAACGATACTAGTTACAACCATACAAAAAGCCACATACTTAGCCTCCTGTATATACAACGCTACACAACCCTTTTTCTTACTTACCAAAAAAATAACTCTACCTCTAAATAAGAATATTTGTCTCGAGGTTGATTTGTTGTCATCTTCACTTACAGCAAAGTTAGCATCTCAGTATCATATCACTTTTAGTTCATTTACTTAAAAACACATTTTCAAGTTTTTTGTTCCTTTAAGATGCCTTAGAATCCTCTTAATAGCTATTCAGTGTTGTCAACCATGATTACTTTGATATTTACTTACAAGACCAATAACGAAGTTGATATCAGGTCTTGTATATAACGTAACATACATTAAGCTTTTCATAGCTTGTGCATAAGGAACATTAGGTTTATTGTCTCTTTCACCGGAATAATCATACTTACTCAATTTGACCCCTTTCGTAATGGGTGTAATGCCAACTTATATTCACCCATTTTAAATTTCTTGAGGATATAATTGATATATCTCTCCTGATTAAGGCATAGGAGTTTGGATTCTATCTCGAGAAATCTTTATACCTGAATATAAGATGTTTTCCCATATCCTTCATTTCAAACCTTGAGTTTAACCATGACTTGGTTTTTACAATCATCTCATTATCATTCTTGGTTAACAATATGTCATCTAAATATAATGATAAGATGACAAAGTGACTCCCACTGTTTCAGATATATATATAGTGATCAAGTTCATTAGCCACAAACTAAAGTTCTAAAATGTTATTTTAAAAAGTCAAATATCATTGACGAGGAGATTGTTTAAGGTCATATAACGATTTTTTCAACCTATATACTTTATTTTCTTGACCTTTAACTTTGTATCCTTCAAGTTGTTGCATATATATGATTTCATTCAAATCTCCATTTAGAAAAGTAGTATTTACATCTAACTGTTGTAAATCTAAATCATAATATAATGATATTATCAGGATTATCCTTATGAATGCAAATTTCGTAACAGTGGAATGTCTCAATATAATCTATCTCATATTTTTACGAAAATCTCTTTGTAACCAACCTCACCTTAAACTTTACGATAGATCCCATTGACTTTATATTTCTTGGTTTATATTCCTTTAGGCTCATTTTCCTTTCTTTGCTCTTTGAGATATGTCTCGTTGCTCTTGAGTCAATTCACCAATAAATGATCGAGCGATTTAGGTGTAAACATTCATATATCACATAGATTATATCTTGCTTATCTGGTTATTCGCTTTGCTGGGTGTTTCCACTATTCTTCTTGTTACTATAATCTTTCTTATAATACCCCATTTTTTTGTAGTTGAAGTAATTGACCTGAAAAGTTGTTTCCTACATTTTCTTAAAAGATTGATCATCATTTTTGCTATTTTTGTCAAACTTCTTATTTGATTTATTTTTTTTCTGGTTGACTTTAGAGATATACCCTATCTCGTCTTGAACTACTAGCAATTTCTCCTTGTTTTTATTTATATGTTCTTGTTTGATTGCTAGCTTGAGGGGGATTTTAGAAAGGCTTATCTCAAGACCTAGTCGAAGGACAGTAACAACTATATTTTATGATGGAAAAGACTATTCAGTATTGTAGATATCTGCATGGGTTCTAGGATGACTAATTTAGCTACAACTAAGTCTTTTGCCATTACCTGCAAGTGGTTCACATATTCTACTACATTATCTCCTTCTCTTTCTATTTTTGTAGAAATAATTGGATATATAGCTTAGTTGTAGTATTATATTTAGTTATCGAATTAAATAACTCTTTTACAATCTCATATTCTTCAAAGACGCTAATTAGGTTATCCTCTATATATGTTAACATAATAGTCCTTGCTATCAAGTGGTCATTTAATAATGTTTTGTATATATATATATATATATATATATATATATATATATATATATATATATATATTTGCTCTATAGCATCAAGAGGTGGTGGATGTGCAGTTTCATGTAGTATATAATTTATACCTTCTAGTGTAAGAGCCAATATTTTTTTTCCACATTTGAAAATTAAGACCATTTAATTTTTCTGTTTTTGCCAATTTAAACACATATTCTAGAGTTCATTTTTATGTGTTTAGCAAAAATATCAATAAGACGATATAATTAGAAAACATTCAATAAGCAACATATAACAGATAGTCAACTATTAAACATAAAAAAAACAAAATATCCATCTACTAAATTGAAAATAACTCATGCTACTTAAAATCAATTTCAAATATATTTTAAGTACCATTTTTTAGTTTTTCATAACTAGATTATGTTATTTTCATAACCAAACCAAGGACAAATTTATAATTTTTCCTATTTTCTTGTTATTGTAATTTTTTTGTTTTTCCTTAGTAAACCATAAATTTTACCCTTTTGTCTGGTTTTATAATTTTTTAAAAAGACCTGAAGTAGAATAGTAAAATGACACTTGATTTTTCAATAAAATTTATGACTAATCGAGGGTAGGATAAAAATTTTATCCTTTAGTTGAACTTGTCAATTTTCTTAGAGACATGGGTAATCGGGGATAAAATAAATTTTTTACTTAAAAATATTTGGATATTTTTGATAATTTTACCCCTATCGGTTAGAGGTAGGATGAACTTTTCAGTCTCTTGCCCGAAGTAGTTTTCTACAAACAACCAATAATTTTTGAATTTTCTAGAGAGAGATAATAAAATGGGAAAGAGGGAGAGACATAAAGAAAGAAGAGTAGAGGAGAGGGGAAGATCGGAGGCCTTCCTCCTACTAACTCTCTTTTGTCGTAGACCTTTTGGCGTTTATGGGTCTCTCTGACTGACGACCTCTAGTCATTGGACATCTAGCCTTTACTTCCTGTGAGAGTCTCTCCAACCTTGTTGTGCCTGACATCCTTCAGTCATTGGCCTTCTAGTGTTTACAACTCCTTCTGGTCGTTTGTCCTTTACAAGTCCTTCTGGTAGGTTCTTTTTTTTTTTCTTTTCACCTGTCTTCGAACATCATTAGTAGATTTTTGATAGAGCGCTTGGTTTTTCTAGTCACTCTAGGGAGTTTTTTTTCTTTTTTCCTTTTCAAAATAAAACACTAACAAACTTACTTCTCTTTTTGTAGGTTGAACAAGCTCTGATACCATTGATGGTGACTTTTCAACAATTCTCTCTGGATTCCTCGCCAGATAGCTTGTTTATCGATTTCCCACACACGTATTTCCTAGAGAGGATTTGCTATTTCAATTTCCTTGTGTATAAGTTTAATGTGCTACTCTTTATTTATAGTACAATGTCTGACTCTATCCTCTCAAATTCCTTTACTGGCCTTTCCATTAAGAGCCTTATTTGTTAGTTATTGTAACCATCTATAGAAAGCGATTAGAAGGCCGGTCTAGCCATTTTCTTGGATGATTAAGCCGAGAATGACAATCCTCTTGGCTTTACAACTTCATGACATGTTCCTCTGGCTAGATAGTTTTTTTGAGAAATTACGAAAAAAAGTCAACTGCTGCTTATTTGTACACAAAAGGCCCACTCTCTCCCACATGCATGTCCAAAGCTATTGAATCCCACGACGAGCACCTTTTAGTGAGTCTTTGTTCTTGTGCTTTCCTACAAGTTCTTGATGAAAGTTTTATTTTTATCCTTGTTTTTTTAGTTGGCAAGAGTTAGAACTATGAGATAAGGATGTTCATTTTGTCTTCTTAGTAGTCACAAACTAAGCTAATGCTAAGGTGAGTGGAAGGAGTCAAACATGAATTTTGTGGTTGAACTTAATCTATGTAAATTTATTGAAAATATTCAATCCCGCTTCATTTCACCTAAGACTTAACATACTAATTTCTAAAATCTAATTTATAAAATGTAATTCTGGATATGTGTATTCATTGAACTAATTGATTTGCCTAAATGTATGCTTGTGTGTGTTTATATACACACTTATGTGTCTTTATAAAATGTTAATTGGATTTGTTCTTTTTTTTTACAAGAGGAGGCCAAAGCCTAATGTGCACCCACCCACACACACATCTCTAGGAGTTGAACTTCCTATCAAGATCAATGGTGATAGAGTGCCCTACCGTTGAGCTAACACTCTATGATATTATCACGATTTTATTAAGACTTTTCTTTGCTCAGGTTACAAATGGGAGGCTCAAGCCAGGTATGCTTGCCTCGGGTTTTGAACTCATGACCTACAACTTGTGAGTCAAGTTCCCTAACCAGGTTTACTTAAGCCTTTATTTTTGGACCCCCTTGATTATGATCGTTTTAATACTTTTATTATTTAAAAGTCGATGATAATAAAAAAAAGGTTAGATA
This sequence comes from Brasenia schreberi, assembly GCA_036023115.1. Classification (NCBI taxonomy): domain Eukaryota; kingdom Viridiplantae; phylum Streptophyta; class Magnoliopsida; order Nymphaeales; family Cabombaceae; genus Brasenia; species Brasenia schreberi. Next base: position 32,897,250 of record JAYKKT010000091.1, read on the forward strand.
TTTCAAACCTCCCAATGTCACTGTCACATATCTAGTTAAATTTCAAAAACTGTACTTTCATGAGCAGATATTGCAAGTCAAGATGGCAAAGTTTCTTTACTTAAAGTATTTATAAATTCAAAAATATTCACATAGGGCAAATAAAACTAGTACCACTTTAGCACAAAGACCAATGACTCAACTAGATAGTGGGTTGATTCACAAATTAAAGGTCATGAGTTCAGTATCCGATAGCATGCTTCTGGCTTCAACCTCCAAATTGTACTCAAAGAAGAAAAACGGAAGATTAAACTATCATTTTGAGGAAACATAATAAGTATCAGCTTACAAGTGACATGCATCCATAGATCTTTTGCAACATTGAACAATATATATATATATATATATATATATATATATATATATAAATGTATTTAAATGTTTTATTATTACGCAACGACTAAACTTTTCACATTTATGGCATATATAGAAGAATTTTATTATCCAAAATAATCTTAGAATATGCAGTATAAATGACATAGGGTGGCAATTATGTGCCACGGTGCAGGCCTGTAGGCAAACTAAAGAAAGGTTTCACTTGTAACAGACGATTTAAATGTCAAATAGGACGGGGTTCAACCCCTCCCTTCTACACAAAAACGTTGTCAAATGGAATGATTGCGTATCAATATTAAACTCCAAATTGTGAATTTGAGGGAAGAGTCGTCATTTGACTTTCGGTTCATGGACCCAACTATTTCTCCTCCTCCTTTTCTTCCTCTTTCTTGCTCTTCCTCTAGGAATAAGAGGGTGCAAGTTTGAAGATAAAGTGGAGCTGCGCATGCCACTTGACTTCCTATGACTTCTCTTTTTTTATTTTCTTTCTCTATCTCTCTCCCTTCCTCTCTCAAGACAATCCATCCTATCATAGGTATCTAAGGTTTCAATCAATCAATTTTTTTGAGTAAATGCTATAATTCTAGTCCAAGTCAACCAATTTTTTTATCTATTGAAAAGTTCTACATATTTATTTTCCAAGAATTAAAAATTGCTAGAATCAAAGTTTAAGACTTATAACCAGGCTACTAACTGTATTATGATAATATTGAAAAAATGACCAAAAATTCAATTCTATTAGAATCATCCTAGTTTCCATCTGACTAAAAACTGCAACAATCATAGATATACCTAGAGAGATATGGTCAAAATACTATAACCCTATTAAGCTATCTACAACCAACCATATTTCCATTCTAAGGTAATCCAAACTCAAGCTATTTTTGAGGTTTTAACCCAAATAAGACCTAAAGTTTGGTAAAAACTTGAGAAAACATGAAGAAGGCTTTGAAAGTGCTTCTAAAAGTCACCAGAGCCTCAATTGTATCTAGTCATCACTAGAATATACTCAAACGAAATCTAAAGGAACCCAACTCGCTTGATCCCCTCAAAGAATAAAGACTTCCATTCTCTGGCATGTCTTTACACTTAACAAAGTAACCACCATTTGTGTAGTTTTAATTGGTTTATTATCAAGGACAATAGGAGGAAACTGAAAGGCTAAGGATCAATGAATGAAGTGATTATGTACTCAAAAGACTCCTTCTATGTTGTAAAAAGAAGGCAAATCTTTCCTTTCAATAGCGAGTTACTATGTTTTCTAATGGTACCTTTACAAGGTTGACATTTTTTTACAAGGTTGAAGCCAAGTGTGCACTCATTGAGAATTGAACTTGCTACCAGAGTCTAGGCAGTCGAGAGCATTGCTAGGTAAGCTCACACTCCAAGTTGGGGGAGTTGTAGCTCCTTTCCTCAAATATCTTGCTCTGAGCACCAAGAGCGTTAGCTCAATAGCATGACACTCTAGCATCGTTGCTGCTAGTGGGGAGTTCGATTTCTAGAGTATGGCTAGACTTCGGCCTCCTTTTGTAACCAAAAAATTTCACAAAGATTTATGCTACTTATTGGCTATCAAAACCTCCTTAATTTATGCTATGGATTAGCACACACAAGAGATGCTAATGCTCATAGAAAAAGCTATATTTACTCGAAACTAAAGTGTTTAAGTACTTTGTTGCATGTCACTATGATACAAACAAGGATCTCAAAAAGTATCTATTAAATCTAAGGGGTTTCAATAGTATGTCTACAACAAGTACAACAATTGATTTATCATATTCGGATGAAGATGTAAAGTCTTTTGTTCACTCTTCACTGCAATTAGATTCTACATTGCATCGCTAAGAGGAGACACTCCTATCATGTTTAAAATCCATGAACTATAAATCCAACAAGTTTTACGTTGGCAGTTGAAAGCCTAACACAACCTTTTTCTTTTACCCGGGCTTAGGACCGCTAAGGTAAGAGTGATCCCTTAGGTAAGTGGAGTTTTCCATAGTATGTCTACAGTTTATAAATAATTATATTGATTTTATTAGTACACATGCTTCCTTAAGCATTTGATGCACATCCAAGAAGTATCCACTTCTCGCACGGACATGAGCGGTGATCAAAGACAAGAATAGTCAAATCTAACTTAAACCAAATATTCAACTTAATTATATCAAATATCTATACATTTAAACAATCCGTAAACATGCCATTTATCAACTAATCCATAAACAAGTTCCACTTCAAAAGCATAACAAATAACCCATAATTACAAATATTATTTCATAAATATCATTAAAATATTTATTAATTATGCACATTTAAATCCATCTAAAACAAGAAATAACCTCTACATAGTTCTATAAAAGAATTTATAATACCCTACCAGTAAGAGTACTAAAATCAAAGTCACAAATTATTGGGTCACTCCCATCACCACCAAATCCTTTGATTTTAAATTCTAAACAATTATAATTAATAATAATATTAAAATTTATTTAATTATGAGTCAAAAAGAATAAACCATGTCCAAATCGAATCCTAGATGACTCTAAAACCACCAAAAACCCAACCTACATTCATTTAAGCTTTCCTAAATCCGAACTATCACACAGATCCATATACAAACCAAATTGGGTGACATAGTAGGTTGTTTGGATTCCTATGTAGACACAAAACCTGGTCAGAATCTCGAATTGCTTAAGCAAGTCTTGTTTCAATCCCAAAACCCAATCTGAACTTGTTTCTACCATGAAAACAACGTGGAACATGATTTTGACCTATTTGTACATAAGATATGACCTATCTAACATGAAACTATAAGTGTGACATGAAACACGAGGACACAACATGACCCTGTGTCACCCATAGTGTGTTTGACACGACACGACATGAGAATAAGGATATGCCGAAAAGAGTCAATTTCACATGATTTTCTAACATCTTTTTCATCATTTTCGAGTGATGGATAAGGCCGGTGATGGTTCCCAATAGACCACCTCCTCCCCTCTTCTGCTCCGGTACAACATTGCCCATCGTTGGTGGTGATATGATCGAAAAATCCCAAGAAAATAAGAGAAACCCTAGCAACTCAATTTAGGAAGACATTCAGTAATTTGATGCATTTTTCAGTACAATCTAGCTACCAAACCACCTAAAATCGACCTAACTAGTGATGTAGACTAAAACCACTCTAACCCAAACAGGAATAAGTGAAGAAATAACCCTTTTTTGCCAAAAAAATGGAGAAATACATGAAATATATCCTTTTATGACCGATTCTTCGTCATTTCACCTTGCTTGGAATGATCCGATGTCATGGAAGCACAACTACCTTCCCTACAATATCAATCCATTCAAAAATCATGCTTTAACCATGAAAAATCATGGTGGGTGGAAGTTACTACACCCTTACTTTCTATAGCAAGAGCAACAACGCTCTTGATCAAGTGTTGTTGTTCTTTCCTTGTGTGGATCCGGTTTGGGTCCGGATCAAACCCATACTATTACATTCCACCCCATTAAAAAACATTTGTCCTTAGAATTTAGAGAATACCTGCAAAAATATGAATACTTATCTCGCATCTTATCCTCGAGCTCCCAAGTGTCCTCGCTCGGTGAATGATGGCTCAAATGTACTTTTTCATTTCTTAAAACTTGATGACACAAAACTTGTTCCTTTCTCTCTGGGATGGCTACAAACTGATCTTCATAAGATAAATCCTCACGTATGTGAAACAACTCATCCTCAATAACATGCGAAGAGTTAGGAATGTACTTCTGCATCATGGATACATGAAATATGTTATGCACCCCAGTCAATGACGGTGACAACTCCAATTGGTAGGCAACATCTCCAACTCATTTTAAAATCTGGTACAGTCCGATATACGCAGAACTCAATTGACCTTTATGTCTGAAACGAGTCACTCATCGAGTTGGAGAGATATTTAAGAATATATAATCGTCAACAATAAAGTCTAGATCATGATGTTTGTTATGTGTATAGCTCTTCTGTTGGTCTTGTATGAATTTAATGTATCGACTAACCAAAATCATCCTATATGATGATTGTTGAAGTATCTCTAATGATTGTCGAACTTTGTTACGAAGACTTGTTGAAAAATCACACCAATTACAAAGTCTTGTTGCAAAAATATCCGTCAATTGAAGAAGGAAGGTTGCCACAAGGAAAACAAGACTATAAATCAAACAATTTTTAGTGGACAGCATGCAAATCACTGCAAATCACATGTACAATTTTTAGTGTACATATGCTTAGACTCTCTTTCACACACACATGCACACACACAAGACATGCTAATGCTCATAGAGAGAGCCATATTTACTGTACTTAGTCCAACTTAGTCCTACAAAGGCAGACGCACCTTAGGCATTGGTTCTGGCTCCCGATACCTCCACAGAGTAACCGAACGGGTTTGGTCACAGTTCAGGTCACAATTCGACAGGTTCTGATTCCAAACTGTTTCCAGCCCGATTCTGTTCAAGTTTGAAACACCGGCTGGCTACAAATTGGGCATTATGTCTATTTGTGTGCATTAAGTTGAGAGGAGCACGATCCAAGGCTTATGCGTTGGTTACATCCAAGGTGTGTAATTAAGGTGTGTCAATAAACATTTTCCTATTGATTACATCCAAGGTGTTAATCCACTTGCACATTCTAAATAATAAGTTCAACTATTAAAGCATGCTTTGGTCTCCTATTGTGAAAAGGCTAATAACCTTCAACCATCCAATGAAAGAAAGGTTGTTAAAATAAAAAGGCAAAACATAAAAATATATTTTTTATCCACTTGCCAGCCTTTTCACTTTTGATCTTAAGTAACATCTCTTCAATCTTACAATGATTGCGGAATCTTATGGGACTGTTTTTACGGGTCCCATTTGAGTCAAAACTATTTGAAATTGATAAAAAATATTAAAATTTTAAAATTGAAACAAAATTTTAAAAATACCAGAACCAGCACTTTGGAACTGTCAGTTCTAGTTTCACAAAATCTGGAATTAAAACCAAACCAGATGATCTATGTTTCAATTTCAGCCAGCTCAGTTCCGGTTGAAACGGCCACATATTTCTACAACTCTCTCTCTCTCTCTCTCTATATATATATATATATATTCGTCTAATTATTTGATTAGTCTTTTGTGAATAATGGGTAGAGATGCCAATACCGATGAGGAAAATGTGGACCTACACATTTTATGTGGGCCTCTAAAGTACAGGCTCAACCTACATAATATATATAGCTTTTCAATTATATGTATAATTTTTTCTATTACATGTGTATATAGTTTTTTATTATATTTATATGTAGTATATACGACTCATATATAGAGAGAGTTTTTTCTATTACATATATATAGCTTTTCTATTATATATATGGTTTGTTGAAGTCTGAAATATTTTGATTGGATTTAGATTTCAAGCAAATTTAAATGAAATTTTATAGACTCGTTCTAATATCTAATGAATAAACTTGACCCAACCCACATGAGCTCTCAGGATCATATAGGCCGGACCATTCAACCCTACCTCAAATATAAGTCAGAAATATTTCTCCCTGACCTGCATTTTTTCAAGATCGGTCAGGGTCGCCCCCAACATCTCTAGCAATGTGAGCCTATATATATATTCTTTCTACTAAAGGCTGGCCCATCCGGGACAATTTGGGAACAATGCTAGGACCTGGCTCTGAGTGGAAAATACTGGAATCCGAGTCAAGTGGGGTTAGGTGACAAAAAGTTCTACTAAAGGCTTCATGATTGTTCACTACATTCCAAGCCCAGAAAGATGACATTGTACCCACGGTTCCCACTTTCGCAAAATGAAATGTTGAGAAAACAATTGCAAAAAATTCTCCTATATATGGTTCTACTTAGACCTATAAAGTAAATATGTTAGTACATATGCAAACAAAATGACAACTTTACCACCCAATCACGATACAGCGTCCTCTAAATCAGCCTCTCCGTGGGTTTAGAAGTGCAGTCTTGTCATTTATATATGTAGAAAAATTAGTATATGCTAACACACTTAGGTGCTAGTGAATTTAAACAAATCACAATCATATAACTTTTTATAATGGATGGTTAAAAGTTGATAAAAAGTAAACATATACTTAGTTTTTTGGATTCAAATTTGTATTATCTATCATCAAAGATTAATGGTTTAAATTTATTTAGACTTTTTAGTTCTTAAGGGTGTTAGTATATACCAGTTCCTCTCTCTTTCTATATATATTACTTCTAAATAATATAAATATTATTTGTATTAGATATATAAGGTGAGGCAGGATGGTGGTATATGCTCAATTTCAATTCATGCTCAAATTAACTCAAACATCTTCACCATTCGATCAATGTGATCAATGGTAGATATTTGAATTTAAAATGAATTGAACTTTATTACTTCACATTTAATTCATAATGTACAATTCACTTTTTGATTAAAATTTTTCATCATTGATTGCATTGGTTGAATGATCGAGATGTTTGAGTTGATTTAAACATGAATAAGATTGAGCATATACCACTCTCTCTCTATATATATGTGCATATGTATGTATGTATGCATATATTAGGTATATATTACATGCATGCATATTTTATGTGAATATAAATGTTTATATATATCACTTCTAATTTAATAACATAAAATCCTATTTATGTTTACATTTAACTGATTTTTCTTTAAAAAAAATTATTTTTGGAGTTTGAAGTGAGGCATGATTAATTATATTATAGTAGCTCTGAGGTTTGATCTCTAAGACGAGGCAGGGCCTAATAGAAGGTTTCCTGATCCCATTTCCATCCCCAGGATCTATAACTTGCATATATGCCTGTCAAGGGACTATATACATGAACCTGTTTAAATGATGCAAATACAAATAATTTGTTATCTTCTAAATAAATTTGAATGAAGATATATTTTTAGAATTATAATAAAATTTATAATAATATATGTCGAAATATACCTTTTTCTTATTGATTCTTCATATTTCACCTTGCTTAGAATGAACGGATGTTGTGGAAGCATAACCACCTTCCCTATGATATCAATCCATTCTAGAATCATGCTTTAACCATGAAAAATCATGGTGGGTGGCAGTTACTACACGCTTCCTTTCTATAGCAAAACGCTCTTGATCAAGCGTTGCTTTTGTTTCCTTATGTGGATCCGGGTTTGGGTCTGGATAAAATCCATACTATTACATTCCACTCCATTATTATATTATATATAGTATATATGACTCATATATATAGAGAGAGAATTTTTTCTATTATATATAGGTAATATATATAGTATTTCTATTATATACATGGTTTGTTGAAGCCTAAAACGTTGTGATTGGATTTAGATTTCAAGCAAATTTAAATGAAATCTTATAGACTAGATCTAATATCTAATGAATCAACTTGACCCAACCCACATGAGCTCTCAGGATCATATGGGTTGGACCATTCAACCCTACTTCAAGACCTGTCTCTGAGTGGACATATAATGGAGTCCGAGTCATGTGGGGTTAGGTGACAAAAAGTTGTACGGCGGCTTATGATTGTCCACTACATTCCAAGCCCGTTAAAATGACCACTTTACCACCCAATCCCGATACGGCGTCCTCTAAATCAGCTTCTCCGTAGGTTTCGAAGTTTAGTCTTGTTATATATATATATATATATGTATAAAAACTAGTATATGCTAGCACACTTAAGTGCTAGTAAATTTAAATAAACTACAATCATTTAGCTTTTTATGATGAATAGGTGAAAGTTGATAAAAAGTAAACATATACTTTTCACTTTTTGGATTTATATTTCAATTATCTATCATAAAAAATTAATGATTTAAACTTATTTAGATTTTTTAGTACTTAAGTGTGTTAGTATATACCAGTATTTCTATCATATCATAACTTGTATCATTTTCCTTTATGATATGATACAAACATATTGTATCATAGCGCATTGTGATTTTTTTAAATTATTTACAAAATTAATGAAGAAAATTTTAAACAATTCTTATCAATCAAAATTTGTGTAAAACATAAATTCAAATTAAAACTACAACTTTATTATTGAAGAAGTAGAAAATATTCTTTAAAATTATAAGTTTCATAATTAAAAAAGAAGAATCACATATAGTAATATGGATCATCAACTAAATAATCTTCACTCCTACAAAATCATCACCTTCAACGACAAAATCAATATCGCCATCCCATGTTGATTTTGTTTCACTTCTAAGTTGATATATTGAATGTCTTCTTGAGTTTAGACTACATTTGTTTTAATCATCTTCTACAATCCACTTATCTAAGACGTTAAAATGACCGAGATGTATTGAATCAAATTAGGTCAAATTTCTACTTGAAGATAACTTTCTTAATTATCTAAAAATTAAAACTAAAAGTTAAATAATAAATAAATTATATTTTGAATTGAATACTTAAATAATAGTTAATTCATTAATTACCTCTTTCACTACATGTTACAATGTATGAATATTAGATCATCAAACACCTTATGCTCCAACTTATTAGTCTTTTTGTATGGATGTATTAAAAATACTATAATTTCTTTCACAATCAGTTGCATTATAAGTTTTATTGATAACAGTATTGGAAGATCTCTTAGGTTTTAGAATCACTTTTAAACCTATTCCACCACATCTAACGAAAAACACATATAAAGATTTGTTTTTATTATAAATATAAAATAAATAATTTATTTGTTTACCTAAGCGTATATTAGTTTGATTATGAAGGACTACAAATTGAACTATCAAGTGAATAGAATTATCCTACATCTACATCTCCTGATGTATAATTGTCCCTTTTAAATGTAGCAGAGTACCTAAATATTGGATTTAAGTAGCAGGTTATTGCATAAATAGATTGATGCAAATATCTATTTCATCTATTGTTAATAATTCTTTATACATACAAATAGCAACTCTTTCTTTCATTAAAGATGTTCACAATAACCTTATTAGCCCCAGCTTTATATATTAATATATAGCTCATACATGACTTCTTCTCATAAAAATTTTAAGATTGAAACAAAGTTTTGAAAATTACCAAAAACAACACTTTGGAACTATCAGTTCTGGTTTCACAAAATCTGGAATTAAAACCGAACCAGATGATCTCTGTTTCAGTTTCAGCCAGTTCAGTTCAGGTTGAAACGGCCACATATTTCTACAACTCTCTCTCTCTCTATATATAGATTAGTCTAATTATTCGATTTGTTTTTTGTGAATAATGGATAGAGATGCCAATACGAGATGAGAAAAATGTGGACCTGGTCGAGCCAGCCCACATTTTATGTGGGCCTCTAAAGTACAGGCCCAACTTACATAATATATATATAGCTTTTCAATTATGTATATATACTATATGTATAATTTTTTCTATTACATATGTATATAGTTTTTTATTATATTATAGTATATATGACTCATATAGAGAGAGAGTATATATACTATATGTATAATTTTTTCTATTACATATGTATATAGTTTTTTATTATATTATAGTATATATGACTCATATAGAGAGAGAGTTTTTTCTATTACATATATATATATATACATATATATATATATATACATATATATATATATATATATATTGTTTTTCAATTATATATATGGTTTGCTGAAGATTGGATTTAGATTTCAAGCAAATTTAAATTAAATCTTATAGACTAGATCTAATATCTAATGAATCAACTTGACCCAACCCACATGAGCTCTCAGGATCATATGGGCCGGACCATTCAACCCTACTTCAAATATAAGTCGGAAATATTTGGTCCTGACCTGCATTTTTTCAAGATCGGTCAGGGTCGCCCCCAACATCTCTAGCAATGTGAGCCTACCCATATATATATATATATATATTCTTTCTACTAAAGGCTGGCCCATCCGGGACAATTTGGGAACAATGCTAGGACCTGGCTCTGAGTGGACATATAATGGAGTCCGAGTCATGTGGGGTTAGGTGACAAAAAGTTGTACGGCGGCTTCATGATTGTTCACTACATTCCAAGCCCAGAAAGATGACATTGTACCCACGGTTCCCACTTTCGCAAAATGAAATGTTGAGAAAACAATTTCAAAAAATTCTCCTATATATGGTTGTACTTAAACCTATAAAACAAATATGTTAGTACATATGCAAACAAAATGACAACTTTACCATCCAATCATGATACAGCGTTCTCTAAATCAGCCTCTCCGTTGGCTTAGAAGTGCAGTCTTGTTATGTATATATATGTATATATATAACTAGTATATGTTAGCACACTTAGGTGCTAGTAAATTTAAACAAATCACAATCATTTAGCTTTTTATGATGAATGGTTAAAAGTTGATAAAAAGTAAACATATACTTTTCACTTTTTGGATTTAAATTTCAATTATCTATCATGAAAGATTAATGATTTAAACTTATTTAGATTTTTTAGTACTTAATGGTGTTAGTATATACCAGTTCCTCTCTCTTTCTATATATATTACTTCTAAATAATATAAAATATTATTTATATTAGATATATAAGGTGAGGCAGGATGGTGGTATATGCTCAATTTCAATTCATGCTCAATTACAATCTTCTTATAACGAGTGGTTGAAAATTGATAAAAAGTAAACATATACTTTTCACTTTTTGGATTTAAATTTCAATTATCTATCATCAAAGATTAATGATTTAAACTTATTTAGATTTTTTAGTACTTAATGGTGTTAGTATATACCAGTTCCTTTCTCTTTCTATATATATTACTGCTAAATAGTATGAAATATTATTTATATTAGATATATAAGGTGAGGCAGGATGGTGGTATATGCTCAATTTCAATCCATGCTCAATTACAATCTTCTTATAATGAGTAATCTTCTTATAATGAGTGGTTGAATGTTGATAAAAAGTAAACATATACTTTTCACTTTTTGGATTTACATTTCAATTATCTATCATCAAAGATTAATGATTTAAACTTATTTAGATTTTTAGTACTTAAGTGTGTTAGTATATACGAGTTCCTCTCTCTTTTTATATATATTATTTATGTTAGATATATAAGGTGAGGCAGGATGGTGGTATATGCTCAATTTCAATAAGTACTCAAAGCTACTCTAACATCTTCACCATCCGATCAATGTGATCAACGACCAATATTTGAATTTAAAATGAATTATACTTTATTACTTCACATTTTATTCATAATGTACAATTCACTTTTTTGATTAAAACTTTTCATCATTGATTGCATTGATTGAATGATCGAGATGTTTGAGTTGATTTAAAATAAATAAGATTGAATATAATATATATGCGCATATGTATGTATGCATATATTAGGTATATATTACATGCATGCATATTTTATTTAAATATAAATATTTATATATACCACTTCTAATTTAATAACATAAAATCCTATTTATGTTTACATGTAACTGATTTTTCTTTAAAATTTTTGCTTTTTGGAGCTTCAAGTGAGGCATGATTTGTTATATTAGAGTGGTTGTGAGGTTTGATCTCCAAGACGAGGCAGGGCCTAATAGAAGGTTTCCCGACTCATTGCCATCCCTAGGATGAGTAACTTGCATATATAACTGTCAAGGGACCATAAGGTACGTATAAATGAACCTGTTTACATGATACAAATACAAATAATTTGTTATTTTTCTCGATCTATCTCAGTTTAGAATTACCAAGTTATCTTTTAAATAAATTTGAATGAAGATGATATTTTTAGAATTACAATAAGATTTATAATAATATATGCCGCGTATATCATATCACCTTGACAAGGACCACCAATCGAAACATATAAAACTGCTAGACAATCTTAAAAGTAGACATGGCTGGTTTGGCAACCACCGGATGGTTCCAACTAGGTCAAAACCGTTTGGAACCGAAACTGAGAACTAAAGACCATTCGATATAATTTAAATTTATTTAGATTTTCTATTATCTATCATCAAAGATATGCACATATACTTTTTACTTTATCTATCATCATAACTTGTATCATTTTCCTTTATGATATGATACAAACATATTGAATCATAGCGTACTGTGATTTTTTAAAATTATTTACAAAATTAATGAAGAAAATTTTAAACAATTCTTATAATTCAAAATTGGGGTAAAATATCGATTCAAATTAAAAATACAACTTTTATCATTGAAGAAGTACAAAATATTCTTTAAAATTATAACTTTCATAATTAAAAAAAAAGAACCACATATAGTAATATGGATCATCAACTAAATAATCTTCACTCCTACAAAATCATCACCTTCAACAACAAAATCAATATCGTCATCCCATGTTGACATTGTTTCACTTCTAAGTTGATATATTGAATGTCTTCTTTAGTTAAGAGTACATTTGTTTCAATCATCTTCTACAATCCACTCATCTAAGACATCAAAATGACCGAGATGTATTGAATCAAATTAGGTCAAGTTTCTACTTGAAGATAACTTTCTTCATTATCTACAAAGATGATAAGTAAATAAAAACAATACTATAATTCCTTTCATAATAAGTTGCACTATAAGTTTTATTGAGAATCCTTACCGCAAGATCTCTTAGGTTTTTACAATCACTTTTAAACCCATTCCTCCACACATCTAACAAAAAACACATATAAAGATTTATTTTATTATAAATATAAGATTTAAGAAACTTAAATATAAAAATAAGTAATTTATTTGTTTATCTAAGCTTATATTATTACGATTACGAATGACTACAAACAAAACTATCAAATGAATAGGATTATCCTACATCTACATCTCCTGATGTATAACATCTGCTCTATTCTATCTATGGACTAATTTATCTATACAATCAATAATACCTCTATTGCATTATTGTCCCTTTTAAATATAGTAGGGTTCCTAAATATTGGATTTAGGTAGCGGGTTATTGCATAAATAGACTGGTGTGAATATCTATTTCGTCTATTGTAAATAATTCTTTGTACATACAAATAGTAACTCTTTCTTTCAATAAAGATGTTCATGATAGCCTAATTAGCCCTAGGCTTCATAAATATAGCTAATACATGACTTCTTCTCATTATGAGTCAATCGCAAAACCCTTGGGCATGTGATTTTTAATAACTTAATACAAGAATTTCAAAATATACTCCTAAAGACCGTCTTTAAATGTTGTTTAGTTTTTTATTCTTCTTTTGAGATAATATATAAACTATTGTCATTTATTTGAAGTAAACATTATCTTAAGGTCTTCTTTTTGTTTTGTAATATTTGTACAACAATAACTAACAACAACTAAGCCTTTTCCCAGTCGGCTACATGGATTCTTCGTTTCCACAAAGATCTATCATATGCCATGTTAGTAGTTAACTCACAATAAGCTAGATCATTCTTTATTGTTTCTTTCCAACACTTTTGTGGTCGTCCTCTACCTTTTTTAATACTTTTCAAATTTAATTTTTCGTACCTTCTTACAAGTTCTTCTTCTGATCTTCTTTCTATATGTCTAAATCATCTTAAATGATATTCTCTCATTTTATCCTCTATTGGTGTCACTCCTCATTTGTTTCTAATAACCTCATTATGTATACAGTCTTTTCTTGTATGACCACTCATCCATCTCAACATCTTCATTTTTGTCACTGACATCTTTTGTACATGTTGATGGTTAACTACCCAGCACTCATAACCCTAAAACATGACAGGTCTAATTGTTGCTCTATAATATTTACCTTTTAACTTTAATGGTATCTTATTATCACAAAGAATACCTGATGCTCATCTTCATTTTAACCAATCAACATTAATTCTATGCGTAATATCTCCACAAATTCTTTCATCACTTTGAAAAATTGGTCCTAGGTATTTAAAACTTTCCTTTTGGGGTATGCAATGTGTGCCAATTTTAATTTTTATGTCCTCTGAAGTAACCAAATGATAAAACTTACATTCCATATATTCTATCTTTGTTCTACTAAATCAGAAGCCTTTACTTTCTAATGTTTCTCTCCAATATCATGTGAAGGTCTTTCTTTTTTGCTCTAAAATGTTGTATAAGGCGTCTCAAAAGGTAAATCGCTTCAACCAAAAAAAATTATTACAAACTGAGTAGCAACAATATTAGGGAACTCTCTACTATAAGTTTATTTGCTTATTATACATAGTACAAATGCAAGATTATAAATAAATTTGGTTATATCTTAACAACACTTAATTTTGGCATTTACCTCAACAATCTCTCCAATATCCCCAAGAATGAGGTCTATAAAATATATCATAACTCTAAGCTAACTCTTTTGCACTTGCTTTATAATTAGTTGGATTATCGGTAATTAATTAGAATATCTTCACACCCAATCTTCATTATTATCTTATAAAATTATTACTTTTGAACATCTACAATATGGTACTTCTCTAACATGTCAAGCAATCTTAAAACATAGGTCATTTAGAACAATGAATGAGAAAGTTCAATAAAGCCCTTCTTCACCTATTTGATTGTCCATTTGTTATGATAGTATATAATGTCTCTTTTCATAACTTCCTCAAAGTTGAACAATACTTTTATACTTCAACAATATCATATCTAATAATTTCTTTCTTAATTTATTAAAAGAAGACATCTTATACCATAGCCCAATGTTAGCAACAACATCTATCATTACTTGAAAATAAAATGAATTTGTTGCATTGAAGGGAATACATGCATCATAAAACCATCACCCAATTGTAAGGTCTACATGCTCATGTAATTGCTCTCAAACCACAATAGTTCATATTCCAAGCTGACCATCGGGTACAATAGCAAGAGGAAAATTGATTGGATCCAAAAGGTATAAAATGATATTTTCTTATATCTCTTCCTCTTTTATGATTTACATCCTCTTTGAGAACTTTGTTTCTCATAGTTTCTTTAAAACTATAACTACCAACCTTTGTCTTGACATTAAAAGAGATTTTATCTCCACCACCAATATTCTCTGACTATTCCTCAAATATTCTTATATATTTTCTTTTCTTACCTTTTCTTAATCATACTTTAACGACCCATAAGATTTCAACCAACGTGGACATAGGGCTCGTCTATGCCACGTTATCAATTCCTATGAACCGTTGACAATTCAATGGTGGTATAATCTCAAAATAAATGACAAGTCAAAGTCCATTTATTTATATATAATTTAAAATCCAACAAGCAATTGTACAATAGAAATAAAAGTTGAATCTATAAAGAACCTACCACTCCTACCATATCGTAGTGAAGTCAAAGTCTTGGTCTCAAAACACTCCAAATAACTAAAGACATTTGCTAACTATGTCTTTAAAATTTTAAATAAATTTTGAGTACAACAAGTGTGCTCATAGGTGGATGTGATCTCTCTACAAAAAACATATCAAGGATATACATAATCTCGAATTATATAATTTGATAAAAAATCCATATCACAATTAAAGCAATAGCATCATTCAAAAATGCATGTATAATCAAGCACTCAATGAAATGCAAATTTTAATTTGGATCTCATGACTTCTATAGTGTTCAACCACTAGCCATGTCATAGGAGCCCCCAAACCCTCCTCATGTCCGGCCACATGGCATCTGATCACACTCTCATGCATTGGGCCAAAGACCTTCATGACCAAATCATTGGCTCATGAAGTCCAACCCTTCGGGTCTATGGGGCTAAGTATACATATATCACACTACTCGAGCGATACATTCAACCAATTAATTTCAACAATATCATACACAACAATCTAAGACTATCTCCTAGATCCATGAGATTCACCTTAGGCCACCTCAAAGGCTTCATATCCCCACATCTACATCACATGTCTAATTTTAATATCCAAACCACACATCTGTATCTAATATCAAATTTGTTTTATTGTATATAAACCCTAACTCGCATCGACTAGTTCCACATGTCCTCAGCCTAAGCATGTAATGTAACCTACATTAGCTTCCCAATGCAATTACAAGTTTAAATAGCTCAACCAATGAAATATTTAACACCACTCAACACATCTATGAGTCCGCACTATCCGGTATGTCCATCTACCATTCAATAATGTCTCATACTGCCATAAAAATAAATTCATATTCAATAATGTTTTACTCACTTATAATGACAACCAACAAGTTAGCACTAACGGGTATGTCCATCTACAATCCAACAATATCCCACATCACCATGAAAGGTAGATCTATACCCATTAATAGTTTACGCGCACATCAACACACTCATGCTATGCATTGATATTCTAGAAAAATATTTCAAATTCTATTTAATAAACCAATACTATATATGTATAATCATTTCAAAGCACTAACAATCATTTTATAATCTCATGCATCATTTTAAATACAATTAATGAAAGTCCTTAATCACTTTCGTTAATCTCTAGCATACAATTGATTCCAAATATCATAATGAAAGTCCTTAATCACTTGATTTAGTGAATAAATTATGACATAAGCATAGTATAAATATTCTACATTTAATTTTGGATCCAACGGTTCAAACCACATCAAATTCAAACCTCAAACAACCCTAAAATACCCTAAATTCCTATCTCGATCTGTTTTGGATCCAATGTTTGGGTTGGTGTTACCAACATCAAACACAACATGACGGGGTTGGTCGCCAAAACCGGTGCTTTTTGGCCTTCTCATCCACTACCACCAAACAATCGACCATTGACTAGTGAACTATTTGCCCCTAACAACAGTCGCCCACCACCGACGGTTTCACCGAAAAAGAAGAAAATAGGTGCTTTACTCATTTTCTTTGAAGACATCATAAAAATCTTAGCAATTTTCGATAGTTTTTTCTCAATTCGACTCCCCGCCTCTACCACTTTCCCTTCTTTGAGATGCCAACAATTGCCAAAAAACCAATAAAAATAACTATAAGATACCTTGCAAAAATCCAATGCACCCTGCTATTTCTCCTTCTCCTCCTCCTCCTCCTCTTTCTTCCACTTTCACCCGAAATAAGAAGGCGCAAGTTTGGAGATGAAGTAGAGCTTTCCCCACGAGAGAGTGCATTTTGTGGCACATCTTTACACTTCACAAAGTAACCAATAAGACCATAAGTGTGCACGTCCTCAGAATTAAACTCGCTAATAGTGTCTAGCCAGTTAAGAGCATCGCCGGGAGAGCTAACTTTCCTTGTTCTCAAATATCTTGCTCAAAGCACCAAGAGTGTTAGGCCAACAACAGGACACTCTAGCATCGTTGCTGCTAGTGGGGAGTTCGACTCCTAGAGTGTGGTTAGACTTCGACCTTCTTTTGTAACGAAAAAAATTTCTTCAAAAATTTCACGAAGATTTGTGCTACTTATTGGTTGTCGAAACCTCCTCCTTAATTCAGGAACTCGTCGGTGATGCATTTCCCTTCAAGTTCAACATGAATGAGGCCTGGTAAGACTCACAGACAAGGGGGTATCTATTAGAGGTGTGGAACGGGCCAAAGAATTTTGCCTCGCCGCAATGGAAGAGCTCTTATACTAGCCGGTGGTTTGAGAACCCATGCTTTAGAGTGTCGTATGTGAAGATGAGCTGGCGTTCAGCTCGAGGCGAGATTGGAACACCCATTTTTTCTCTCCTATTACTTCTTTCTTCATTCCTTCACTGTGAAAGGGGGTCAAGGTGGCCTTTGCAGACAAATAGGTACCTAAGAAAGAGGCGGCCTCATGGTGCTACCTTGAGCTGAGGAAGGGCATAATATGTGGCTCACGCACAATCAACTGTACAATGTCTGAACTCCTTGCATCTAAAATAATGCCCCTTCATATCTTTATTTTGCACGATGCTAATTGATTGAGGTTGACCTTGTTTTAGGTTCTTCTCTGATGGGTAGTCTCTAACTCTAACTCTATCCCTATCTCTTCGATGTTTCAGCATGTGATTTTTAACAACCTAATATAAGAATTTCAAAAAATACTCCTAAAGACCATCTTTGAATATTGTTTATTTTTCTATTCTTATTTTGAGATAAATATATAAACTATTGTCATTTATCTAAAGTAAACATTATCTTAAAGTCTTCCTTTTGTTTTGTAATATTTGTACAAACAAAAAAAATTGTTACAAATCGAGTAGCAACAATATTATGGAACGCTCTACTATAAGTTTGTTTGCTTATTATACATAGTATAAATGCAAGATTATAAATAAATTTGGTGAGATCTTTACGACACTTAGTTGTGGTATTTATCTCGACAATCTCTCTAATATCCCCAAGAATAAGGTCTATGTTGCACATGATATCAAATAAAAAATATCATAACTCTAAGCTAACTCTTTTTCAATTGCTTTATAATTAGTTGGATTATTTATAATTAATTAGAATATTTTCACACCCAATCTCCATTATTATCTTATAAAATTATTACTTTTAAACATCTATAATATAGTAATTCTTTGACATGTAAAGCAATTTTAAAAACAATAGTAATTTAGGACAATGAACGAGAAAATTCAATAAAGCCCTTCCTCACCTATCTGGTTATCCATTTGTCATTATAGTATACCATGTATCCTTCCATAACTCTCTCAAAGTCGAACAATACTTTTATACTTCAACAATATCATATCTAATAATTTCTTTCTTAATTTATTAAAATAAGACATCTTATACCTTAGTCTAATGTTAGCAACAACATCTATCATTACTTGAAAATGAAATGAATTTATTACATTGAAGGAAATACATACATCATAAAACCATCTCCCAACTGTAAGGTCTATATGATGTAATTGCTTTGAAGCCACAATAGTTCAAATTCCAAGTTGAGCATCGGGTACAATAGCACGAGGAAAATTGATTGGATCCAAAAGATATAAAATGACATCTTCTTCTACCTCTTCCTCTTTTATGAATTACATCCCCTTTGAGAACCCTATTTCTCATAGTTCGTTTAAAACTATAACTATCAACATTTATCTTGGCATTAAAAGAGATGTTATCACCACCACCAACATCCTCTAACTATTCCTCAAACATTCTTATTTATCTTCTTTTCTTACATTTTCTTAATCATATTGTAACGACCCATAAGATTTCAACCGACATGGACATAGGGCTCGTTTATGCCACGTTATTGATTCCTATGAACCGTTGACAATCTGGTGGTATAACCCCAAAATCAATGACAAGTTAAAGTCCATTTATTTATATACAATTTAAAATCCAAGTAGTGATATAACAAAAATAAAAGTTGAATCTACAAAGAACCTATCCACTCCTGCCATATGGTAGTGAAGTTGAAGTCCAGCTCTAAAATTACTCCAAATAACTCAATACATCTGCTAACTAGATCTTTAAATGTTTAAACAAATTTTGAGTACCACAAGTGTGCTCGTAGGTGGATGTGATTTCTCTACAAAAAACATACCAAGAACATAACATAATCTCAAATTATATAATACTATAAGAAATCCATATCACATTTAAAGCAATAGCATCATTTGAAAAATGCATGTATAATCAAGCACTCAACGAAATACAAATTTTAATTTGGATCTGATGACCTCTATAGTGTCCAACCACTAGCCATGTTGTAGGAGTCCTCGAACCCTCCTTATGTTTGGCCACATGGCATTCGACCACAGTGTCATGCATCAGGCCAAGGACCTTCATGACCAAATCACTGGCTCACGAAATCCAACCCCTCGAGTATACGAAGCAAAGTATACAAATATCACACTACTAGAGTCGTACATTCAACCAATTAATATCAACAATATCATACACAATGATCTTAGACCATCTCCGAAATCCATGAGATTCAACTCATGCCACCTGAAAGGCTTCATATCTCCACATCCACATCACGTGTCCAATTTTAATATCCAAACCACACATCCATATCTAATATCAAATCTATTTTATTGTATATAAACTCTCAACTCTCATCGACTAGTTCTACATGTCCTCAGCCTAGGCATGTAATGTAACCCTACGTGAGCTGCCCAATGCAACTATAAGTTTATCTAGCTCAACCAACGAAATAATCAACACAACTCAACACATCTATGAGATATCACTATTCGGTACATCCATCTACTATCCAACAATGTCTCATACCGCCGTGAAAAATAGATTCATACTCAATAATGTTTTACTCGCCTATAATGACAACCAACAAGGTAGCACTAACGGGTATGCCTATCTACGATCCAACAATATCTCATACCACCATGGAAGGTAGATCTATAGCCATTAATAGTTTACTCGCACATAAGCACACTCATGCTATGCATTGATATCCTCAATAAAACATGTCAAATTCTATTTAATAAACCAACACTCCATATGTATATTCATTTTAAAGCACTAACAATCATTTTATAATCTCATGCATCATTTTAAATGCAATTAAAACTATCTCTATATACAATTGAATCCAAATATCATAATGAAAGTACTTAATCACCTTGATTTAGTCCCTAAATCATGATAAAAGCATAGTAATAATATTCTACATTTAGTTTCGGATCCAACGGTTCAAATCGCATCAAATTCGAACCTCAAACGACCCTGAAATCTCCTAAATTCTTTTCTGAATCTATTTTCGAGGTCCAAATCCATTCTGTTTATTGAAAGTGGATTTGGACACATGTTGTAGACCTGATTTGGACCCGAAACCGTGTCTATACAAAGACAATGTTCGGGTTGGTGTTACCAACACCCTGCAGAACACGACGGGGGCCGATAACATATGTTGTGTAAGTCCACTCACCGATGGCCATTTTAGCTACCAAAATCAGTGGTTTTTGGCCTTCTCATCCACCACCACCAAACGGTCTGCCACTGACCAATGAACTATTTGCCCCTAACAACAACAACCCACTGCCGACGATTTCACGAAAAAAAAAGAAAATAGGCACAACAGTTTGCGGCAATTTTTTTCTCAATATGAGCGAGGATCGCTCTCCCCCTCTACCACTTTCCCCTTCTTTGATACGCCAACAATTGCCAAAAAACCAAAAAAATAACTATAACACACCTTGCAAAAATCCAATGGATTCCACCATTTTCCGAAATGCTTTCACTCCCAACTCCGGCTCTCACTAACCCTCTCTCTTTCTCGCGGAAGGAAACGACAACATAAATTGCCATAGATTCATAGATCTTCACTTCATAACCCCCCAAACATCCAAAGACATTCACTCAATAAATTGCTATAGATTCATCTAAAACACATCAACCTACTTAATAAATTTTCATTCAAAAGAGAAAAAAACAAACAACATAAGCAAATAAAAATAACTATGAAAAATAACAAAAATGATATACCATAAAAAACAAAACGATGCCACACTACCGACGTTGTTGACACTGGATTGATGGTGCCATCAGACCGCGCAAAAAGTTTCTCTTTGACCGGCATGCAAGAATCAAACAGTCTGGTCCTTTTATAAGATAGGATCGTATAAATCACATCTGCGATAACGACAATACACCGCTATATCATGCAATACAAGTTAATACTTTGCCTCTATGAGATACTTTCCTCTTATCATATCAAGATTTCTCACGATACATGACACTGGTTCCAATTGCACCTTTTATAAGTTAATTCAAATTTTTTAATGATTTTCCCTGTGGAACTTAAACAGGCACTCGAACTGATGGCTTTAAAACAAGAACCAGAACCGACCCGCTACTGGTTTTCTTATGGTTCCTGGTTCAAGGAAAACCAAACTGGTCATGCCTTGCAAGGAAATTCTTGAAAGAACTTCAAAAATCCAGTAGCTGATTAATCAGAT
Source organism: Brasenia schreberi (assembly GCA_036023115.1). Taxonomy (NCBI): domain Eukaryota; kingdom Viridiplantae; phylum Streptophyta; class Magnoliopsida; order Nymphaeales; family Cabombaceae; genus Brasenia; species Brasenia schreberi. The sequence goes on from JAYKKT010000091.1 coordinate 32,919,435, forward strand.
ACACCTCAAATACCCGGTTGAAGTTTATCGATCTCACAACCTTCATATTGTGAGTCTAGTTCCCCTACAGTTTAGCTAACGGTCCGGTGCCACCACCAATATAAACTTGATTAAAAATTATATACAAATATTGCTTTCAGAAACAACTGCATTGTACATATAGTAACACCAAAAGAGCCAAAAGTTAAGAGCAACAGCAAGGCTGTTCCTTCGCTTCAATGCAGCAGACAACCCACTGGGCTGGGGTCGATCCCTGAGAGGATCCACAAGGTTTTAACAAATCTGGGTTTCAATTCATGTTCCAATTCTTTTGGTTCCAATCAAATGATATAGGTAATAGTTGGGGACAAGATTTAGGAATTTGAGGAGCCATCAAGCCAATTTTGTATTGCGGAGCGGAGAACATGGTTGGGGACAAGATTAAGATGATCGAGCTTCAAGTTAGTCATTGGGGATGTATCATGACGGCTGCTAAACCACTCCCGCAGCGCCTCGGCATCATAGGTAAAACCATTAACAGCAACATGTGGGTCCTGCATGATATCCTACAAATCGAAGAACAAGAACATAGCAACAAGATAATCAGACATCATGCGTAGAAAAGACTTGTGCTAATACATGATGACCATACTCATTTACCTTCAAAATCAAAATATTTGCATTTATAAATTTGAACTTATTTGTTCAAGTTCATTAATTTTGAAACCTTGAACATCCAGATGCAGGAATATCTTTTTCTTTTGAAATTGAAAATTAAGATATAGATGAGGAACTTGCGTATGAAGACTTGTAGCAGAACTCCCATCACTATGGTTGTTTAAATGGACTAGTTCATGAAAACTTTCACACAGCGAGAACAAAGACGATTATCTGCTGCCGAGGCTGTTATATATCAGTACGAAGGTTGACGGACACATTTCACTATTTCAGGAAGGAAGCTAACTCCACTAAACATCCTTTAGTTAAAGTGAAATAAAAGAGCTGATCCATTGAATTTTGTCGTTGTATGGAAGTATCGTTTAAGGCAGTAGAATTTACCAACAATTCAAATTCCATCACATGTATTCAGCGACAAGTAAAATAATTGGGAAATCAAAATACTATGTGTAAGCCTATAATATTCAGACAGGAAAGTGGAGACATGGAAAGCGTGGAACTTCAAAGTTGCACACCTCTGCCGAAAATATCCAACGAAGTTCCAACAGGAAAAAGCAAACTCAATTTCTGAGGAGGTTCAGAAAGAAAGCTGTTCACTGTGTCACGAAAGTGTATCTGCTCATGTACAAGATGCAAAAATATTGTTTTCGATCAGTTGATAGATAACAACATAACATAATGCAGCCTTTTCCTTCGTTTTTCTGTTTCTACCTATGTCATATGGATGCGGGCGTATCTTGGAACTATCTTTCAATAGCGGAAGAGAGACTATACTGCAACTGACCTGTGAAATGGGGCAGATGAAATGTCGGAGGTTGTCGTGGATCCACTGTAGGTGGCGGAGAATCATCTGTTGTTGCCGTTGAAGGATTCATGCACTGCAATGCCCTCCAAACATGACTTTCTAGGTCTGGTCGGCTTTTCCTTTTTGCTTTACAGCAATCCAGCCCCAAATTGGCTAGTTGCAAAGAAAGATCATGAGGCCAATCCTGGATCGATAATTTCTTTCAGTCTCTCAGAGGCCACTGCTTTCTGGACCTCCATTACGAGTCGCAGTGCTGGCCTTGCTGTAAGCAACCTAAGGATTACCACTCCAAAGGAATAAACATCTATTGCTTTGTCAACTTTCCATCATAGAAGAATTCAGGATGCATGTAGTGATCAAGAAAGAGGTGACAGACCAAAATTGAAGATTTTTGCATTCAGATTCCCATCATGGAGGACATTGGTAGGCTTCAAACTGGCATGAATTTCCATGTCAGTGGCCTTATCCTATCCTTTGAGAGTAAGCGGTCTTCGAGGCTACCATTCAATAGATAGTCATACACCAAAGCCTGAGGCCATAAGCACACTCCTATTGGTGTGGCAAGATGCTGATGTCTTATCTTGATCAGATTATTTAACTGTAACAAGGACTAGGTATTAACCATCAAAGTCGTCCAAGAAAATGAAGGAAAGAGTGTCAATGAATAACATATGGAGTTATGAACAGTATGCAAACCCTACGACAACCACCACTTGTCACACACAAATATGTATATCATCAAAATCTCAATAGTTAACAAAAGAAGTGCCCTTTGGTGATGCTACAGATGAAGAATACAAGGGGATTTCACTTAAACTTAAAGTTCTATGATCTTAATCATGTGGCTGCATGAAATGATGAAACCATGTTGTAATAAAGAAAGCAAACCTCTTCTCTTTCCATCACTATTTCAAACATGTAATGATTTGTGGACATGTTCAAAAGTAAAATTTGTAAAAATTTATAGAATAGGCAAAGTACGGACTGAAGACAGAAAAGGTTCATATTGGTAAACCTCACATGCTCTATTCAAGAAATATCATGACTTGGATTCCTCAAGGTTGTTTCAAATTTTGAAGCACAATACCATCAATACAGTGTTGAACATGCACTATAGACGTGCAGCTATAGCCCACAGATAAAACATGCACGGAGGTGCACGAGCACACAAAGATGCAAAAGGAAAAATTAGCAGCAAACAACCACAACACAATAAAGTTATTTCAATGCAAAAACTCTTCCTTGAGAACCTTGATAGCAACCATTTTGGTCTGGACCCATCCTTTGTATACCAAACCTAACCCTCCACTTCCAATCTTCAACCCTTGGCTAAAATTGCTGGTTGCCTCAATCAATTCATTGCGTGTGAACATAATGAAACTCGGAGGATCAACCTCTAATTATGGCTCACTCTCCAACCCTCTGTGAGAAGTCCCTGCCTCATGTTGGTCTCTTAGCATCTCATCTAACATGGAATTGAGGTTGATAACTTCAGTTTCAAGCAAAGATATTTTTTCCAATGCTTCATCTAATTGTTCTTTCAGCCGATTCATTTCCAATCTTTGTTCCATAAGAGTGTTCTGTGCCTCTCTTCTTTCTCTTGTTTTTTTGTAAGCAAAATTTCAGCAATCTGTGCCTGCCAGTATAGCTCAACAAATTTAACATGAAAACTAAACCAAAACCAATCCTCTAAAACTAAATGGGTCCGCTATATGCTTTTTGACATGGATTAACATGAAAACTGTTCAAGCTATTTAAAAAGAAAAAAGGTTCAGTTTGTCCTGGCAATCATACCTTCATATGCACCATCTTCAGGCCTTCAGATATTAATGAGTTTGTCATGGCTAATGTTTAAACAACAAACTTTCGAGGCATTGTGCAGAACTGAAGAGCTCTGTAAGAAGAATAGCTGAACAAATGTAGCTATTTCAAAAGGTTGAAATCTTGAACTTATCATGCTTGCATTTTAAAATTTATACATTTTGGTGTGAAAACTTTTCAAAATGCAGTATCGACATTCATATCATTATATCTTTGAACGGATTTCAGCACCTTGGTGCCAATGTCACACAGACACCTTTAGGAGGTGGGGTGTCGGCGTCAACATGGGTGTAACACCGACACCGTGTTGGTGTCAACACAGTGTCGTGTATTGTCTGTTAATTGTAATAGGTGTGGCATGGGCCATTAGGGCCCGTGCACTGTTTGTGTATGGCGCAGGCCACTAGGGCCCACTGCCATAGCCGTTGGAGGGCCAGAGCCTCCAACAACATGTTGGCCAGCACTTGCTTCCTCTTATTCCCTCCTCTTCCATACATGTTGTAATGCTCTTGCTTTATAAATAGAGTCTCATTCAGGAACAATAATATGTTGTCTTCCACAACCTTTGTTTGTGATTTGACTTCCATGTTTGGGACTGTTGTTATCTTGTTCTTTATATGTGACATCCATATTCAGATGTTTTGAGATCTTGGCGATTTAACGAATTGCAAACGTTGACAATTCAATCTTTGATTATCAACAATTATTTATACGGTATCAGAGCCTCGCATTGAAGATTTCGAACACATTGAGAAGCATGCCAAGATTATGAATTTCCTAAAATCACTCCAAAATTGTGGTAAATCTAAAACTCTTGTTTTTGCATAAAATAGAAAGCAAAAATGAATCTTTTAGATGCATTCTTGATCCAAAATGATATCAAAGTTGGGCAATAACTATGAAAAAATATTTTTTATCAAAAGATTTTTGGGATTATATTGATGGTACAATCAAAGAACCGATTTTAGACATTGATGGTTTGGATGGATGATATTATTAAAGCACATGAAAAATATAAGCAAGATCTAAAAACTTAGAAAAAGATGAGTATTAAAATAAATTGGATTATTTGTCAAAATGTAGATGAAAAACTTAGAAATAGAATTAATATTTTCGAAAGTACTTTTGAAACATAGGAATACTTTAAAAAGCTTTACTTTCAAGATGATATTGTTTTCCAAATTGATTTAATAGAAATGATGATAATGCTTAAGGAAGAGAACTTAAGCATTAGAGACTATCACAATGAGTATTTGGAATTATGTACTCAACTTAGAAGTTTTGATAAATTCGAAAACTTGAAAAATTGAATGAATTTCAAGAGTTTTTGGATAATCAATATTTCTTTTTGTTTATGCATAGTTTAAGAGACGAATTTGAAAACATTAGATCAAACTTAATACATAGAAAATCTAGACCAAAAGAATAATCACTTTTGACCGATCTTGTTATGGAGGAAACAAGGTTGAAAAATATCAATATTGCAAAATAAGTCTTTCTTATCGCCTCCAAACTGGGAGCTAATACGAAGATATAGAAGTCTCCGCACATAAAAAACTTCGAAGAGACAAACAAGAAACCCATGGGACCATGATCAACCAAGGATACCATATGTCATTATTGCAAGGAAAGTGGGCGTATCAAAACCATTTGTCCTCTTCGAAAGAAATTTAGAAATGTAGGAGTCGTGGAAGATAAATGAGGAGTCTTGCCTACCAACATCAAAGCATATATATAGGAAATGTTTAAAGAAAAAGAAAGCATCTCCGGAAACACTCTCTCCACCTCTCAAGGTATCTTAGTTTTTAGATTCGGATGCTTCTTTTTATATGACTCATTTTGAAAAATCCTTAAATGAATCTCAACATAAGGAACCTAAGATAAATGCTTCTTTTGAACCTCAACGCAAAAATTTGATTGCAATTCTTCATCAATTCAAAGAACCTAAGTTTTATCACCAAGCTAAGGATATTTCCGAATGGAAAACTACTATGAGTGATGAACTTAAAGCTCTAGACAAAGCTCAAACTTGGATCATTATACCTACACCTAAAAATAAGAAGGTTATTAGATGTCGATACAACACCACCAACAACAACTAAGCCTTTTCCCATACTAGACGGGGTCAGCTATATGGATTCTTTGTTTCTACAGATCCCTATTGTGTGCCATGTTAGCAGTTAACTAATAATAAGCTAAATCATTCTATATTGTTTCTTTCCAACACTTTCATGGTCGTCCTCTACCTCTTTTAATACTTTCCAAATTTAGTTTTTCATACTTTCTTATAGGTTCTTCTTTTGATCTTCTTTCTATATGTCCAAACCATCTTAAACGATATTCTCTCATTTTATCCTCTGTTGGTCACACCTAATTTGTTTCTAATAACCTCATTATGTATACGGTCTTTTCTTCTATGACTACTCATCCATCTCAACATCTTCATTTCTATCACAGACATCTTTTGTACATGTTGATGATTAACTGTACAACACTCATAACCATAAAACATGGCAAGCCTAATTGTTGCAAAATTGACCCTAGATATTTAAAACTTTCCTTTTGAGGAATGCAATGTGTGCCAATTTTAATTTCTATATCCAAATAATCAAACTTACATTCCATATATTTTGTCTTTGTTCTACTAAGTCGGAGGCCTTTGCTTTCTAATGTTTCTCTCCATAGTTCCAATTTTCTATTAACCTTTTCCTTAGACTCCTCCACTAATACAATGTTATCTTCAAATAACATACACTAAGGTACTTCATCTTGAATATGTTTTGTTAACTCATTAATCACCGTTATAAATAAGTATGAACTTAAAGTTGATCCTTGATGTAACCCAATATTAACTTCAAAGAAGTGTGTCGTTCCTTCATGAGTCCTCACACATGTTTTTGCACCATCATACATGTCTCTTATAAGGTTAATGTATGTCAATGGGATACCTCTTTTTTCCAAAGTTCTCCAAAGAACCTATCTCGGTATCCTATCATAAGCTTTTTCTAGATCAACAAATATCATGTGAATGTCTTTCTTTTTTGATCTAAAATGTTCCATAAGACGTCTTAAAAGGTGAATCGTTTCAACAGTAGATCTGCCTGGCATGAATCCAAATTGGTTTTTTGTTGTACTTGATACTTGTCTTAACCTACATTTGATAATTCTTTCCCATAATTTCATAGTATGGCTCATTAACTTGATACCTCGATAATTCGCACAATTTTGAATGTCTCCCTTGTTCTTATATATGGGTACAAGTGTACTTGCTCTCCATTCCTCAGACATCTTTTGATTTTTCCATATTTTATTAAATAGTCTTATGAGCCAAGTGATACATATTTCTCCAAGTATTTTCCAAACTTCTATAGGGATATTATTTGGTCCTACCGATTTACCACCCTTCATATGTTTAAGAGCCTCTTTGACTTCATTCTTTTAAATACGTCAGAAAAAATTGTGGTTTATATACTTTTCTAATTTGGCTAACTCTCCTAAGCTAATAGTAACAGCTTTATTTTCATTAAAAAGCTTATAAAAATAGTTTTTCCATCTATTTCTTATATCATCATTTGCCAATAGAATTTTTTCATCCTCGTCTTTGATGCATCTAACATAATTAAGATCTTTAGATTTCTTATCTCTAGCCCTAGCTATCCTAAAAATATCACTTTCACCCTCTTTTGAGTTAAGTTTTTTTATATAAATCCTCCCCAATTTTAACTTTTGCTTCACTCACGGCCTTTTTCGCTTCCTTTTTTGCTTTCTTATAAGCCTCTAAAGTTTCACTAATTTTCTTAGCATAATGTAATTTGTAACATGCACTCTTTGCCTTGATTTTATTTTGCACTACTTCACTCCACCACCAAGCTTATTTTTGTGCCGGTACACCTCCCTTAAATACACCTAACACATCTTTCGCCACTTTCCTAATATGTATAGTCATATTGTTCCACATATCACAGGGTGTACCAACATAATTCCAAACATCTCCTTGAAGCACTTTCTGTTTAAATATATCTTCTTTCTCGTTTTTGAGGTTCCACCATTTAGTTCGAATAGCTCGATGCACTCTTTTCTTCTTTGTCCATTTTTTTATTTGTAAATCCATAATTAAAAGTCGATGTTGGGTAATTAAGCTTTCTCTTGAAATTACCTTGCAATCACGCTCTATCTTTTTTTCTACAAATAAAGTAATCAATTTGTGTTTGTGATAAGCCACTCTTATAAGTAATTAAGTGTTCATCTCGTTTTTGAAGATTGTATTGACTATAAAGAGATCAAATGCCGTAGCAAAATTTAAAATCTCCCTACCCTCCTCATTTATATCCCCAAAACCAAAGTTTTCATGAATCCCTTGATATCCTAATGCCTCTTTACTGACATGTCCATTTAAGTCTCCTCCTAAACAAATCATCTCCCTTTGTGGAATCTTTTGAATCACCTCATCTAACTCTTCCCAAAAAGTTGTCTTTATACTATCTTCTAGTCCTACTTGGGGTGCGTAAGCACAAACTATATTCAAAACCTCTGCTCCTAACACTAATTTCAACGTCATGATTCGGTCTTTATATCGTTGTATGTCTACTACACTATCCTTTAAATCTTTTTTTATAATAATACCAACTCCGTTTCGAGCCTTTTCTTTACCTGAGTACCATAATTTAAAACATGTATCCTCTGTCTCCTTTGCTTTTTCTCCAACCTATTTTGTCTCTTGTAAACATAGAATATGAATCTTTCTCCGAATCATAGTATCTACCACCTCCATTAGCTTACCAGATAATGTTCCTATATTCCAAGAACTAATACAAATCTTATTATTTAGGACTAGCTTCCTTACCCCCGCATCTGTCCATATTCAAAATGCGGAGACCCGCTCTGAAAATTATTGACTACATTCGGGCAACAATGTAGTGAGACTAACTTCTTTACCCACACTCGTTCATTATGTGGGAACCCTCTCTACAATTGGTTCACTATATTCGGGCGAAAATATAGTGACCCTTGCTTACTTATTACTGCATTCAGGTTCTGCAGCACGTCGCTAGACGGGAACGCCCCAAAGCAATGCTCATAATTTTTATAATCCATGTTATAAAATTCGATGAAGTTTTACGTTGGTTGTCGGAAGCCTAACACAACCCTCCTCCTTTATCCAGGCTTGGGACCGGCAATGCAAGGGTGATCCCTTACATGGGCGAAGGTACGGTTATCAGATGTTGATGAGTTTATAAAATTAAAACTCATAGTAATGATAATATTGAAAGATGTAAGGCTAGATTGGTAGCCAAAGGATATGCTCAAGAGCATGGAATTGACTATGATGAAACTTTTGCTCCTGCTCCTAAAATGACTATTATTAGAATTCTAATCACCCTTAGTGCTATTCAAAATTGGGATATATATTAAATTGATGTTAAAAATGTCTTTTTGAATGAATATTTAACTGAAAACGTTTATATGACTCCTCTCTCGGGTTTGATCTTCCCCACGATCATGTTCTCAAACTACAAAAAACATTGTATGGTTTGAAATAAGCCCCTAAGGCTTGGTTTGATTGTTTTGAAAAATTCATACATCTTCATCACTTTATGTTCTGTTATACTGATACAGCTTTGTTTGTATGAAAGTCAAAAGTAGGTATTGTTATTTTACTTCTATATATGTATGATATGATCATTACTATGAATGATGAAGCAAGGATTGCGGAGGTTAAATCTAATCTTTATCAAGAATTTGATATTAAAGATTTAGGTTTGCTTAATTATTTTTTGGGTAATGAGATTGTTAGAAATACTCGGGGATATTTTATATCTCAAAATAAATTTGCTAATTTTAGAAGTGGCAACTACACTTGAAAAGTCATATTTAAAGCTGATTTTTTATTGTAGGAGATATACACACTTCACACGACTTTTCCTGCGCCCCTTCACATGGTTGTTGATGTTGGTGTGTTGGCCACTAAAATAGCAGAATACACACTTCTACTCGTACTAGTCGGTCTGTGCCCCTTAACATGGTGACTACAACCACTTTTTCATCCCTCCTGGTTGTTTAGTTCAACAACTAAATATTTTAATTTTCATGCTTCTTGATGATACTGCTACATTTTATCCTAACAAATTCCTCTAACCTCTTTTATTAATTGATTTGTCATCCATATGTAGTGAAAAATATTGATTTTCTGCATTCTATCTTTCCTTCTACGTGCATTCACCTGTTTTTCCAATGAAGACAATCATCACGTACTACTTTATATCTTCTGTAATATTTTTCTTAATTTTCAACCCTCTTAAACATTTCCTCAAACACTTGATTCCCTGGTAAATATCTCTTTTAAGCATTGAATCAAGCACTTGATGTGCATGTAAACCTCTCTTGCGAACATTTCATCAAACAGTTAATATGTTGCGAAGACATCTTTCTATCTGAATGCACCACTTTCTGCGCATATGCTACCCCACTCAGCAACGGTTTTGTCCAAAGCCACCTCTTCGACCTTCTTTTCCAAATTCTACCCAGCTATAACCAGGCCGTTTCTTCACATCCCTGCGAAAGCTTTCTTGCCTCCGATAGTTCCGCCTGCGAGAATCACTTTCAGCACATTGAATCTTACCGTCTTCGACAAAGGCCTGCACTGACCGATGGTGACATGGTCTCCTTCCTTAACACGGAAATAGGGTGACACATAAGCCGGTGTGTTGGAGTGGCGTTTCTCGAACCTTTGATACTTCTTCACAAAGTGAAGATAATCCCTTCTGACAATGATGGTTCTCATCATCTTAGCTTTAAAGACAATCCCCTGCAGTATTCGACCCCTAATGGAAACATTACCAGTGAAAGGGCATTTCTTGTCAGTGAAGTTTCCTTCAATGGCCTCACTTGGAGTCTTTATTTTTAGCCCAATATTCTTCCAGAACCGGTTACCACCTTTTCTTGGGCCCTTTCCTTTGCCAGATTTTTTTTTGGAGGATAGAAAAACTTTTGGCTGTTTTAGAAAAGCCTTCTCAGTTTGCTCAGCCATATCGATAAAGTAGCGGTCTTCGGCGACGATCCTTAAGACGACGGTACCCGCAAGGAGAGAGAGACAGAGAGTTGTTCACAACCACACTCGACGCGAACCCACCTTGCACAACAAGGGAATGCAACTTCCGACCTCGCTCCAAAGCAGCCATATTTGCAGAACCACCGATTAACATAAGAGGGTGACGTTGCTCACCACAAACACATTCTAATAAAATACGACCTTAATGAGGTGAGCGTGCGTCGTCTTCACACTTTTCAGATCTGTGCAGCACTTGAACATAATGTTGCATAACTCGGACAACAGCACGATAAACCCTCCTATCAGCGGCCACACATCTACAACAATTGTGCGATGCTCCCATTAAGGCTCTGATACCATGTTGGAATTCAGGATTAGCGTAGCGGAAGATTAAACAACACATTGAAGAGGAAAACACATGCAAGATCGGAGGAGGCCCCCCCCTCTCTTTCTTAATCACAATCTCTTAACCCTAATACAAACTTTCAACCCTTATATAATGAGTTGTAAAACAGAAAATAACCAAAATGCCCTTAGTACTACGGCAATTAAAATAATACCTAAAACATCAAATTTACTAAAACTAACACTAAAAGCATATTCTTTAACACTGTTTGTGTGGTGTGAGCCACTAGGGCCCGTTGCCGCCCTAGAATGGCATGCTGGCCAATGACTAGTGCCTGGCCAACACTTGCTCCCTCTTATTCCCTTCTCTTCCATACTTGTTGTAATGCTCTTGCTCTATAAATAGAATATCATTCAATAACAATAATATGTTGTCTTGCACAACCTTTGTTTGTGATTTGACTTCCTTGTTTGAGACTCTTGTTATCTCTTATTGTGTTCTTTATGTGTGACATCCATATTCGGATGTTTTAAGATCTTGGCGATTTGACAAATTGCAAACATTGGCGATTCAACCTTCGATTATCAACAATTATTTATATTGTCGATACGGTCAATGTGTCGACCCAATATTTGGGTGCGGTCAACGTGTCTGAGGTCATGTCTGTCCCGTTATTATGACAGATTTTTAAGATGATCGACTGCCTTCTCATGCTCCATCCACCCGTGACTTTCTCTCTCCCTTCTCTCACGTTGTTGCCCTTCTCTCACACTATTGCCCTTCTCTCAGCTATGGCTTATGACTTATGGCATTGTGCTCAATCGCTCATCTAGTAATTAATCCATGTTGAGCTCGGGAAATTAAGTTGTTTGTTGATGTTGCTTTCTTATTTGCGATAGTTCATTCATAAATGATGCAACTGGGACCCGAACAACAAGAAGATCAATTACGGTGTGTAAGGATAATAACACTACACTTTCTTGTCTTGCTATTTTTCCTATTTGTGTTAGGACACTACGTTAGTGGAACCTCCTCATGTCAGCATACACCACATCACCCACCTGAATAGCCTAAAAGCATGCATAAGCCTAATGCGGGTTTAGAAGATGTGTTAGAAGATGTATGAGTCTCAGATTCTGTCATTTACATAAGCAATACTGGTTAACTCCTTTACATGATAAGCATATCTTGGGCTCAGCCCATGATTCCTTATGATCTAGATCTGAATCATCTGTCTAGGTGGTAAACTTTATGATCAATCACCAACCGATCCATAGTCTGATATAAGCACTAAATTAGGAAATTAATGATGGGGCTAATTGGTGGACCATAATTTCTATACAAAGTTATTATCATCAATAACTTGGGTAGACTTATTGTATCAGTCTATTTAGTGTAGATGATTTTTTTTCTCCGAGTCACTCTTAAAATAGTTTCAAATAAATTGTTCATGCTTTCTTTCTTAGAGTTAGTAAAGTGCAAAGTTTAAATATTCATGTTTAATGGTAAATCAATGTTATTGGCTGTGACTGACTCTATCTCCTATTTGTTGTTTTTTATATTTTGTTTCTCAATCAGATTGTGAAATTGTCAATTGAGTTGATCCTAAAAATGACCGACAATAGAAAAGGAAAAGGAGTATCAATTGGTATTGGCCCTACTGGGAGTTCTGGTGGAAGTGTTCCTTTAAGTTCAGGATCAACAACAAAAGTTACAAAACCTTCAATTTCAACGCCTCTTTGAAGATGCACCACTGTGGATGTACGTACAAAGGGGAGAATCATATGAAGGTGGTGGAGGTAATACACATTTTATGTGTAAATTTTGTAACATTAATTTTACAATATCATATACCAGAGTGAAGACACATATTTTAAAATTATCAAAACATGATATAAGAGCATGTCTGAATGTGGATGAGGATTTACGAAGACAATTAATGAAAAAGCAAGATGAGTATGAAAAGAAGAATAAAAGGAGTGAGAATGAAACAAATATTCCATTATTTGGTGGATACAAAGATGCAGAAAAGAAAAGAAAGTTAATGCAAAGTGAGTTTAAAGGTTTTAAAGGAGGAGCAATTGAAAAATCATTTAATATAGTTGTAAGGGAGAAGATGGATAGAAAGGTTGGAAGATTTTTCTTTTCAAATTCACTTCCTTTTAATGTATCAAGAAATCCATATTGGAAAGATCTTATCACTTCCTTGGCTAATTGTAATTTACATGGTTATGTTCTTCCAAGTTCTGAAAAATTGTGAATAATTATTTTTAAAGAAGAAAAAACCAATATTGAAAGACTTTTAGAACATAAGAAGTTTTCATGGAAAATTAGTGGTGTTTCTATTGTTTCTAATGGATGAAGTGATATTCAAAGGCGTCCACTCATTAATTTCATTGCTTATTTAATTAGTGCGCCAATATTTTTGAAGTTTGTTGATACATCTAAAGAAATTAAAACTGCAGATTACTTGAAAGATTTATTTGTACAAGTTATTAAGATTGTTGGACCAAATAATGTTATAAAATTAATCATTGATAATGTAGCTAATTGAAAAATTATCAACACATTTTTTGGACACCTTGTTTAGCTCACAGTTTAAATTTGGCTCTTTTTCGTATATATAAGCCATCAGAAGATAAAGATAATCTTCGTGCATATGAATTATGTTTATGGATTAAAGATATGGCAGTCGATTGTATAAAGATAAGGAATTTTGTAATGAATCATCATTTAATTTCAGCCATATTCAATAGACATTCTCATTTAAAGTTGTTGAAGGTTGCAGAAACTGGTTTTGCTTCTTTGATTGTGATGGTAAAAAGATTCAACACAAAAGACATCATTGGTTCATATGGTTACTGATCCAAGTTGGGATTCATACCGTGGTAACAAGGTTGAAGATCAAGCAAGGGCCCAAGCAGTGAAGACTATTATTCTTAATGATTTATGGTGGGACAAGGTATCATATTTTCTTGAATTCACAGAGCCTATTTGGGAGATGTTGAGAGAAGTTGATAAAGATGAACCAATACTTCATAAAGTTTATGAAATGTGGAATACCATGATTGAAAAAGTTAAGTCAATAATTTTGAAGCACGAGGGGAAAGAACTTCATGAGACATCATCGTTTTATGATCATATTCATTCTATATTAGTTTGAAGATGGGACAAAAGCAACACTCCCTTGCATTGTTTAGCACATTCTTTAAATCCAAGATATTATGGGAAGAAATGATTGCATAAGGGCATTGTGCATAGTCCTTCTAATCAAGATCCTAAAATAACAAAGAATAGGCAAATGTGTTTGGGAAAGATTTATCGTGACTCATACCTACTTAGGCAAGTAAATTCTGAATATGAAAAGTTTTCTTGTGTCAAACTTCTAGAAGCACTAGAAACAAGGGATTATCAAGATCTACTAGATTAGTGGGCATGTTATGGATTTGAGATGCCTCTTCTTAAAAAGCTTGAATCAAAATTATTATCTCAACTTGCTACTTCATCTTGTTGTGAAAGAAATTGTAGTACAGATTCTCAAATTTACAATATCAAAAGGAACAATCTATCAAGTAGTCGTGCTGAAGACTTAGTTTATGTACATTCAAATCTAAGATTGGTTTCACGATCTAATGTTGAGTACCGGTAAAAATTACTAATCTTTCAAAATTATTTTATTTTTTATTAATCATAATGATTATATTTGATCTTTTCTTGTTATTTATTTTAATATATTACTGTGAAGGAGCATCAAAATATTGGGATGCAAACCCGGGGGAATGTCACTTAGATGACAACCAATATTTGCAAAACCTTAATATGAAACTCACTGATCTAATAGTCCCTTCAATTGATAATATTGTTGATAGTGATGATTTATAATTTATCAAGAACATGTTCATTTCAATTATCAAACATTAATATTGTTTATAGTTGATAATATTGTTGATAGTCCCTTCACTTATAATATTATTGATATACAAATCTTGATTTTCTTTTGATTGATTTGTGTATTATGATGAAATCGATAGTTGTTTACTTGTTTTGCTTTAATATAAAGTTGTCTACTTACTATTGTCATCATATACTTATGTTAATTGATGTCTTACTTGTTCTAGCTTGAATATTATGTATATATACACATTACTTACTATTGAATATGATGTCGTACGATACGGTGTGATATGGATAACACTGCTCTCAGCACAAATCTATTTTAAGAGAGAGACGAGGTTGTTAGAAATAGGGGTCATTTGGGCCTTGTCCTGGTAGGCCTGGCCAACTGGGCCATCAGGGCCAGGCCCCCAGGGCCACTAGCTGTTGGGGGCCCATGCCTCCAACGGCTAGTTGGATAGCCATTGGAGGGGCTAGCCACAGCCAGCCCCCTCTTTACTCCATTCTCTCTCACTCACTCTCACTTCTTCCTCTCTATAAATATCCGTTCTAATCCATTTTAAACTCAAGACTTTTGTGGCTAATTAATAAATATTATTTATTCAAGTTTGCTTTGTATTCATTATCCTTTTGGTGTGTGCTCGTTGCTCTCGGCTATAGACTTTTCTAAGGCTTCGTGATAATTACATTGTGGTGATATTCATTCATCGATCTTCAGCAACTATATTGAAGCATCGTCTTCATTACAGAGGTTGGACAACAACACAGCATTGGACAGAAACACGGTGTATAAGATGTTTTTGGGGTCAGAAAAAACACATACCCCATTGAGTTGAGCGTGAACAAGAGAGAGTTGAGAGAACCTTGATAAGAGTGAGGGCCGAGGGGCAGCCACAACACAGACACCTCCGAAGTTGGACAGCAGCAGCACAACATTTAAAGATTGAGGGTCGAGGGGCAGCCGCAACACAGCAGCATGAGAGAAGGAAGAAAGAAAGTTGTGAGAAATGAGGTTCAGAAGGCAGCCGAGCCTTTTAAAGATCTAACCTAAAAGCAGGACAAACGTGACCTCCAACATGTTCACTGCACCCATATATTAGGTCAACACATTGACCGTGTCGACAATACACGACACCGTGTCAGTGCCGCACCAGTTATTAACAAAAAGTTCATGATACCCCTCATTTTTGGCTTGCTGAAGTTGAGCATGCAAGACTTCAATTTCTCTCAAGTTTTTCTGTCGCATTTATTAACAAAAATTGTTAGCAAGAGCTTAAAAAAAAGCTCGGAGCACATCTTCCTAGTTAAAATATGCTCCCTAGACTTTCGGTTGTAAACCAACCTTCTCTTATCTTTATTATATCTAGAAAATTGGGCATCATTCATCAGCATTAGAATGGGAATGCCAACATAAACAAGTACCGTTACAATGTCTGATGTCTGACCAGTCAAATGATCATCCACTGTAATTTAGCACCAGTTATCTAACAATCACTTAGCACAATTAATTGTACAATATTTCCCAAGGCCATGCTGCCACCCTAATTGTTTTGCCTTCAGATAATTGAACAATAAACATGAAGCACTTACTTCATTCTGAACCTTGAGGGCATCATGAGCTGCATTATGATTCCTATGCAGATTTTGAAACCCTTCTTCCATGGTTTGCTTGACAAAATCATGCAACTCATCCATTTCCTGGCTTCAATACGTTCCTGGAGGCACGCGTCTCTAATAGCACTAGACTGTCACCAAAGATCCGATAGGGATGAAACTTAAACCATGGAGGTCCATCATGTCCTCCAGTAATTAAATGAAATTACAGTATTTCTGTCATCTTGAGTCCCAACCGAATTCTCCTTTACACTTTTGTGCCTCCACCATTTGTACGCCCTTGTTACAGATATGTGAAAGGAAGTGACGCATATTTTTCTGCCTAGTTATTCTGCATAAATTCAATAAGCAGTAAGAGTTATCAGAATGTTCAATAACATCTCATAAGATACTACATACTCAATTAAATATTTCCTAAATAATGCTGTCCGTGTCAGTTCTGCCATCATCAAGACCTAATTATTATTGGCCTTAACATTAACGAGGAATAAAGGCAAGTTGATAAATGCACTTACAATGATTGACCAGGAATTTGGTCGACTTTCAACAAAGACGGGTAAGCTTTCACAAAATTTAATTTTTGAAGAAATAAGACAGCCAAATATTAATCATACAGATTATAGATCAGTCAAGTTCAAAGAACATATTGCAGTGAAAGCAATGGTTAATCACTCACTTTATCGTTGGCTGCAGATAGCAACTCATTCCACTTAAAAGTCCCAAGAACATAGTTATTCAACCATATGATTGATTATGCAACACAATATTGGAAAATATTTCAAAGACAAGCACGTAAGCACAATTAAATGGTAAGGAACGGCATTCCTGTATGTTGATGCAATAACCTAAATGCCAACAATTTTCTGATGGCTTGAAATTTTGCGCATTCCCTTTTTCAGCAATTGGTAGCTTTAGTACTTGCCTGTGGAACCATGCAACTCTCCTTTCTTCTATCAGTCGAAGTGTTTGCTTTTAACTTCTGTGTTCACTTGCTCACTTTGTTATTTTGCATACTTGTGATGTTGTAGAGTTGTTTGGGTGACAAGGACCAATGTTGACCTTATCACCTGAGGCGGCACACTCACATTTTGTATTGGTGTCAATGTGCCAGTACAACACTTATGAAATTTGCTAAGGCTGATCTCGCCTCAAGATCGAGTACCAGTCACCTTTCCTACTCCTGCCCATCAAACAGACGGACAGAGCATGACCAATAGGCAAGTTAATTCTATTATTCTCTTTTTATGTACAAGGAAATTATCTTCCTTCATATACATAACATAGGGTACCTTAATACACATCATAATATATCATAATCAGATAAATCCAAGTAAATGATTTCTAAGAAGAACCTAAACAATGTCTACACTTAATATAAAACAGATAGATCTAATCTAACCATGTGTGAGCATGCATGTCCAAGAAAGATGCATCAGCTACATAGGAAAAGCAAAAGAACGGGAAAACCTTGATAAAAAAATTAACAAACAGCAACTGTAAGCCTTTTCCCATGCTAGAGGGGTCGGCTACATGGATTCTTTGTTTCCACAGATCCCTATCGTGTGCCATGTTAGTAGTTAACTCACAATAAGCTAGATCATTCTTTATTGTTTCTTTCCAACACTTTTGTGGTCGTCCTCTACCTCTTTTAATACTTTCCAAATTTAGTTTTTCATACCTTCTTAGAGGTTCTTTTGATCTTCTTTCTATATGTCCAATCCACCTTAAACGATATTCTCTCATTTTATCCCCTATTGGTGTCACACATAATTTATTTCTAATAACCTCATTATGTATACGGTCTTTTCTTCTATGACTACTCATCCATCTCAACATCTTCATTTATGTCACAAACATCTTTTTGTACATGTTGATGATTAATTGTCCAACACTCAGAACCATAAAACATGACAAATCTAATTGCTGCTCTATAGTATTTACCTTTTAACTTTAATGGTATCTTCTTATCACAAGGAATACTTGATGCTCCTCTCCATTTTAACCAACCAACATTAATTCTATGCATAACATCTCCATCAATTCTTCCATCACTCTGAAAAATTGACCCTAGGTATTTAAAACTTTCCTTTTAGGGGATGCAATGTGTGCCAATTTCAATTTTTATGTCCTCTGAAGTAACCAAATGATCAAAGTTACATCCAATATATCCTTTTAATTTCTATGTCCTCTGAAGTAATCAAATGATCAAACTTACATTCCATATATTCGGTCTTTGTTCTACTAAGTCGGAGGCCTTTGCTTTCTAATGTTTCTCTCCATAGTTCCAATTTTCTATTAACTTTTTCCTTACACTCATCTACTAACACAATGTCATCTGCAAATAAGATACACCAAGGTACTTCATCTTGCATATGTTTTGTTAACTCATCAATCACCATTATAAATAAGTATGGGCTTAAAGTTGATCCCTCATGTAACCCAATATTAACTTCAAAGAAGTCTGTCATTCCTTCATAACCTCACACATGTTTTTGCATCATCGTACATGTCTCTTATAAGGTTATGGGATACCTCTTTTTTCCAAAGTTCTCCAAATAACCTCCTTCGGTACCCTATCATAGTTTTTCTAAATCAATAAATATCATGTGAAGGTCTTTCTTTTTTGCTCTAAATGTTCCATAAGACGTCTCAAAAGGTGAATCGCTTCAACAGTAGATCTGCCTGGCATGAATCCAAATTGGTTCTCTATTGTATTTGATACTTGTCTTAACCTACGTTCGATAATTCTTTCCCACAATTTTATAGTATGACTCATTAACTTAATACCTCGATAATTCACACAATTCTGACTGTCTCCCTTGTTCTTATATATGGGTATAAGTGTACTCGCTCTCCATTCATCGGGAATCTTTTGATTTTTCCATATTTCATTAAATAGTCTTGTGAGCCAAGTGATTCCTAATTCTCCTAGTATTTTCCAAACTTTTATAGGAACCGATTTACCACAAAATAAATCCTTCAAGTACAAAACTCAAATCTCATGCACATCGCACAAGGTAACAATTTCAGAACAATGGTTAACTCTAAACATAAACTATGGAGTTATCTAAAAAAGTAAGCATTACTATCAAATTGAAGACTGCTATCTTAACGGTATGTACTAATTATGTACTACGCAAAGCCTTAGAAATAACACAAGAACAAAGAAAAAAACCCAAAAGATCTGGCTCCTACGAAGATCATAAACCAAGTTTTAGACCAATCAAGAAAACTACTCATTGCTTTGCTACAGAAGAACCCCATCTCAAAACTCTTCCTCTTCCAATGGTCTATTTTCCTTCGACATAATTATAATAACACATTTACTTCTGCCAGCTTTCCATCTTGAATGATGTAAACTTACTATCTCCGAGTCCTCAAACTTCATATTACTGCTCCTCAAGACTCCACCATGCTTAAAGTTTCTAAATCAGAGAACACGTCAGGGAACATATTCTTGGTTGTGACGAGAGATACTAACACAAAGAAACAAAACTAACTAAATGTGTTTTGTTAGCTCGACAGGAGGACACTCTAGCATCGTTGATGCTAGTGGGGAGTTCGACTCCTAGAATGTGGTTAGACTTCGGCCTCTTTTGTAACAAAAAAAAATTCTTCAAAAATTTTACGAAGTTTTATGCTACTTATTGGTTCTAAACCTCCTCCTTAATTTGGGTTGGGACTGATTCTTCTCAGAAAATAGAAATATTTTTGACGACTTTGCAAGGATGTGTGAAATATGCATTACCAATTCAACCATAGGACATCTTTTCCTTTCTTAGTTTTCTAACTTTGAATCGGGCTGATGCCTCGTCTCCACTCAAATATCGATCAGACAGTGTTGATCCCTGCCGGAATTGCTTCATCCCAAGAAGAGATGGAAAAGGAGCAAAAGAAGCAAAGCGGCCCGATCATATAAGACTAAGTGCATTGAATTCGACATCCAACCCATCATTGTGAATTGCTCCACTCAGTATCAACACAATAATCTCTCTCTCTCTCTCTCTCTCTCTCTCTCTCTCTCTCTCTCTCTGACATATCATCGAGAAATTTTAATTTGGTAGAGGGAAGCTTATCATGTTAGCTACGTCCTTTATTACGGTGCATTTATTTCTCCACGTCTACGTTGATGACCTCCTCTAAATTTCATCATCCGACACGCTTGAACTGAATTTCTTGGTTGCATACTGCAAAGGGAGACGAAACACACGTGTACATCACCATGAATGGAACTCCCTCCCTGAAGGACTACCATGGTTTATGGCATTATTTTTTCAAGAGGCAACGAAACCCTAACACGCGCGTGCGAGCATGAATCCCCAGCCCCAATGAATCGAACTCGTCTTAAGAGTGTCTTAAGAGTCAGAGAGAGCTGCCAAGTGAGCTAACCTAACGGCAACAAGGATTGTTGGTTCAGCCATGGTGGGTGTGTTCGATCGAGTAGCCGTGCACGAAACTGTGCACAACCTCAAGCTCACCAAGTCCCCCTCCATTGTGAAATGGCTCGCCCGATGCTTCCTTTCTGTGTGGCCCCGATTTTCGAGTTCGACCCGTGCATGCAATCACCGCCTAGCTTAGGGAGTGTTTGATTATGAGACGAGCTAGCAGAACTGACACAAGAGGCCCAATTTTATTTGCCAACCCGAAAGGTGGGCCGCTGATCGGCCTCGTAATCAAGTAAAGAGTGGGTTTTGCCTAGGTCTTGATTATGTGGAAGACCGAGTCGACGGTACCAATTCTTTTGACCAGGCTTCGTAATCAAACATCCCCTAAAGGGTGTGCCTTTAGATGGCCACCAAAGGCCAATCGGTGATACATAAAGGTGATATCAAATTATTGACACCCGACAACATCCATCTCAAGATCTTGTGATTCTAAACAAAGGCTTACACAGTTACGAATTTAAAATATTTAATCTTGAAAAAGAGGAGAAAGTTCTCTAACATGACTTGCAACAACAAAACCTTTCTCATAGTAGATAGGGTTGACTACATGAATTCTTTGTTTTTACAGCTCAATCACGTGTCATGCTAATATTTAACTAACATAAATTAAATCACTCTTTATTATTTCCTTCCAATACTTTATAGTCTTCACCTTTTCTTTTAATATTTTTACAATATAATTTCTCATATCTTTCTAATAGAATCTAGTTTCTCATGTTGTTTTAATAATTTTCTTTGATCATCTTTATTCATGTACAAAAACTTAAACAATTTCTCCTCGTTTTATTATCTATTGGTGTCATTCTCAATTGCTTTTAATAACCTCATTATGTATATGATTTTTTCTTGTGTGATCACTCATTCATCTCAACATCTTTATTTCTGCCACGAACATCTTTTGTACATGTTGATAATTAACTACCTAACACTCCTATGAAACATAAGGAGTCAAATTGTTACTCTATAATATTTATCATTCAACTTTAGTGGTATCTTTTGTCACATAAATTATCTCATTACATTAATTCCATGCGTAACATTTTCATCATTTTTTTCATAACTCAAAAAATTGACCTTAAGTATTAAAACTTTCCTTACAAGGGATATGATATGCGTCAATCTTAATTTTATGTATGATAATAAGATTCGTATTGGTTCTTGGAATATCAAAACATTATCCGGTAAGCTAATGGAGGTGGTAGATACTATGATTCGGAGAAAGATTCATATTCTATGTTTACAAGAGACAAAATGGGTTGGAGAAAAAGCAAAGGAGATAGAGGATACAAGTTTTAAATTATGGTACTCAGGTAAAGAAAAGGCTCGAAACAGAGTTGGTATTATCATAAATAAAGATTTAAAGGAGAGTCTAGTAGACATACAACGATATGGTGACCGAATCATAATGTTGAAATTAGTGTTAGGAGCAGAGGTTTTGAATATAGTTTGTGCTTACGCACCCCAAGTAGGACTAGAAGATAGTATAAAGATAGTTTTTTTAGAAGAGTTAGATAAGGTGATTCAAAAGATTCCACAAAAGGAGATGATTTGTTTAGGAGGAGATTTAAATGGACATGTCGGTAAGAGGCATTAGGATATCAAGGGATTCGTGGAAACTTTGGTTTTGGGGATATAAACGAGGAAGGTAGGGAGATTTTAAATTTTGCTATGGTATTTGATCTCTTTATAGTCAATACAATCTTCAAAAAACAAGATGAACATTTAATTACTTATAAGAGTGACTTATCACAAACACAAATTGATTACTTTATTTGTAGGAAATAAGATAGAGCGTGTTGTAAAGATTGTAAGGTAATTCCAGGATAAAGCTTAACCACCCAACATCGACTTTTAGTTATGGATTTACAAATAAAAAAATGGACAAAGAAGAAAATAGTGCATCGAGCTATTCGGACTAAATGGTGGAACCTCAAAAGCGAGAAAGAAGATATATTTAAACAGAAAGTCCTTCAAGGAGATGTTTGGAATTATGTTGGCACACCTTGTGATATGTGGAACAATATGGCTATACATATTAGGAAAGCAGCGAAAGATGTATTAGGGGTATCTAAGGGAGGTGTACCAACACAAAAAGAAGCTTGGTGGTAGAGTGAAGTAATACAAAATAAAATCAAGGCAAAGAGGACATGTTACAAATTACATTATCCTAAGAAAACTAGTGAAACTTTATAAGCTTATAAGAAAGCAAAGAAGGAAGCAAAAAAGGCCGTTAGTGAAGCAAAAGCTAAGATTTGGGAGGACTTATATAAAAAAAGAGAGGGTGAAAGAGATATTTTTATGATAGCTAGGGCTAGAGATAAGAAAGCTAAAGATCTTAATTATGTTAGATGCATAAAAGACGAGGATGAAAAAATTCTAGTGGTAAATGATGATATAAGAAATAGATGGAAAAACTATTTTTATAATCTTTTTAATGAAAATAAAGATGTTAGTATTAGTTTAGGAGATTTAGCCAAGTCAGAAAAGTATATAAACCACAATTTCTACCAACGTATACAAAAGAATGAAGTCAAAGAGGCTCTTAAACATATGAAGGGTGATAAATCAGTAGGACTAGATAATATTCCTATAGAAGTTTGGAAAATACTAGGAGAAATAGGAATCACTTGGCTTACAAGACTATTTAATGAAATATGGAAAAACCAAAAGATGCCTGAGGAATGGAGAGCAGGTACACTTATACCCATTTATAAGAACAAGGGAGACATTGAAAATTGTGCGAATTATCGAGGTATCAAGTTAATGAGTCATACTATGAAATTATGGGAAAGAATTATCAAACGTAGATTAAGACAAGTATCAAGTACAATAGAGAACCAATTTGGATTCATACGAGGCATATCTACTATTTAAGCGATTCACCTTTTGATACGTCTTATGGAACATTTTAGAGCAAAAAAGAAAGACCTTCACATGATATTTATTGATCTAGAAAAAGCTTATGATAGGGTACCAAGGGAGGTTCTTTGGAGAACTTTGGAAAAAAGAGGTATCCCATTGAAATATATTAATCTTATAAGAGACATGTATGATGGTGCAAAAACATGTGTGAGGACTCATGAAGGAACGACATACTTCTTTGAAGTTAATATTGGGTTACATAAAGGATCAACTTTAAGTCCATACTTATTTATAATGGTGATTGATAGGTTAACAAAACATAAGATGAAGTACCTTGGTGTATGTTATTTGTAGATGACATTGTATTAGTGGAGGAGTCTAAGGAAAAAGTTAATAGAAAATTGGAACTATGGAGAGAAACATTAGAAAACAAAGGCCTACGACTTAGTAAAACAAAGACATAATATATGGAATGTAAGTTTGATCATTTGGTTACTTTAGAGGATATAGAAATTAAAATTGGCACACATTGCATTCCCAAAAGGAAAGTTTTAAATACCTAGAGTCAATTTTTCAGAGTGATGGAAGAATTGATGGAAATGTTACACATAGAATTAATGCTGGTTGGTTAAAATGGAGAGGAGCATCAAGTATTCTTTGTGATAAGAAGATACCATTAAAATTAAAAGGCAAATATTATAGAGCAACAATTAGGCCTACCATGTTTTATGGTTTCGAGTGTTGGGCAGTTAATCATCAACATGTACAAAAGTTGTTTGTGGCAGAAATGAAGATGTTGAGATGGATGAGTGGTCATACAAGAAAAGACCGTATACATAATGAGGTTATTAGAAACAAATTAGGAGTGACACCAATAGAGGATAAAATGAGAGAACATCGTTTAAGATGGTTTGGACATATAGAAAGAAGATCAAAAGAAGAACCTGTAAGAAGGTTAGAAAAACAAAATTTGGAAAGTATTAAAAGGGGTAGAGGACGACCACAAAAGTGTTGGAAAGAAACAATAAAGAATGATCTAGCTTATTGGGAGTTAACTGCTAACATGGCACACGATAGGGATCTGTGGAAACAAAGAATCCATGTAGCCGACCCCGTCTAGTATGGGAAAAGGCTTAGTTGTTGTTGTTGTTGAAGTAACCAAGTGATTAAACTTGCATTTGATATATTTTGTTATTGTTCTACTAAGTCGAAAGCATTTCCTTTCTAATATTTTTCTCCATAGTTTCAATTTTCTATTAACCTTTTTTTAAAGCTCATCCACTAATACAATAATATCCGAGACCAAGGAACTTCACCTTGAATATGTTAATATAAATAAATATGGACTTAAAGTTGATCATTAATGTAATCCAATACTGACCTCATAAAAATATAAAAATATGTCATTCCTTTATAGATTCTAACACATGTTTGTGCACTATCATACATGTCTTTTATAAGATTGATGTATGTCAATAGGATACCTTTTTTTCTAAAGTTTTATAAAGATCATCTTTTAGCACCCTCTCATAGGCTTTTCTAGATCAATAAATAATGTGCGAAGGTTTTTTTTCTCTAAAATGTTTCAATAGGTGCATAGTCTCAATAGTAGATCTTTGTGATAAATCTAACTATGTTGTACTCGATATTTATCTTAACCTACATTCAATAATTCTTTCTCATAATTTAATAGTATGACTCATCAACTTCATACCTTGATAATATGCATAATTTTGAATGGTTCTCTTCTTCTTGTATATAGATATGATTGTACTCTTCCTTCATTTCTAGTGTCTTTTGATTTTTTATATTTTATTAAATAATTTTGCAAGCCAAATAATACCAATCTCTCTCTAAAACTCCACACCAACCACATATAGGGATCTTCCACGCGTAGATGCGAGACCCTTATTTGAGTCTAGGCGACGGAAAAGTCTGCAAGATTTGGTAGAGCTGCTTTACGAATTTAGTCCTATCAATATTCAGTATTCAGTATGGTATTTAACTTCTTTGCTCAGCGTGGCAAAGCCATATGATTTTCAACGTCTCTGATGGCTCTGCTGACTTTTTATAAACCAAACCAATCTTGGGAATCTTTAGTTTTAGTTTTCTTTTCTTTTTCTTTTATGAGAAGAGGGGGATGGAGAGTCTGAAGCCAGGTGCCTGTCACAGGTATTGAACCCGTGGTCTTCAAATTGTGAGTCGACCACCTAGCATGGCCATCCATTGCTCGTTGTGCCAAAGTGTTTGATGATTGTTTTGTCTTTTCATAATGAATTTTGTCTCAACTTCGATGTAGGATTTTCAACCATTTGAGATGGGCCAACTATGTATAGTGACAATAGATTCAATCATCTCCTGTAACTTTTTGGTTGGTTTTCTGAAATTTAGGTGGCGTGGCTACTCCATGTCTCAACGTAGGTCCATGACTGCTCAGCTTGGTTAAGGAATGCTTGGCTCGGGCTCGGGCTTGATCATGAGCTTGGTCAATCTGGAGCTCATTAGAATTGTTTGATATTGTTCAATGTATAAGATGAGAAAGAAAGGGAAAGAGTAAGAGGAAACGTAAATAACTTGTGGGAAACCAGGTGAGATGAAACAACATGAAACCAGGAATCTAACTTGTCGCGGGTGGAAACCATGAGTTTTAGTTGGCTGAAAACCATGAACTATGACCAAGCTGAAACAAGACCAGTTTCAGTTTGTTCAGAACCATTAACCGCTGATTCCAGGTTGGGGTGAATCTAAGAACTGTAAAATCAGCCGCGCCCCCTCCCAAAAAAGGGGGAATGTATAAATTGAGCTAAAGGGACGGTCTGAACAGTCGGTTCCGATTCTGGGTTCAGAAAAGGTCCATAACTGAACCGGGTCAGTTAAAGTTCTGGGTCCGGTTCAACCGACTCTGATTTCAACTTATTTTCAGTTTAGATCGGTTCTACTCATTGAAACCGCCCGGTCCAGTTCTAGTGGGACCTAATGTTGCACCGGACTCTTGAGTCGATTGCGGGACCCATAGGACTTTAACCCGCCCCCTCGCTCCCCAAGTTACACAAAAGGACTCTCTTCGTCAAGCCGCTCTTCAGCGGCTTGCCACGTTCAACGATGAACAGGAAATGGTTATAGAAACCTTAATTCCAGCCGAGTTGACGTAAAAGGAAACAAAGACTTACTCTGGAAAATGATTACTTGTTCATGGAAGGTCGTCCCGTTTACAATAGCGTACATTGGGAGTCGAGCAGCCTTCCACCGCCGCCGCTCTGGTCAGTGTCGCGCAGTAAGAGAAAGGAAAAGGGGAGAGAGAGAGAGAGAAGAGGAAGGAGAGAGTGCATTTCCGAGACGCGATCATCCGAGAGGTGGTCCAGTTGATCGTCGAATATTGAGATTTCCCCACGATTTCTTGATTTAATTGTTAGTATTTTGTTGGGTTTTCCTTGTTCTCCTTTTCCGTTGAGATAGGTAAATTCGATTGGTGTTTAAGATTATTCGTTTCCGAAATTTGTCGTTTTGGCGTAGTTTTCGGGTTATTGGTTACGGGAAGCGTGATTGGAATCTCTTTCCTCTTTGATCCTTTGAGAATATACACCGGAATCTTTGTGGCTTTCTGATCTGTTTGCCATTTTGCTTTGTTAATGTTCCTTAATCGTCATGTTGGAATGGTTCAAATTTGTAGAAAGTAACAAAGAGATGCTTTGGTTGAAACAGGTTTTAGATTAGGACCATGGGTTTCTTCCGATACGTTTCCACTCTCTCGAAGCTTCAATCCCGCCTCGTAAGCGACTGCATTCTTGTATTCTCGTTGCCTCTGTTTGGCGAGATGAACGAATAGTCATTTCGTTATCTTAAATTTTTTAATCGATTTATCTCTTGCCACCTGATTATGTTGTTTTCGTATAATTTTGGCTACGTCTCTATTTTGCAGGCACAAAGGTCGAGTTTTGATCGTTCGGTTCGTTTGCTTCAGACTTTAAGTGCTTCTGAACTTGTACGTTTCAACTTTTAAGCTTAGCCGGTATCTTGTGTTACTGAAAAACTGTATCACGAGATTTTGATCGTTATGTTGCTAGTCACGCTTATATGTTTAGTATCGAACTCTGTCAATTTTTATGCTGCAATTGAAATGTTCAACAAATAAAAGGACATTCATTATTTACGGATTGATAACAAACAGTAGCAAGTATTTTTTTCCCTAAAATGAGCACTCCAGTAGGTTTGACGGTAGTGTTTATGTGCATTCTTTTTTAGTCACTAGTGTCTTGTTTCTTTTCTTTCCTTAAAATGGATGCTGAACAGATCCATTTGGAAAATTACTATCCACAGGGATTCCTATGGTGAGACTGCATCTCTCCTGATGGAATATCATTGTGTTTTCATGATGTCTCTGTGCTGTTGTTCTTTGCTTTTGCTGTATTTCTTTCTTCTGAAATGTATTTTGAGTTTGCATTTTCTTCTCTTGCCGTTTTACTATTATTTTTTTGTTTGCAGGACCTTCATTCCCAGTTGAAAGAACTTATCCCGGAGCAGCAGGTATGTGTTTTCATTTGGTTGTTTCTTTGACAAAAGATACCAGGTAGTTACTAAAATTAGGATCGCTTGCTTTTCTGCTTCTTTCTTGGAATTGGGAATCTGTTGTGGAACCTATCCGCATGGCAGCTTAGTTGTTAAATGTCATCTTAGAATGTAACTCGGAGTAAATATAATTTATTCTTTTAGTTTCCTTGTATTCTTTTGGTCTTTGTTTTATTTTATGTCAATGAAGGCAGGTGTTATGAGTTTTGACTGAAAACCATTAGACCAGCCCAAGGGCCAGCTGACTAGCTGTAGATTAGTCCAGGGGCTGGTTGATTGGCCATTAGGCCAGTCCCACCCCTCTCTTTCCCTTCTCTGGGATATGATGCTATGAATGTAATAGATTTTATGCATGTTAAGTGTTAATGAAGTGAAGCTTTTAAAGTTTAAAAGGTGTTTGCCTCTTTTATATGCATTGTGTGTAATGTCTTTGGTCGAGTGTTTGTTTGTGAACAAGTAGCTGGTGATTGCGAGTGTGAACTTCATGTTAATGTAATAGGGAGCATGCCATATTGATTATGGAGATGGGCCAAGGCCAACATGGCCCTGGCCATGACCGTTGGGCCCCCCAACAGCTACTAGCCGTTGGGTAGCCATGTTATTTGTTTTTTTTTTGTTATTTGTTTCTTACTTAAAATCCCATGTACAATGTCTATACATACTACATCATTCCATGAATAAAGTATGCTGTCTTGGCACAACTTTTGACTTGGTTTTGTATGCTTTCGCTCTCTTATTTGATATTTTTGAAGTTTGGCATCCATACTTGGATTCCGTTTGATTCTTAGCGACTTGTTGGATTCGATTCGTGAAGCATCAACCTTCGAATATCGACGAATATTTACATGGTATCAGAGCCTCGGATTAAAGAAATCTAGTGCATTGGGAAGCGTGCCACGAGTGTAAATTTTGAAGAATCGTATCAAACTTGGGTTTAGTTCAAAATTTTTGATTTTGCATGAAATGGAAAGCAAAAATGAGGCGTTTAGATGTATCCTAGACCCAAAATGTTACCAAAGTTGGGTTAGGACCATGAAAAAGTAATTTTTATCAAAAAGATTTTTGGTATTATATCGATGAAACCATAAAAGAACCAATTTTGAATATTGATGGTTTTGATGACGATGAAATTGTCAAAGCCCACGAAAAATACAAGCAAGATTTGAAATTGTGGGAAAAAATGAATGCAAAAATTACATGGATTATTTATCAAAATGTGGATGAAAAGCTTAGAAATAGAATTAGTGCTTTTGAAAACGTTTTTGAAACTTCCTAAGATGATTTTGTATTTCAAATCGATTTAATGGAAAGAATGATTATGCTTAAACAAGGAAATCTAAGCATTCGAGACTACCACAATGAAATTTTGGAGCTGTGGACTCAATTAAGAACAACAATAACAACAACAACAACTAAGCCTTTTCCCATACTAGACGGGGTCGGCTACATGGATTCTTTGTTTCCACAGATCCCTATCGTGTGCCATGTTAGCAGTTAACTCCCAATAAGCTAGATCATTCTTTATTGTTTCTTTCCAACACTTTTGTGGTCGTCATCTACCTCTTTTAATACTTTCTAAATTTAGTTTTTCTAACCTTCTTACAGGTTCTTCTTTTGATCTTCTTTCTATATGTCCAAACCATCTTAAACGATGTTCTCTCATTTTATCCTCTATTGGTGTCACTCCTAATTTGTTTCTAATAACCTCATTATGTATACGGTCTTTTCTTGTATGACCACTCATCCATCTCAACATCTTCATTTCTGTCACAGACATCTTTTGTACATGTTGATGATTAACTGCCCAACACTCAGAACCATAAAACATGGCAGGCCTAATTGCTGCTCTATAATATTTACCTTTTAATTTTAATGGTATCTTCTTATCACAAAGAATACCTGATGCTCCTCTCCATTTTAACCAACCAACATTAATTCTATGTGTAACATCTCCATCAATTCTTCCATCACTTTGAAAAATTGACCCTAGGTATTTAAAACTTTCCTTTTGGGGAATGCAATGTGTGCCAATTTTAATTTCTATGTCCTCTGAAGTAGCCAAATGATCAAACTTACATTCCATATATTCTGTCTTTGTTCTACTAAGTCGGAGGCCTTTGTTTTCTAATGTTTCTCTCCATAGTTCCAATTTTCTATTTACTTTTTCCTTAGCATACGCCAAGGTACTTCATCTTGAATATGTTTTATTAACTCATCCATCACCATTATAAATAAGTATGGACTTAAAGTTGATCCTTGATGTAACCCAATATTAACTTCAAAGAAGTTTGTCGTTCCTTCATGAGTCCTCACACATGTTTTTGCACCATCATACATGTCTCTTATAAGGTTAATATATGTCAATGGGATATCTCTTTTTTCCAAAGTTCTCCAAAGAACCTCCCTTGGTACCCTATCATAAGCTTTTTCTAGATCAATAAATATCATGTGAAGGTCTTTCGTTTTTGCTCTAAAATGTTCCATAAGACGTCTCAAAAGGTGAATCGCTTCAATAGTAGATCTACCTGGCATAAATCCAATTTGGTTCTCTGTTGTACTTGATACTTGTCTTAATCTACGTTTGATAATTCTTTCCCATAATTTCATAGTATGACTCATTAACTTGATACCTCGATAATTCGCACAATTTTGAATGTCTCCCTTGTTCTTATATACGGGTATAAGTGTACTTGCTCTCCATTCCTCGGGCATCT
This sequence comes from Brasenia schreberi, assembly GCA_036023115.1. NCBI lineage: Eukaryota > Viridiplantae > Streptophyta > Magnoliopsida > Nymphaeales > Cabombaceae > Brasenia > Brasenia schreberi. The sequence continues at coordinate 32,950,207 of JAYKKT010000091.1, forward strand.
TTTGGTTTTTCCATATTTCATTAAATAGTCTTGTGAGCTTTGTGATTCCTATTTCTCCTAGTATTTTTCAAACTTCTATAGGAATATTATTTGGTCCTACCGATGTATCTGGTCCTACCGATTTACCACTCTTCATATGGACTCAATTAAGAAGCTTTGATAAATTTGGAAATCTTCACAAACTAGATGAATTTCAAGAATTCTTAGACAACAAATATTTCTTTTTGTTTTTGCGTGGGTTATGAGACGAGTTTGAAAATATTAGATCAAACCTTATGCATAGAAAACCTAGACCTAGAGGGGTTTCCTTTTTGGCCGATCTTGTTATGGAGAAAACAAGATTGAATAATATGAATGTAGCCAGCCGGATCAAAACCGGAAGCCAACTTGAAGACTTACAAGCTTCCACATGCAAAGAACAACGAAGGCATGGCAAAGAAACCCATGAGATCGTGGCCAACAAAGACACTATTTGCCATTATTGCAAGGAAAATGGACATATTAAAACCACTTGTCCTTTACTTTGGAAAAGGAGTGGAAACGTGGGAGCGATTGAAGGAGGAGTCTTGCCCAATAACATCAAAGCATACATAGAAGAAATTTTCAAGGAAAAATCAAGCATCTCCGAGAATACCCTATCTACTTCTCAAGGTATGTCTTGGATTTTAGATTCCGGTGCATCTTTTCATATGATACATAGTGAAAACTCTTTGATTGAATCTCATTAAACTATTGGAAAACATGTGTTTACGATCGATGAAACAAAACTTCCAATAAAAAAAATAGGAAACTTTAAAAAATAAAATTTTAAGATTCAAAATGTAAGTTTTATACCAAAACTTAATTTAAACTTGCTTTTGGTTGCTCAAATATGTGACAATAATTGTATAGTCACTTTCTCATCCCAACATTGTGAAGGTGATTGGTCAAGGCCATAGAGAAAGTGGACTATACAAAATGGATTATCTTGTTATGCCAAACTTTGAGTTTTGTAATGTAGCCCAAGATGCTACTCTTTGGCATAAAAGACTTGGACACTTGGACTCTCAAAAATTATGTAATATTCCTTTGATGAAAACAATTAGAGAGAAAAAGCTTGAATGTAAAGATTGTATCCTTGGAAAAATGCATCATCTTCCTTTTGGAGAAAGAAACTATGTACCAAACAAAGCTTTTGATTTAATACATTCGGATGTTTGGGGTCCTGCGCCTGTTGTTTCTAAAGGTTTTGTTGATGACTTTACTCGTTTTACTTTGATATATCTCTTAAAACATAAATCCGAAGTATTTGAAAATTTGTAGTATTTTGCAATATGATTCAAAATCAATTTGGAGCCACCATTAAGATCCTTAGATCGGATTTAAGAGGAGAATATATGTCAAATAATACTACTACTACTACAACTAAGCCTTTTCCCATACTAGATGGGGTCAACTACATGGATTCTTTGTTTTTTTTTGTAGAATCCATGTTAAGTCCGACAAAGTTTTACATTGGCTGTCGGAAGCCTAACACAACCCTCCTCCTTTTTCTGGGCTTGGGACCGGCCATGAAAGGGTGATTCCTTACATGGGCGGAGTTTGGAGAATATATGTCAAATAAATTCCAAAAATTTATTGAGTCAAATGGAATTGTTCATAAAAAATCATGTACTAAAACACCCCAACAAAATGGTTTAGCAGAAAGAAAACATAGACATATTATTGAGACATGTCGAACCATATTAATTGTTAGTAGTGTTCCTAAATTTTTATGGGCCGAAGCTACTCTTACTGCAGTTTATCTTATAAATAGAATGCCTTCGTCAAATCTTGAGAATACTTTACCTTTTAAAAAATTATATAATATCCCTCCATACTATGAACGACTTAGAGTTTTTGGATATAGGTGTTTTGTGTATACAGATAAAAATGATAAGCTGTCACCTAGAGCAATTGAATGTGCATTTCTTGGTTATGGCATAGACAAGAAGGGTTATAGGTGTTTTGATCCCATAGAAGACAAATTATATGTTTCTAAGGATGTAATTTTTTTAAAAATGATGCTTACTACAAGTCTAAACCCTTAGAACATTCTAAATCTTCTATATCTCAAGACATTTTTGATCTAGAAGAAGAGAATGATTGTGACTCAGTAGATCATCAAGACAACCCTGTTGAAGATAGCGATACTTCGCATACACCTATTGATACTCAATCGATTGTTGAACCCTTTCCTTCACATTATACACAACGCACTAGAGAAACCAATGATACCCGTATAGAATTTGATAAAATAGGTTTAGAACCTAGAGTCTCAAGACTTTCCCAGCGATTTGTGTCCTATGAATTTTTGAACCCCGGCGAAAAAACTTGATTGCCACTCTTCGTCAAGTTAAAGAACCCAGATTCTATCATCAAACCAAAGGTATTCCAGAATGGGAAGATGCTATGAAAGATTAACTCAACGCCCTAGACAAAGCTCAAAATGGATAGTAGCACCTATACCAAAGGATAAGAAAGTTATTGGATGTCGATGGGTCTACAAAATTAAAACTCATAGCAATGGTCACATCGAGAGATATAAAGCCAGACTAGTTGCTAAAGGTTATGCCCAAGAATATGGAATTGACTATGATGAAACCTTTGCCCCAGTAGTTAGAATCAGTGTTATCCGTATCGTACGGTGCGATACGTATCGTGGGTACGATACACTGTCCCGTATCGTAAAACGGTAAGTATCACACCATATCATGCGATATGGGCCCGTATCGTACGATACAGAGCGTATCACTCGTATCGTACGATACGGGCGATACGCCCCAAAAAAAAATTCAGAAAAAAAAAATTCAAAATTTTTTTCCCAATTTTTTTTGGTTAATTGGGAAGCGGCAGAAGAGGGGAACTCCGACGCCTTTGTGTTTGTGTTTTTCATTTATTTTATTTACGTATAGAGCTTTTTACCTATGACTTGTAGGGTTTTGCAAATTATGTTTTTTATCAAGTTTTTTACCTGCACAACAATTATCTTTTAAATATATTTTAAATCCATATTTATATCAACCAATATATCATGAGTTAACAACATATACGAGATGATATTTTCTTTCTCATAACTATATAATGAATATAGTGATATTTAACAAGATTGTTTTTTTTAATTATCAGTCCTACTCCAAAGCTTGATTTCTCATTAAAGAAACCAAAGTTGGTCAACGCGACACCTTATGGGCATGCCGCGACCCGAATCTGTGAATTTGCTCGAGTCACTTCCCGTGCTCAGATTGGTGCAACCCTACCTAGTAAATACTCAACAAGGTTTGCCAAGAACCAGGTTCAAGATGTTGGATTCCAAATCAGAACCAATATCGAGCATATAGGATCAGTGTTGTCCGACGCGTATCGTATCACGTATCGTTGGGCTCCACGATACGGACGTATCGTATCGTATCGTATCGTACTTTAATATTAAAAAACTATAAAAATTATTTAAAAAATCTATAAAATTAGTAAAAATTCGAAAAAAATCAAAAAAATTCTGGAAAATTTTGAAAAAATCTGGTAATTGCTTTAAATTCATATAATGCAAAGTTTAGCACAAATTGAACATTTAATATTGAACAATTGCATCCAAAATTATATATTTTGAATCAAAAAATGAAATACATTTATATTTTACATATTGTAAATTTGTATCAGGATCATTAACTAAATAATCTTCATCTTCTCCTTGATGATGTTGTTGTACTTCAAATTAATTCATGCAATGTCTTCTTCAGTTAGGACTTAGGAGTGCATTTTCTTCGTTATCTTCTATAATTCACTCATGTAATATATCAAAATTAACAAACTGCTATCTTTGTACATGTAGTTGTCATATTTGCTAATTTTCATATGTGAGCAAAACAAAGAGCTCTATTTCTTTGATTATTGAGTCTATGACACCTTAATGATGTTATATTATTACTTGATAATGTCCCCTTTTTCTCTTATTGGAGACTAGCTTTTTAACTAATGCATCAGCTTCATTTCTCACTTCACAGACTGAGTTAAGCCTCACACACATTGATCATGTTCAACTCAATGGAAGTCATGTAACGTGAACCTTAAAATAGTGAAGTTGTGAAATCCCTGCTCAATGAACCGAGAGAACTAAATGTTTTTAATTGTTTACGATCTTATGAAATTAGAAACTGTTAGCAAAAATATACCTAAAAGTTGTAACAGAAAGGGAAATGATTTTGTCATAAATTTTTTTTATACATTATTTTTATTAAATAAATGAAATTATAAACCCAAATTATAAGCATATTGGAGGATGCCTTTAAGGGAAGTGAAGAGAGGGAAAGAGAGGGCAGAAACATGCAAAAAAAAATTTGAAATTTTTTTTTTTTTTGAAAAAAAAAATTTTGAAAAAAAAAAAATTTTGAATTTTTTTTTTCGTACGATACAGTACCGTATCGTGGCTTCCCACGATACGATACGATACGGTGCGATATGGATAACACTGTATAGGATAGTGCTCCATAGTCAATAGACTCAATACCATAGAAAGCAAGATCATGTTATTCGAGCAGATTCACAGATTCAGTGTTTGTGAAGAGGGGCGAAGAGAGAAGTGAAGAGAGGCCAGAAAGCAGAAACCTTTTTTTTTAAAAAAAATGGGCGTATCGCCCTTATCGTGGAGCCCAGCGATACCCGATACGATACGCGTCAGACAACACTGGTTAGAATGACCACAATTAGAATTCTCATAACTATTAGTGCGATTAGGTAATGGGATATATACCAACTTGATGTTAAGAATGCTTTTCTAAATGGTTATTTGAATGAAGAAGTTTACATGAGTCCTCCTCCTGGTTTCAATGTTCTTCTTGGTAATGCTCTTAAATTGCGAAAAACTTTGTATGGTTTAAAACAGGCTCCTAAGGCTTGGTATGATCGATTTGAAAAATTCATGCATTTGCATAATTTTACGACTTGTTATACTGATACTGCCTTGTTTGTACGTAGAACCGAATAAGGTGTTGTTATATTACTTTTGTATGTGGATGATATGATCATCACAGGGAGTGATGAAGTAGGAATTACAAAAGTTAAACTTAATCTTCATAATGAATTTGACATGAAAGATTTGAGTCTTCTAAATTACTTTTTAGGCATTGAAATAACTAAAAACAATTGTGGATACTTTATGTCTCAAACAAAATTTGCCAATGATATCATTGAAAGATCTGGTCTTAAAGATACCAAAATCGTTGACACACCAGAAGTTCTAGGCACTAAGTTAAGATCCACTGATCCCATCCTGTATCGGTAACTCATAGGTGCTCTTACCTATCTTACTATTACCAGACCAGATATTTCTCATGCAGTTCACACAAGTCAATTTCAGCAGACACCAACTTTTTGTTCATATGAGTGTTGTTTTACGCATTATTAGATATGCTAGAAATACCCCTAACAAGGGGGTTCTCTTAACTTCTTCCTTATCTTTTTGATTGGGGTGGAGATGTCAATGATAGACACTGTACGACTGGTTTCTGTGTTTTTCTAGGTGAATCTCTCATTTCTTGGAAGTGTAAAAAGCAACAGAAAGTGTCACTCTCATCCACTGAAGCTTATCGAGCCATGGTTACGGCTGCGATGGAGATCTCTTGATCACAACCATTTTAGCATATATGAGAGTTACTTTACAACGTCCTGCCATCATTTATTATGACAACAAAAGCGTCATGTACATTGCCTTCAACAATACTTTTCATGAGAGGACGAAGCATATCGAGATGGATTGTCACTTTGTTTGTGAAGAATGCTTGAATAAAAAGATTTTACTGTGTTATGTCACATTTGAGATGCAGTTAGCAGATTTCTTAACAAGTCTCTTTCGGTTACTCGGTTTCAATTTTTGTTAGACAAACTTTTAGTGTATATCCTGTAAGTTTGAGGGGGGTTGTTAATGGAATAGGGAGCATGGGCCATGCTGGCCATGACCGTTGGGGGCCCCAACGGCTACTAGCCGTTGAGAGCTCCCCAACGGCCATGTTATTTGTGCTTTTTTGTTATTTATTTCTTACTTAAAATCCCATGTACAATGTCTATAAATACTACTTCATTCCATGAATAAAGTATGCCGTCTTGGCACCACTTTTGACTTGGTTTTGTATGCTTTCACTCTCTTATTTGATATTCTTGAAGTTTGACATCCATACTTGGATTCCGTTTGATTCTTGGCGACTTGTTGGATTCGATTCGTGAAGCATCAACCTTCGACTATCGACGAATATTTACACTTACATGCATGAAGTAATGACTTCATTACATGGTATCAAAATGCTGGTCACACCATCATGAAGTATATGGTGTGCGTGCCAAATAGAGGACCCTCTTTTATTGTTGCCTACTAAAGGTTTTGATTGAAGTATCCCGTAAGCAGTTACTTTCTTGTGCTTTTGAGAAGAGATTTACTTGTTTTTCTTGTTTCTCTTAAGGAAAATTTCTACTCTTTTAGTGGAATTCCTTTTGAAGCATGTGGTCGTGTCTTGTGGGTTGTCCTGCTTGAGTTCAGTGGGTCTTATATTGGTTCCTTTCATTATGGAAGACGTGAGTTGATCCATTGCAAACGTGGGTCTGAACAGTGAGAAACCACCTCTTTTCAAAAGAACTATAGAATGCCATTGATGAGACTGTTGGAGAATCTACCATAAATGCAAGTGGACTACAAGGTGATACTGAGATTAAGACAAAGGACAGAATCGACAGATCACATAGAAAAGAAAGATTGGTACAAAAGAATAGAACTATACTGTGGAACCACACTAATTTTGCCATATTCAAGATTGCTGGTGAGGTGAGGTTCTTTTAGAAGAATCTCATGTTTAAGATGATATGACCTATCGATTTGTGCTCTTGGAGCTCTTATTAATCTGAATCAAGGAGATGAGAGTCTGCATAATTTTTACAATGAATTGTCAAATTCTTGGAGTTAACTTAAGTGTCTAGGTGAATATGGGTGTTGCAATTGCATGGTCAAAACTAGGAAGGATCAAGATGAAGAACTCTTCTATTTGTTTATGCATGGTCCACAAATGAATTTAAGCAACCTTGATGCATAGAATCATCTTCCAAACGTAAATGAATTCTTGCTGAAATTGTTAAAGATATGGTCACTGTTCCATAAAACGATATAATAAAATTGTTAGTGCCATGTATCCTTATGTGGATGGTGCTGGTATAACTTTAGAATCACATGTTTGTTCTTTGTTTTCCATAGTAAGTATGGGCAGCAATTAGTTGTGTGCTCGTCAGATTTCTTTCTGTAAAGATCTGTTATTCTTTTTCTGGGCCGATCATTCCTTTGTGACTGTAGGAGCGCTTGAAGAAATTAAAAGCTGAACATGGAAAGCTTCAGTTAGGAAACATCACCTTGGATATGGTAAATAAGCCTGCCTCCTATGCTATTATTCTTGAATATGTCACTGGAGTTAATATATTATAAAAGGATAGCTGAAATCGCTAAAAGTTTTTCATCTCAGCATTGTTTTTCTCTGATAGTCTGGCATAATATATTAACTAAACTCGCTTATTTGCATTTTGGAGGTAATTGGTGGAATGAGAGGGATTACAGGAATGCTGTGGGAGCCATCTCTTCTTGACCCAGAAGAGGTAATAAAACTATAGGTCTTAGTTGTTCACCATTGACAGGAAGCTTTCATCCAAAGAGAAAGGAAAGTAAAGTTAACAACTCTTTTGGAATGTACAGGGAATTCGTTTTAGAGGTCTTTCTATTCCTGAATGTCAGCAAGTATTACCTTCTGCAATCCCTGGTGGCGAGCCATTGCCCGAAGGCTTGCTATGGCTTCTCTTAACTGGCAAGGTGAGGATTCTCTTTACCATCTTTCTCCAGTTATCCCTATTGTTTCTAATAAGTTGCTTACAATGCAAGTACTTGTTCTTCATCATCTTACATATCTAAAGTACAACGGAACTCTCATAACCTACGGAACTCTCATAACCTTGGGTAACTATAATCTGTTTTGCTGACACATTCTTTTCTTCTTCTCTTTGAATTTCAAACGTTACTGCTTGAACATATAAGGGATCACCCTTGCATGGTTGGTCCCAAGCTTGGATAAAGGAGGAGGGTTGTGTTAGGCTTTCGACAGCCAACGTAAAACTTTGTCGAATTTTTATACCATGGATGACACAAATTATGAGCATTGCTTTGGGGCGTCCCCGCTTAGCAACGCGTTGCAGAGCCCGAATGCAGTGAAAAGTAAGCAAGAGCCACTATATTTTTGCCCGGATGTAGTGAATCAATTGTAAAGAGGGTTCTCACATTATGAACGGGTGTAGGTAAAGAAGTTAATCCCGTGGATGGATACGGGTGTATGGAAGCTAGTCTTAGATAATAAAATTCGTATTGGTTCTTGGAATATCAGAATATTGTACAGTAAGCTAATGGAGTTGTTAGATACTATAATTTAGAGAAATATTCATATTCTATGTTTATAAGAGATAAAGTGGGTTGGAGAAAAAGTGAAGTAGATGGAGGATACAAGTTTTAAATTGTGGTACTTAGGTAAGGAAGAGGCTCAAAACGAAGTTGGTATTATCATAAATAAAGATTTAAAGGATTAGTGTAGTAGACATACAACGATATAATGACCGAATCATGACGTTGAAATTAGTGTTAGGAGCAAAAGTTTTAAATATAGTTTGTGCTTACACACCCCAAGTAGGACTAAAATATAGTATAAAGACGCTTTTTGGGAAGAGTTAGATAAGGTGATTCAATGAATTCCACAAAGGGAGATGATTTGTTTAGAAGGAGACTTAAATGGACATGCCGGTAAAGAGGCATTAGGATATCATGGTATTCATGGTAACTTTGGTTTTGGCATATAAATGGGGAACGCAGGGAGATTTTAAATTTTGCTATGGCATTTGATCTCTTTATAGTCAATACAATCTTAAAAAAACGAGATAAACATTTAGTTACTTATAAGAGTGGCTTATCACAAACACAAATTGGTTACTTTATTTATAGAAAAAAAGATATTGAATGATCTAAAGATTGCAAGGTAATTCCAAGAGAAAGCTTAATCACCCAACATCAACTTTTAGTTATGGATTTACAAATAAAAAAATGAACAAAGAAGAAAAGAGTGCATCGAGCTATTCAGACTAAATAGTGGAACCTCAAAAGCGAGAGAAAATATATTTAAACAAAAAGTCCTTCAAGGAGATGCTTGGAATTATGATGGTACACCTTGTGATATGTGGAACAATATGACTATACATATTAGGAAAGTGGCGAAAGATGTGTTAAGTGAATCTAAGGGAGGTGTACCGGCACAAAAAGAAGTTTGGTGGTGGAGTAAAGTGCAAAATAAAATCAAGGCAAAGAGGGCATATTACAAATTACATTACGCTAAGAAAACTAAGAAAAATTTAGAGGCTTATAAGAAAGGAAAGAAAGAAGCGAAAAAGGCTGTCAGTGAAGCAAAAGCTAAAATTTGAAAGAATTTATATAAAAAAATCAACACAAAAGAGGGTGAAATAGATATTTTTAGGATAGCTAGGGCTAGAGATAAGAAAACCAAAGATCTTAATTCTATTAGATGCATCAAAGATAAGGATTAAAAATTCTAGTGACAAATGATGATATAAGAAATAGATGAAAACTATTTTTATAAGTTTTTAATGAAAATAAAGATGTTAGTATTAGCTTAGGAGAATTAGCCAAATCAAAAAGTATATAAACTGTAATTTTTAAAGATGTATTCAAAAGAATGAAGTCAAAGAAGCTCTTAAACATATGAAGGGTGGTAAATCGGTAGGACCATACAATATTCCCATAGAAGTTTGGAAAATATTAGGAGAAATAGGAATCACTTGGCTCACAAGACTATCTAATGAAATATAGAGAAACCAAAAGATGTCCAAGGAATAGAGAGCGAGTGCACTTATACCCATATATAAGAACAAGATTGACATTCAGGATTGTGCGAATTATCGGGGTATCAAGTTAATGAGCCATACTATGAAATTGTGAGAAAGAATTATCGAACGTAGGTTAAGACAAGTATTGAGTACAACAAAGAACCAATTTGGATTCATGCCATGCATATATGTTGTTCAAGCGATTCGCCTTTTGAGATGTCTTATGAAACATTTTAGAGCAAACAAGAAAGACCTTCACATGATATTTATTGATCTAAAAAAAAGCTTACAATAGGGTACCGAGGGAGGTTCTTTGGAGAACCTTGAAAAAAAGAGGTATCTCATTGACATACATAAACCTTATAAGAGACATGTAAGATGGTGCAAAAACATGTGTGAGGACTCATGAAGGAATGACAGACTTCTTTGAAGTTAATAACGGAGTTACATCAAGGATCAACTTTAAGTCCATACTTATTTATAATGGTGATTGATGAGTTAACAAAACATATTGAAGATGAAGTACCTTGGTGTATGTTATTTGCAGAACATTGTGTTAGTGGAGGAGTCTAAGGAAAAAGTTAATAGAAATTAGAACTGTTGGAGAGAAACATTAGAAAGTAAAGGCTTTCGATTTAGTAAAACAAAGGTATAGAATGTAAGTTTGATCATTTGGTTACTTCAGAGGACGTAGCAATTAAAGAGGCACACAAGGAAAGTTTTAAATACTTAGGGTCAATTTTTCATAGTGATGGAAGAATTGATGGGATGTTACGCGTAAAATTAATGTTGGTTGGTTAAAATGGAGAGGAGCATCAAGTATTCTTTGTGATAAGAAGATACCATTAAAGTTAAAGGTAAATACTATAGAGCAACAATTAGATCTGTCATATTTTATGGTTCTGAGTATTGGGCAGATAATCATCAACATGTACAAAAGATGTCTGTGACAGAAATGAAGATGTTGAGATGGATGAGTGGTCATACAAGAAAAGACTGTATACATAATGAGGTTATTAGAAATAAATTATGTGTGGCACCAATATAGGATAAAATGAGAGAATATGGTTTAAGGTGGTTTGGACATATAGAAAGAAGATCAAAAGAAGAACATGTAAGATTGTATGAAAAACTAGATTTTGAAAATATTAAAATAGGTAGAGGAAGAGCACAAAAGTGTTGGAAAGAAACAATAAAGAATGATCTAGTTTATTGTGAGTTAACTGCTAACATGGCACATGATAGGGCTCTGTGGAAACAAAGAATCCATGTAGCTGCCTTGTCTAGTATGGGAAAAGGCTTAGTTGTTGTTGTACTGTTTTTGGTTGCCTGAACATATTCATTTTGTGCTTTTGACGGTAAAAAGTAAATCTTTTACTGCATAGCTAGTGTTGGATAGAGGTTTCAGTCTTTTCATTTTTTCCCACTTGAAATTAAATCACAGAGTTCATTTTATATCCTGTTTGTTCATTAGAAACCCTTCATTCTTGCATTTTCCAAATGCTCAATCAAGTATTTGTGTTTCCTTTATTCACATCATCACTTTTCATTTGGCATGGGGGGTTATACCGCTTGATATGAGCGATAAAGGAATTCTCACAGAATGCAAAAAGAGTCCTTCAATTCTTAGGGCTGCTGCTCCTGATGCCAATGGAACATTTGACCTTTTCTTCAGAAAATAAAGGTTATCTGTTTCAAATGTTCTTTATCGGTTGTTCAAAATATCCTTTTTAACAGGTACCTACAAAGGAACAAGCAAGTGCATTATCTAAAGACTTGCAGAGCCGTGCAACTGTCCCAGGTTTAATGTTTGCCATTTCTTACTATCTCTAGTTTTTTCATTTTCTTAGTGTTTTCTGATCTTGTAGAAATTGCTTTTTGCCTTTTAAGAACTGAACACTTTGAATTGTGAAAACTGTTTTTGCATGCCTTTGTGCTATCAAAATATTTTTGTGATTGGTTAGTCATGGTATGAGTCACTGTAAAACGTTGTTCTTCATATATAATTCTTGTTCTTTCAATGTTATAAAGTAAGCATCATAGAGAACATTTACTTGAAGTTTCACTTGAATGCAGACCAAGAAAATAGCCAAGAGTTGTTAACTGTATGGTATGCTGCTGAGTGTGGAACTTCAAACCTGCAAATTTGCGACTGCGTCTAGAACATACATATTTTGAAACATCTAGACCCAAAAGAAGGAAGTCAAGGAGGCAATTCAACTTATCAAGTCGAATAAAATGTGGGGACTAAATCATGACATGAATCACTTAGCTTACAAGGATATTTAATGTCTATGTCGCATGGGTGCAGGACACAACAAACTTAGTAATTCATGGATGCAGTTCTCATGGACTATACACATTACACATGCAATTAATGTAATTTGTCTAAAAAGGAGAAGTGCATCATATAATCAGGCGATAGGAAGTTTACCATTGATATTGGAAGGTAACTGTTATCAGCAGCATTAAGACCAAAAATGCCCTATGATGCCATGTTTTGGGATAGTACACCAGCACATTTAGAAGATGGTAGTGCCAAAAATGAAAAGGTTGCATGACTAGACGTGGAAAGGCTGGATTTACATTGAGGTTGTTAGATCATTATCACATGCAATTTTCCTATCGGTCTCTTCATCAGTGAAATCTGCAGTACCAAGACTTTTCTTGGTGGGAGAAAAAGAAGTAGAAGCCATGTGCGCAAGGGTGCCAAAACCAATAAAATGTAAAATGCTTCAATCTTTGAGAGACAGAAGCTAAAGAGGAAGGTCTAATGAATGACAAATTGACAATGATAATGATAAGAATTGAAGTTTATTTTGTTAGCGTAATGATGTGAAATTACATCAACGTTATGCTTTGGAAGTTTGAACTTTAATGACTACACAAAGAATGTTAATGTGCATTTTGTTACGTGTAGCATATCTTTGATCTGAATTATGACTTGTATGATTCATATCATTTTGCATTTTTCTTTGTAATGCTTATATATTGTGCAACGTAGTCTTGATTTTTTGGGATATATTTTTGACCTTATGCAATTTTTTGCATTAAAAAAAACTATGATACTTGTAATATTATACGATTTATACTCTGGGTATCATATTGATGAACAGTATGGGGCATGTTTCACCAGTTACAAACAGTGGTTGGCAATTTGGGAGCCTCATAACTTTTAGATTAAAACTTATGCATACTAGTAATTCTCTGCAATCAAACAAGCCCTAGAGTTTGCAAATTTGGTTCGACGTTGGTGGTTCATCTCCTTGTGTTGCAGTCTTAACTGCACGCATGCTTCTGTGCATGCTTTGCATAGTCTGAAAGCACGGTTGGCACCTAGGTCGTAATAGTTTGAAAATCATGAAGCATAGATAACTGCACAGAAGTGTAAACTACTAACACTTAATGACAATGTGTATATATATAATGAACTATGCATGCAATATTTCAATAGTAGTGCACTATTTAAGAAAGTAGCTAAAAAGATGTAGGACTTCTGCTGCTGGGCCCTACATAAATACTTGCCATGTGCTGGGGCAACACTTGGTGCACAAGGTGGCCTAAGAACAACTTTAACAACTAAAGTTGGCTCCTTTTATTAGCTTTGCTGGCTGATGTTAGTAATGTTTCCATTTGCTATTTCATGCTTCTTGAAATTGCTTTATTTCTGTAACAGATATTTAGATAGACATTTTTTTGTATTTTCAGCACATTTATTTTGCCTTTTTGTTTCATGTGGTTGACTCTAATATGCAGCATTCTTACGGTGTGACTTTGTTTTGGTTGTAGGCCATGTTTATAAAGCTATTGAGTCTCTTCCTATTTCAGCACATCCTATGACACAGTTTGCAACTGGTGTGATGGCTCTTCAGGTGAGGCACTGGATTTAGTTTTCAGAGGTTTCCATCCAGGTGCATTATTACTTATGGACTTGTGTAGGTTCCTAGAGGACCTGACAAACTGGCTGTTAGATTTTCTTTCTTCGCCCCTTCTTCTAGGAACTATAAAGGTGTATGTATTCACATCCTTGTTTGACACGTGATAGGTATTATAGTTATCATATGAATTACCGTTAAGTAGCTTCATTAGGTTACAGATATTTACTTGCAAAGAAAAGTAGCTTACAAATGATATGTACTGTTGTTTTGATATGTACTATACTAGTAGCCTTGTCAGATTACAGACATTTACTTGCAAAAACGTTGCTTATAGTTGGAAATGTTAGCTACTGTTCAGCTTTTATCTTGTATTTCTGCATGTCATAGTTCTTAAATTAGCCGACCCTGTTTAGTATGGGAAAAGGCTTAGTTGTTGTTGTTGTTGTTGTTGAGCTGATATCACAAAATATTGACTTATGTAATATTTGTTAAATGCACTAACGTGTATTTTATCCTTATTTTGTTTGACAAGGTTCAAAGTGAATTTCAGAAATCATATGAAAGTGGAATTCCGAAATCAAAGTATGGATTTTTGAGTTCAACGTCTGACAGTTTCTGTTGTATAGTATTCTGTATTGGTTCATGGTTGTCTTTTGCATATCTGTAGATTCTGGGAGCCAGCCTATCAAGATTCCCTTAACTTGATCGCTCAACTTCCGGTTGTAGCTGCCTTTGTCTATAGAAGGTAGTTTTCAGTTGCCTATATTGTTTTCTTGTACTAGGGTCTACATTTAATGACCTATTTTTTTTCTCCATAAAATAGTGGTCCAGAATTAGGGTAATTGCAATGACCATGCTGATGTATCTTCCTAAATCAGCGAGACCTAGGTCTGACTGAAATCAATGTTGACACATTATGGACTTGCCCATCATTCTGACAAATGATTAAATGACTTGCTGTTGTTTTATGAAGTTGGAATGCTGCTGATATCATTTGTGGGGTTAAACACGGAGGATCATAAATGTCTACATGTGGGTATCAATTGCGTGCATCCATTGATGTCTTCATGCTCGTTCTAAGTTTGGTGTTCCATCTGAACAAATAAGAAACCCCTTTTCATTTCCTAGAAGTGATTGATCAGCTTCTATGTCCTATAAATGGTAGCCACCAGTATGTATTTCCTTTTTTCTCCAAGCATGATTATTTTACTCTATCATCATTAGACATGTTCTCCTTGATCACTTACAATCCATTTTAGTAGAATATGTATGTCCAAATGGCTTTGACTTTGGCAAAAGATCCTTTCTGTCGTAGGTGATTAGTGCATGTCCAATATGTGACCATGTGTGGAAATAACTCTGCTTAATTTGATGATGAAGGATATACAAAGGTGCACATATCATACCTGCTGATGATTCATTAGATTATGGTGCCAATTTTTCACACATGCTGGGATTTGATAGTCCAAAAATGCAAGAGTTGATGAGGCTATACGTCACTCTTCACAGGTGCCAAATTTCACTCTTTTATTTCCTGCAAGTACTGACCCATAGTTGCTGAGTGCTACTAATATCCTCAGTGTGCCTTTTAGTTTCAGAAAGAGATAAGGCATTAAAGTTGCAATGTTTATTCATTTAAATGCTCAAAATTATCTTATCTGTAGTGATCATGAAGGTGGAAATGTTAGTGCTCACACTGCACATCTGGTACATTCCTCTTGTTCTGACATTTGCATTGGTCTGGTGAAAAACTTTACAAAACAATCTCATGCAAATTTTTCTATATTTTAATGAAGGTAGCCAGCGCTCTTTCAGATCCATACCTTGCATTTGCAGCTGCCTTGAACGGTTTAGCTGGGCCACTTCACGGCTTGGCTAATCAGGTAATGACATTTCTTGTTTGAATTGACAGTTTTCTCTTATTCTCAGATTATACGATGAACTTGTTGCATGGTAAACATGATTGTTAGCAAACGGTCATTTTCTGAACATCAGTTCTCTGTGTGCATCTATTGCATTGAAGTTAGTTGCTTGTGTTTAATCTAGTGATATTTGGTGTCTCAAATTCATACCAACTTTATATTTCACATCGTCCACTATACTTATTATGGTGTTTACTATTTCAAAATTTTCTAAATATTGGTGGCTGTTGCCGACCCCATCTAGTATGGGAAAAGGCTTAGTTGTTGTTGTTGGTGGTGGTGGTGGCCGAGTTGGATAGTTAATACATGCTGGTCTGTTTCATGATATAAATTCAAGTGTACCTTGGGAATGACACTTCATTCTTTTTCAGGAAACTTTGTTGTGGATTAAATCTGTAATTGAAGAGTATGGGGAAAATATCACAACAGAGCAGCTAAAGGAGCATGTGTGGAAAACATTAAAAGGTGGCAAGGTATGGCACCCTAGAATGTGGTTGTCCTTTGAACCGTGTAACTTGGGGCTTGAAATGAAGCTCATCATTGTTGATGGATAAAGGAACTTATTACGTTATTCTTCAATACATTAAACATGACAGTTTCCAAGATATAAATTGGCTTTGCCATAATCATGCATTTTTCTTTCAGAAGAATCAGTTTGAGATTTTTGACGACCCTGTCTAGTATGGGAAAAGGCTTAGTTGTTTGTAAGAATCAGTTTGAGGTTTGGCATGATAGATACTCAATGTGTTTTTTCTTCCAGTGGAGATAAATAAGATTATTGAAGACCAGATATTTTTGATGCAGTTATGGCATAAATGTGTTCTTTTGGAAGTTGGATCGAATAGAAAATTCATCTTTAGCTTGTTCAATTTGTGGTCATTCTGGGTAACATGCTAGGATTTGATTGGGCTACGACTGCTTATAGCTTTTTTATTCCATATCTTAGACGTTGCATGCTGGCGCTTGTGGTGTGGCTCAATTTCCACAAGCTTGCTACACCTTACATGCAATCAACAGGAAGTTGCTAATAAAATGCTAAATCATTGCCTTCGTATGGGACAGTATTCATGACCATGGAGTTGTGGAAAAGAAGACTGAATGAAAGAAATCTTGGTTATCTTTGTGTTGTTTCCTGTCTTCCCAGAATAGTTAATAAGAATGACATGAAAGTCCTTGTTCTTTTTCTCCAGACCATTTTTAGTTCTTGTTCTTTTCCAAACCATTTTTAAAACCTTTAATGTCAATGATGAAAATATATGATCACAAGTCTGTTATATTGCAGAGATATCTGTTTAAGTCTGCTCTAATTTCAGTGAGATGGCACTCCTTATTCATCATGATCTTTCCAACTGATCTGTCCAATGTGTTGATGCAGGTTGTTCCAGGATATGGTCATGGTGTTCTGCGCAAAACTGATCCAAGATATACTTGCCAAAGGGAGTTTGCCTTGAAGCATTTGCCTGATGATCCACTTTTTAAGCTGGTTCCCCACTCCTCTTTCTCACATTATGTTGCTATTATGCAGAATAATTTAGGATCATAATTTCACACATTCATTTCACTTTGTTTGTACAGGTTTCTCAATTATATGAGGTTGTTCCACCAATACTGACTGAGCTCGGAAAGGTACATCCCACCTAAATGTTTTTGCTAAAGATTCATGGTCCGTCAAGCAATAAATTTCTTGGGTATTGTCCTATTTAGTGCTAACCCGGAAAGGCTTGTGAATCACAGCTGGCAAACAAAGCAAACACCGCTTTGCGCCTCTTTGTCTGGCCTCTTATGGCCTCATTTATGTCCGGTTTGTTAAACAAATAAGTTGGGAACGAACTAGCTTGTCAAAGTTCAATAAGCTAAGCGTGAATAACTGGTCTCTGGGTCTACTTGACCTTTATAGGCGTGTCAAGCCAACCTCACTTAGTGGGGGTAAAGGGTTGTGCGTGTGTCCATGTGCGTGTGTGCATGGGAATGAATGGTCTTACCTTTGTAGTTTGTTTAGATATTTGGGATTCTTTCTTCCTTGCAAATAAGTGTTGAAAGCTGTGTGAACAAATAGGTGAAAAACCCTTGGCCGAACGTTGATGCTCATAGTGGAGTACTTCTGACTCATTTTGGTTTAACCGAAGCAAGGTACTCATCTCTTAATTGCATTTCCTTTAACCATTGGAAAACTGTTATATTTGTTGAAGATTCAACTTACCATTTCTTCAAATGTTACTCATGATAGATACTACACGGTTCTTTTTGGTGTGTCACGAAGCATAGGAATTTGTTCTCAGGTTCTTTCTTCTTACGTTTTCAGAATCTAATTAGCTTTCTCTATCATTATATAGTGTGCGTTGTCTTTATCACATCATCTTAAGAAGATTTTTATGGTGCAGTTGATTTGGGACCGTGCTCTCGGTTTACCAATTGAAAGGCCAAAAAGTGTTACAATGGACTGGCTTGAAAAGTTCTGCAAGAAAACAGCTTAATGTGATTGCAAGCAGGAGTTAATTCCCCTACATTTTTTTTCCGAGAGAAATTTCCACACCTTGATAATAAAAGAAGCTTCGGGCTTGCTGCAAGACATTGCTGTTTGATGTTTGTAACATTTATGATCAGCCTTTCTGATGAACCTCACAATTGATAAGTCTTGATTATTAAGCAGCATTGTTGCAGATTTTGATGTAATTATTTTCAATGAGAATGCCAAGTACTTGAACTAATAATTTCAGGTTTTGTAGAGCTACGTTGATTGTTGAAGTGGATGAAACCTGCCCACATTGGCAAATCTGGAACTCGGAGAAATTTTACAAAACCCAACTAAATAATCAGCTAGTCACCAAAAGTGACATTCTAAATATTAATTCTTTACCAGTTCTTTTTCTTACAAGACAATATTTTAGGGTCTTCGATATTCGTCTTAAGGTCTATGAAATTCAAGAAAAGAACATTCTAGAATCTCCATCTCTTTCTCTCTTTATGTATATATATATATATATATATATATATATATATGGTGGTTCGTGTTCAATCCCATATTTCAGATGATTTTGTTGCTTTAAGGCATCTTCTACCACTTCCTATTTCACTTTCTAAAACCTCTTTCTAACAGCATAAGAACAACTTAAAAAGTATAGTACCATCTATAATTTAGTTTTTAGGTAGTTTTTGTGGGTGGATGGTGGTTTTCCATCGGTTAAGGATGATTTTGGTCAATAGTAGTAGTAATAGAAAGTGATGGACGATGATCGTCAATGGTTAAAGAAGCGGTAGGATCATATGAAAGGATGGCTTGAGCATTGTGTTCAACCGAGTATGTATATATATATATATATAACAACTAAGCCTTTTCTCATATTAGATGGGATTGATTACATGGATTCTTTGTGTAGCCCTATCATGTGTCATGTTAGCAGTTAGTTTGTAATACACTAGATCATTCTTTATTGTTTCTTTCCAACACTTTTTTATTGTTTCTTTCCAACACTTTTATGGCCGTTCTATACCTCTTTTAATACTTTCTAAATTTAGTTTTTCATACCTTCATAAAGATTCTTTTTTTGATCTTTTTTCTATATGTTCAAACCATCTTAAACGACATTCTCTCATTTTTATCTTCTATTGATGTGCCATAACTTGGGGATAATTATACTTCATAGCAAATGTTGACCCCTGACTACTTTTTGTTTTTGGTACAATGAGGCGGCAGAATCCAGATGCATGCCCTGAGTGTCGAACTCATTGACTTAACTAGTGAGTCGATTCCTTGTCCAGATGAGCTATTGCTCGTTGTGAATATACCATAGTATTTTCATCGCATTCTTCATGTTATAGTGCACTAAATATTTCAACTAAAGCCAAGTAACTTCTTTAAGATTAAGGCTTTCATTTCTTGGTGTGTATATATATGAAAACCTGAGCCTTGCCATCTCAGATGGGTCTATTCATGCTCATCTATTGCATTTGGGTGATATTAGTGTATTTACAAATTTTAAGGAGGTTTTGGAAAAATACAAAAGATATTGTTATTACACTCATGCTATGAGGTGCTGAGCTTCTCAGGTCTATACAAACATTGCACTCCTTTAAACTCCTCCATCACAATATAATACTAATAACAACAATTATAACAAAATAACAACGGTTTTCCTCATGCTCTTTTCTTTATTGCAGTCTCTTGAAGTGTCTTGTTTCTTTTAACTGTTTTAGGGAGCTTCATGCGGTGTATGATCCATTTAACCCGGTTCAAGCCACCGCCGAATCTAGCAAGAAGGCTAGTCTCTTATCCTTGGTCTGGAAAAAAAACTCTAGAGCCCATTCGCCCAGGAATTGATTCTCAGAGAGCAACTTTCACTTTAAATCTGCATGTCTAACATGAGAACTGAGCCAATTCTGGTGGTTTTAGCCACATGAACCCACTAGTGTAGTTCTAGTAGTGAAATTGGACGTGAACTGTGTAAACACCTAAAAAATTTCTCCAAATAATTTGATCTTTACAAATTTTGCCTTTTCAAGAAAAAATTGTGATTTTGGATTTTTTAAGGGTTTTCAAATAAAAACACCTTAAATAAACTTATTTTCGTATCAAAATTTTGTGAAAGCCTCAAAATGAAGGTAAATTGCACATCTCTCAGAAAAAACAAATTTTGACAAAGAGCCAAAAAATGATGGCTTCGCCCCCAAGCCTAAATTGGTAGCATTCTACTTATTCAAATGATTTTCATATAAAGAAAGCATTGTTTCAAACAATTTTCTTTTAATAAACAAATAGAAATGAGACATTGGGAATCAAACCGACAAAATGTTTACAAAATATCAAATTCACAAATTACAAAACCTTTTGAAATCAAAACCAAATTAAATAAAAATCAGGCCTCAAAAGCTCACCCGATTGAGGATAGTCCTACTCTGGCACCATACACCCATCAAGAGTTAAAGTGGTTAAAGACCCCACACGCATCGAAAGAGTTAAAGTAGTTCGATATCCTACACCCAACAAAGGGTTTAAGTGGTTGAAATGATAAAGACCAACTCATGGGGCGAAAAACAGGTCACTCGTGCAAACAAACACTGGGAATTGAACTCAGTTGTTTTCAAAAGAATATTTAAAGATTTCGATAAAACTCGATATTTTCAAATACAATTTCAAATGAAATGGTTTTAAATAATAAAAAAGAAAATATTTAAAACCATAAATGAAAATGGATGAAAGCCAAGTCAAGCAAGGATAAAGATGAATCATTCCCGCCGAAGATTCAACGAAGATCAAAGCAACAGTTAAAACATACTCACATCAAGTAGGGATTAAACTCAGGTGGACCCAAACAAAGCAAGAAGCAACGGCCAAGCCCGCCTTAGCCGAGCCCACTTACCTTGACCAAACCAAAGGG
Organism: Brasenia schreberi; assembly: GCA_036023115.1. Lineage (NCBI taxonomy): Eukaryota > Viridiplantae > Streptophyta > Magnoliopsida > Nymphaeales > Cabombaceae > Brasenia > Brasenia schreberi. Next base: position 32,971,306 of record JAYKKT010000091.1, read on the forward strand.
AGAATCACCTAGGTAGGGCTCTATGAAGAAGGACACACGGCTGACCTAGCCAAGGAGCAAGAAAGAAGCACATCCTAGTTAAATGTGACACTCGGCTACACCAAATGAAGTCAAGGGCTGCACCCAAAGACGCCCCACACCATGAGTCAATTCAAGCTCACAATCAACAAGACCTAGGCTATCTTGGCTGGACAAGGGGCCATGTTCACCATGACCAGACCTTTAGGGGTTAACTGAATCCCCCAAAGGAGGACCACCCCTAGCTAATTAGACTCAAACTTGCCTGGCCGATGGGACGGAAACCATGTTGGCTTGAGCCAAGGCCAACCACTCAAGTTAAGGGCTGCATGGGTTGGACTTCTCTTGACCTAGGAGACCACAAGACCATTTGCAGTTGGACCTCTTTGGATTGAAGCCAAGATGGAGTCAAAGAAGAGATCCATTGACCCACATCATGGAAGGGTCTAGCAGTCCCTCCCTTGGCCTATAAATAGAGGCCAAGGGGAGAGACATTTTCTAGCAATTGGAAGCATTGGAGGGACTTGCCAAGGCTTGAGAGAAGTCTAGGAAAGGGTCTAGGAGAGAGTGAAAAAGAGAGTGGGAGAAGAAGAAGAAAGGGAATGTCCCCTCCCTCCTTGGAGTCGTGTGTCTTTAGAGACTTTGTGAGTAAGTTTCCTTTCTCATTTGCTGGTCTTAATACTCTCTTCTTCACATTCAATTTGAAAAGGGGTTGTATTAATGGTTTCATTTTGTTTATGCTTATGCCTTCTACTTGTTTGTTTTTATGCTTCTCTACTTCTCTATATTTATACACTTTATAACTCCTAACCCCTCTATGCTTAAGCTAAAATATATATTTACATTTATTTCCCTTGAGTCGTGTGCTTTAATTTTGTTGTGGATGACTCTTAAATTCGGATTGCTATATTCTAAAGCTAAAACTCTGTTTTTCTACATCCTGAACACGTCTATTGTTTCAATTTTCATTGCTAAATAGATTCTTCGAATGATCTTAAATTTAAGACATCAAATCTACACAAACTCACTAGAAATAAAAATTTCAAGAATTTTATGGCCGTATAGGCTCATGAATAAAAAAGGAAAATATCGGTCAAAATCATATTCAGTTTCTGTACAGTCTGTTTTCCTGCAATAGGGGTTAGATAAAATTCTCATAACTCTGTTTCTAGTAAACCAAAATTCATAAAATTAGTCTAATTAAAGCTGATATCTATATCTTTCCAACAAGACTAAAATCATATAATTTGGAGTTCTGTGCACCGAGATACAAAGGTTTTTTTAGACATCTGTGTTTATGTAAAAAAATTATCCTAAAACACTTAAGTAGTGATCTGTTCTGGATTTAATTATGCAAATTCATAGCACCAAAGTACAAAATAAAAATAAGCTTAGAATCTGTACATTCTATTCTATGTTTTGTAAATGTTTCATGAATTTTGGAGATCTCTAAGTCATCTAAAAAATTTCGGAAATAAGTTCTCAAAACACAACTCGTTTCTGTTTTTCAAAACTTAAAAATCTTCAATCTCTAGACTAAGTGCACGATTTTGATTTAATTCAAAATCATTTTTCAAAGTGAATTTTGAAAACATACATCAGCACAAATAAATCCTCAAAGTGTTTAGGTTGACCCTTAAGCATCGGTTTAAGAAGGCTTAAGGCGAAAAGATCCCGCTTAGCGACAATCTCCTCACAAAGTCGGATTTACAACTTTGCTAGTTTTAGAAATTAGCTAGCATGATCGTACAAAAACGAAGTAGGTTGAGAAGTTTATTTTAAGTCTCTGCATAGGCTTTGGAATAAAATTTTCACATCTACAAATAGATTTCTATGAGTGCATGTAGTTTTCTCAAGATTTCGCTTGGGAATGAGAGTTAGCTCTTCTGGTGAGGCTCCATGATTCCCGCAACACACGTGGTGAGTGATTCTCCGGATGCTTGCCTCTGGTTGTGAAAAAGAAACCGAAGTATGAGACTGTTTCTTTTAATTTCTTGGCATGAACATGGTCATCTTGATTAAAATGGTTAAGAAACTTGCTTTTCTTAAAGCAATCTATATATGATCTTGGCAACATAATGTTCAAAAATCAAAACAGACAGATCTTTTCAAGGAGGAACTGTAGTTACAAAGAGAAGAATTTAATCAAACACAGAAGAGAATTGAAAGCAATTAAACAAACAAATTTTCAGTATTCTCAACCTAGCTTATTTTGGTACAATGTATCTCACTCATAACCTTCAACTTGTGAGTCGAGCCACAACCAGGTGAGCTATTGCTGGGTTCAGCATTCTCAACTTAACTTTGTTAGTGCGACGAGTCTTCTGGGGATCAATGACAGGAAACAAAGTGAAATCGATGTTGAAGACTTCTCCTTGTATTCGGTTACAATGGGAGGCTGGAGCCTAACATGCACACACCTTACACGCGGACGCTCAACGTACTCGAAATCAGTTGTGAGAGAAGTGAGAATCTCGTTTCTCATGTAGAGAGAAGACAGAAAGAAAAGTGGAAATGGTGTGGGTTTTGGGTCGGAAGGGGCCCTCTGGGTTCTCTGCACGCTCTACGGCAGAAGAAGTCACACAAGGAGTCGATGGGAGCGGTCTCTTTGCCATTGTTACAGGTGGCTGCTTCATCTTTTTCCCTCTCTGTCTTTGCGTTTTGGTGTTAAAAATGTAAGTTGGTAGTCACGATTTCCAAGTCCTCTCTCCTCTGAAAGTTTCAAAGTTGGATGTAGGATTTGGTTTCCTATCTGTTCATTTGCTATCTGCTTCTGTTTCCTTTTTGTTTTAGTCTCCTGTTTCCTACTTTCGGGTTTCCATGTTGAGGATTTAACTTGATGGCTTGTGATTCAGATTTGGTTTTCATTTGTGAAACATTGTTATGAATGTGAACATAAGATTTGGTTTCTCCACCTATTAATAATTTAGTAGCAGTGGGTTTAGGTTGACTTGGTATTTGTTTCCGGGGAAGGGAAGCGAACTAGAGAAGAGTGGCGTAAATTCTCTATGGTTGACTTGAGAATTAGAACTCTCGATGCTAAGATTTCTCGTATATTCATTCCGGTCTTGCATTCAGCATCGCGTTCATCGTTTCATGCCTTCCACTTTCTTACAAGTCAGTAGACTAGTTTGATGATTGAAGAAAAAGACGCATTAAGACTTCAAACTATCATTGAAACATGTAGATTGAGTAAGAAGGTAACTTGAAAGGAGTTTAGACGGAGAACATAGATTGAGAATCCAAACTATTATTGAAGCATTTGAATCAATTTATAAGTTTCCTTGAACTCTCTTCCCTTCAAATTGAATCCAATTCAAACATGCCCTAATATTAATGAGAAAACAGCACGACAGCACTGCTTGGATCAATAGCTTATGAATACCAAGTATAGACGACTAAACAAGAAAATAACTAATCAAGCGGGGAAACTTTCTCAAATAAACAAATGACCAATAAAAGATCAACTCAGCAAGACAAGGAATTAAATTGGTGTTGTATATTTTGGTAGGAATGGTGTTTAAAGTTGGTGTTGGTTTACATGGGGATGTTTCCATGTAGTTAGGGGGTTTGGCAATTATGGTCTTCCAATTGAAGCCATATTTATCTCTTCTTCCTTGTACGGTATTTCACCAATCAACATCAGTATCATGCAACACACTTACACGCATCTGTACATGTTTTGAATATAATCCTCAAGCTCACGAGTATGAATAACAAAGATATTAGCAACTTTCAAATAGTTTAGATCTTCAGATGCCATTTGTAAAAGGTAGTCCAGTTCAACAGAAACTAAGTGTTTCAGTTTTACTTCCTTACATTTATCACTAGTCTAGACTCTAAATAGCTTATTTAAAAACCTTTGGAGGATATAAACTCTCTTGGAAGATGCTAATTTCTTGAAATAAGAATTCTACTAGTTTCCTTTGTAGTGATCTTATCCTGCATGGCTAGTTGGAGGCTTAAACATGGTTATCCACCATAACATGCCTGGTCCAGAGCACTGATGACAACGCTGAATTTTGCCTGTATAAAACAAGCCTAATCTAAAAAGGGCATGTATGCAAGACGGTAAAAGAAGAGGGAAATTTCTTTTCCTAGGATTTGTATTTCCTTGAACCTGGAATTAACAGTCTTCATGGGCCCACACTAACTTGAAAACTAAGAGGCATTGCATACTTCAGTGTCTGAGTCATGTATCCTCCAACTAGGCAAATCCCAGTGCCACCTGATTCTGTTTCTTTCTTCTGTTTTTGTTTAAGTAGTACTGTTTTTGTGTTTGCAGGTGCATCAAGTGGTATTGGTACTGAGACAGCTCGTGTTCTAGCATTGAGAAGGGTGCATGTATTTTTAGCAGTCAGGAACATAGATGATGGTCAAAAAGTCAAAGAAATGATCATTAAGGACAATCCAAGTGCTAAAGTTGATGCCATGGAGTTAGACCTTGCCTCCAAGTCGTCAGTAAGGAAGTTTGCATCCGAGTACATCTCCCTCAGTATTCCACTAAACATTCTCATGTACACAGCTTTTACTTAGCTCATTTTTTGTGCAAGGAGTTACTTTATGTGTTTTCTTTCAGAAGATTGGGGTTGTTCTTTTTACACAATAGAATTAGAACCTGATACTTTTGTTATTTGAAGCAACAATGCAGGAGTGATGATGACTCCATTTATCCTCTTGCATGATGGAATTGAACTGCAGTTTACGACAAACCATATAGGTGTGTATTTCTGATTCAAAACATTTCTTCATTTACTTGAATACTGTTCAGCATGCATACAATGCATAAAGTTCTTTATGATTAATATTGGAATTGATGATATATCATTGAAAAAAAAATCTGGTACATACGGTGGTTTTAGTTTATGAAGGGTGATCAAATGATCTCGTGTTGCCATAAAAAATTTGTAAAAACACTTTTTGAAATTTTTAGGCATGATTAGAGCATGTTTTTTCTTTGACAAGTGACATTAAGATCAGTGGCACATCTGAATAAAGGCTCACCCTGCATATTAATGCCTGACCTACAGTCTGGCAGATGACCTCTAAGTTAGATGTGGTATGCTCCTTTGGGTGTATATGGATGATTATCCACCAATCAAAGGTATTCCTCATGCTATGTTCAAAGATATAAGGATATTTATTTGTTTGTAAGTGTTTTTACTTTTTATCTGTAGATAGAATTGTTCTCAAGCTCTCATGTATATTGTATACAAAGTAGAAACCGTGAAGATATCCTTCTTCATGCTCTTTGCAGGCCATTTCCTTTTAACCGATCTCTTGTTGGAGAAAATGAAACCTGCAGCTCATGAAAGTAACACAGGATGGATCGTCAATGTTTCTTCTGAGGGACACAGATTTTCATACAAAGAAAGCTTCCTCTTTGACAAGATAAATGATAAGTCAAGGTATAGTGCTGTGAGATGTTCTGTCTTTTGGTTAATTTCTTTCACTTGTATTTGCTTTCCCAATGGGAGTAAACATATTTCAGTTCATATAATTGAATTCTAGTCTTCCGCTTTATGTTATTAACCAAACACTTGATCATTCTTCCACTGATTCCTTTGGATCTTTCAGAAGAATGCCAAAATCACATTTTCCATTGCTGAGATTTCTGTATAGCTATGCAGGTACGGTAGTATTGGTGCATATGGACAGTCAAAGCTTGCAAACATCTTGCATGCAGATGAGCTTTCTAGACGTCTAAAGGTACTCTTTCCTTAAATATGACCAGATAAGTTGATTAACTGTTCAGTTAAAAGCGCATTATGTTTTTCTTCTTATCCTTGTTTGGTAAGCGGTAACGAGTACTAGTTGCTTTCTTCTTTGTGGTCCACGTTTATTTTTGGCTTCTTCTTCTCTAGTTTTAGTTACATTTTCTCACATCATCATTATTTTCAAAGTAGTAAACTTGTAAAAGTCGTGGACAAGCAAGTGGAGTGGTATGTGAAAAAGCATGCCACAAAAGTTTTTTTTTCTAGTTCTGCCGTTAGAGCAGGAACACTTTTGTGGTAACACGGCTGTAAGAACTAAGAAGTGATCATGCACGTGTTAAGATGGTGTTTTATGCTCTGGAAGTGAATAATTTTCAAGTATTTATGGGTTTGATGTCATATCCCAAAGATTGCTCGATATATGTTCCGTACATCACTTAAATTAGCTTATCAAAACTAGTTATGTTAAAACCACCAAGACCATTTCTAAAGAAATCTATTTTCTATTAGATCATCCTATCGATATATCTCAATTTCAGAGTCCAATACTTAGTATCATTTTCCTTAATTTTATTTTAGTTTGGAAAAGAATAGCATCAGGATTTCATTGACTACAATCTGCCTTTCCCCTTTTGGTTTGTCTATGTTTCTCCGTTGCTATACACTTAGATTAATCCAATTGAAAACGCAAAATATATCAACCTGTAGTTAGCAACCAAATTTAATATAAAATACAGTAAAGTGATAGGGCCTGTTCAACATATGTATTGATTTTGGTTTCATGACATAACTTTCCTTGTTTTAAACAGGAAGAAGGCGTGCAGGTCACTACTAATTCACTGCATCCTGGGTCAATTGTCACAAATCTTGTGCGTTATCATAGTGTCATTGACAGTAAGATATACCTTCCATGTATAGTGTTGAAATTTTAGCGCATATTATCTGGTAAAGTGGCATGAATATGCCTTGGCCGAATATAATGCTGTTTGCAATTTTTATTATGCCTATGATCATGTTATTTCTTCCTAACATAGTTGCGCAATGCTGCTGTAATATTAAGTGTTTGTATCTCATGCTTATAACTATGTTATCTTTTACATGCAAATCCAGGAGCATCCAGATCTTTGTTGTCATTTGATGCTGGAACATGGTTTATCCAGTTTGATGGTTACCATTTACCTTATATGATTGATTTTAAATTGCTGATTGAGGGAGACAAGTTTATCTTGTTTAATATGTTCAAGGTGACCTCAATAATAAGATGCTTATGTCGTAACTCTTGTTATATGTGATAATTGTTGAAGAATATGTTTATCTAGTGTCTTTGTGTTAGTTTTATGTTTCTAGGTATTATTGTACTCGACCGAAACTGTAGGGGCATTTTGGTAATTTTCTGTATTAGGGGTATTTTGGTCATTTTACGTTTTACAGCTCCTTATATAAGGGCTGATAAGTTGTATTAGGGTTTAAGAGTCTGTGATTAAGAAAGAGAGAGAAAGAGGGGGGGCGGCCCCCTCCTCCGATCTCCACGTTTCCTCTTCAATATTTGTTTATTTTTGTGATTTTAATCTTCGCTGCGCATCCATGTTTTTCCAACATGGTATCAGAGCCTTGAATCGAAATATTGATAAAATATTGGTGGCTCGGTGTCGTCTTCGTCGTTCTCTCTCGAATTAGGGTTTTTTCTGTACTTCCGCAGAGCCATTTTATAGTCCTGCTTCTTGTAGTGCTCATTCCCAAAAGACTTAGCAGAATCTGTGGAAGAGGACAAGGAAGGCTTTGGAGACTGCAGATACGCGTTCCTCATGGCGAAGACAATGATAAGAAGAGAGAGCATGTCAAAGAGGTTGACAGGGTGTACAAAGTGGTTGAGGAATTGTTCGCTTCAGATGGGAATATGGAAGCCGTTTTAGGCCAGTGCAATGTGAACCTTTCTCACCGACTGGTTGTGGATGTGTTGAATAGGTTTTAGCATGCCCGGAAGCCGGCGTCGAAGTTCTTTTACTGGGCAGGGCAGCAGCCGGGGTTCTTTCACGATTCACAGACGTACAATGCGATGATGAGTATTTTGGGAAAGACTAGGCAATTTGAGAGCATGTTGGAGATGAAGTTTCAGTCGATGTTGATTTCATTGCTTCAGTCGTGTTCTAGCGTGAGAGAGTGTAGGCGCATCCATTCCTCTGTCGAGAAGGGATTTGGCAAGTCGGTGTTGTTCATTGGTAACAATATGATCTCTGTATGGTAAATTCGGGAAATTGAGAGATGCCCAGAGTGTGCTTGATGGAATGCTTGAAAAAAAAATGTTGTGTCATGGGCCGCTCTGATTGATGGATACCTCAAGGTTGGTTGTGTGAATGATGGTTTTCCTCTTTTTGATGAGATGATGGCGAGTGGTATTCGGCCTAATGGAACCACTTTAGTTTGCATCTTGAATGCTTGTGCTAGTGGGGATTTATCAGAAGCATGCTACGTGTCTGAGCGTGATTTAATTTGCTGGATTACAATCATTGTTGCACATGTACAGCATTCTGAAGGCTTGTGGTGATTTGAAGGCCTTGGATCAAGGCAGGCAACTTCATGCTTCCGAGAATGTTAACTGCACTTCAAATGTTTGACGAAATGTCCAAGAAGAGCTGAGTTACCTGCACATCAAGTGTTCGATGAAATGTCCAAGAGAAATATTCACCTTCACATAAGTGTTTGATGAAATGGCTAAGAGAGATGTTTATCTGCATATCAAGTGTTCGCTGAAATGCTCAAGAAGATATATTTACCTATACATCAAGTGTTTGAAGAAATGTCTAAGAGAGATGAAAATTCAGGAAAAGAGTAAAGAAGAGATTAGTACGTGATGATTGTCTCCATTTGAAAAACAACATGAAGAAAGTTTATAGAGAAGAGATATATGCTGAAGATTGCAGTTACGAGGATTTCAAAAATATTTTTTATTCACAGCCAGTGAGGTTGCAGGAATTTGCTGCTATGAAAGCTGCTTGAAAAAAAGAAGGAATGTTGATAAAAGTTTGTTGCAGCCATAGATGCTGCTTAAGTTGACAGTCATGATGGCTGCTTTGATGTTGTGATAGCTAGAATGACTGCTTTATTGATGTGACAGTCAGGATGACTGCTTTGATGATTGTGACAGTCAGGATGGCTGCTTTGATGTTGTGACAACCAAGATGGCTGCTTTATTGATGTGACAGCCAGGATGGCTGCTTTGATGTTGTGACAGTCAGGATGACTGCTTTGTTGATGTGACAGCCAGGATGACTGCTTTGTTATTGTTACAGCAAAGAAGGCTGAGTTGACAGTCAGGATGACTGCTTTGATGATTGTGACAGCCAGGATGGCTGCTTTGATGTTGTGACAACCAAGATGGCTGCTTTATTGATGTGACAGCCAGGATGGCTGCTTTGATGTTGTGACAGTCAGGATGACTGCTTTGTTGATGTGACAGCCAGGATGACTGCTTTGTTATTGTTACAGCAAAGAAGGCTGAGTTGATGTTGTAGCCAGAGATGCTGCTTGAGATGATTAGCCAGGAAGGCTAAGTTTATATTGCAGCCAGAGATGCTGCTTGATATGATCAGCCAAAAAGGCTGAGTTGAAGATATTGCAGCCAAAGAAACTGTTAAAGATTAAACCAGTGATGAAGACAGATGAAGAACGTTGCAAGTACATATGAAGATTTTTTGGGAAGTTTGGAATTCGAAGTATCTCACTCCCAACTTGAGGGGGGGATGTTGAAGAATATGTTTATCTAGTGTCTTTGTGTTAGTTTTATGTTTCTAGGTATTATTGTACTCGCCCGAAACTATAGGGGCATTTTGGTAATTTTCTGTACTAGGGGGTATTTTGGTCATTTTACGTTTTACAGCTCCTTATATAAGGGATAAGAGCCTGTGATTAAGAAAGAGAGAGAAAGAGGGGGGGCGACCTCCATTGGAGGTCCGCCCCCTCCTCCGATCTCCACATTTCCTCTTCAATATTTGTTTATGTTTGTTATTTTAATCTCCGCTGTACATCCATGTTTTTCCAACAGTAATATCTATTGGGGCGTCTTAACTTAAAAAATTCCATGATATGATCAGGTCAATTTTGTTTCCTAAAATTCGTAAAAAATATGTATTCATGTTCTACTTACGTGTTTACAGATTATCACTAGAATCCCATTACTGGCGTGGTGCTGATTTATTAAGAAAGGGGACGGTCTTCTCCATGGATTACACCAGTAATGAAAAAGCACGTTTGTTTTGCTGACTTGTTTCACTGATCACCGTAGTGTCTTAACCGTTTGAAGAAACTTGCGTTGTTTAGGTTTCTGGTGGCACGTGCTTTGATTGAACGAATGATCCTATGCATGATACAATACCATAAGCTACTTCTACAGCGTTGCTCATAAATGTTGACCTTGTTCCGTAATATGGTTAACATTCTCAATTTCGTTGCAGGTATCGCGCGTGCTGTCAGCACCCTCGCACTGAAAAGTCTGCAGCAGGTGCAATTAGACCTCTTTTAAACCTGGTTTCATTTTATATATGCCCTCAGGGAGCAGCAACAACCTGTTATGTTGCACTGAATCCCCAAGTCCAAGGTGTAAAACCGGCAAGTACTTCTGTGATTCCAATGAGGCAAAACCCAGCAATCATGCAAGAAACCCTGAATTGGCAAAGAAACTATGGGACTTCAGTATGAACTTGATCCAGTGAGATGCTCATGGAGATGGCATAAGCTTCATGTTGGAATTTGCTCGTGTCGGATGGTCGCTAATTGCATAACGGCAAATGCGTGCGCGTCTGCGTGTGCGTGCGCGTGCTTATTTGGTGCGTCTGTACTAAGATGTGCTTCTGTAGAAGTGATACTAATCGCATCTTTGCAAATAAATGTGTGGATAAGCGTGTGCGTTTGTGTACTGGGATCTGCTTCCGTACCATTGATACTAAATACATCGTTGCAAGTGTGTTTGTGTGAGAGAGAGTCGGTGGGGGGTGGGGGGTGGGGGGAGAACATGGCTTTCTTTGGTTTGGTAGAAAGGCCTTCAGTTCAGGTACCAAGAAAAAAAGAGAGCTCTTCTTATCCTTAGAAGCGTGGTTTATGAGCAATTTGTGTTTGATGTTAATGGCCACGTTATTCGTAGACTGCATTCTGAATGAAGGATAAAGGAATCAATTTTTGGCCAGATTGCCTTTTCAATTATTTTGGCCCTATGTCTAGTTGTTGGTAAACAACAACTAAGTCTTTTTCTCATAGTAGACGGGGTTGACTATATGGATTCTTTGTTTTCACATAGTCCTATCATGTGTCTTGTTAGCAGTTAACTCACAATAAGTTAGATCAACTTTTATTGTTTCTTGTGATTGTCCTCTACCTCTACATGGATTCCTAGTTGTTACCAACAAGTAAGCCTTTTATCATATTAGACTGGGTTGGCTATATGAATTCTTTTTTTCATAGATTCTTATCGTTTATCATGTTAGCAGTTAATTCAAAATAAGTTAGATTATTCTTTATTGTTTTTTCCAATACTTTTGTGGTCGTCTTTTAGCTCTTTTAATACTTTTCTTTCTATATGTCCAAATCATCTTAAATGATATTCTCTCATTTTATCCTCTATTGGTGCCACTCCTAATTTGTTTTTAATAACCTTATGGTCTTTTCTTTTATAACCACTCATGCATCTCAACATCTTCATTTCTATCACAGACATCTTTTGTACGTATTAATGATTAACTGCCCAATACTCGGAACCATAAAACATGGTAGGTCTAATTGTTGCTCTATAATATTTACCTTTTAACTTTAATAGTATCTCTTACCACAAAGAATACATAATGCTCCTCTCCATTTTAACCAATCGGCCGTAATATCTCCATCAATTCTTTCATCACTCTAAAAAATTGACTCTAGGTATTTAAAACTTTTCTTTTGGGGGATGCAATGTGTGCCAATTTTAATTTCCATGTCCTCTGAAGTAACCAAATGATCAAACTTACATTTTGTACATTCTGTTTTTGTTCTACTAAGTCGGAGGCCTTTCCTTTCTAATGTTTCTCTCCATAGTTTCAATTTTCTATTAACTTTTTCCGTAGACTCCTCCACTAATACAATGTCATATGCAAATAACATATACCAAGGTACTTCATCTTGAATATGTTTTGTTAACTCATCAATCACCATTATAAATAAGTATGGACTTAAAGTCGATCCTTGTAACCCAATATTAACTTCAAAGAAGTTTGTCATTCCTTCGTGAGTCCTCACACAGGTTTTTGCACCATTGTACATGTCTCTTATAAGGTTAATGTATGTTAATGGGATACCTCTTTTTTCCAAAGTTCTCCAAAGAACCTCCCTCAGTACTCTATCATAAGTTTTTTCTAGATCAATAAATATCATGTGAAGGTCTTTTCTTTTGCTCTAAAATGTTTCATAAGACGTCTCAAAAGGTGAATCGCTTCAACAGTAGATATTTGGCTCATTACCTTGATACCTCGATAATTCGCACAATTTTGAATGTCTCCCTTGTTCATATATATGGGTATAAGTGTACTTGCTCTCCATTCTTCGAGCATCTTTTTGTTTTTCCATATTTCATTAAATAGTCTTGTGAGCCAAGTGATTCCTATTTCTCCTAGTATTTTCCAAATTTCTACAGGAATATTATCTGGTCCTACCGATTTACCACCCTTCATATGTTTAAGAGCCTCTTTGACTTCATTCTTTTGATTACGTCGGTAGAAATTGTGGTCTATATACTTTTTTGATTTGGCTAATTCTCCTAAGCTAATACTAACATCTTTATTTTTATTAAAAAGCTTATAAAAATAGTTTTTCCATCTATTTCTTATATCATCATTTGCCACTACTGAAAAAAAGAAGAAAACAAAGTTTGATCTTTCTATTCAGTAGCTCTTCCATCGTTAGTCTATTTCCATCTATTCATTAAATGAATAGTCCCGCTACATTGCCACAATTAAGTGTTCATCTCGTTTTTTGAAGATTGTATTGACTATAAAGAGATCAAATGCCGTAGCAAAATTTAAAATCTCCCAACCCTCCTCATTTATATCCCCAAAAACAAAGTTTTCATGAATCCCTTGATATCCTAATGCCTCTTTACTGACATGTCCATTTAAGTCTCCTCCTAAACAAATCATCTCCCTTTGTGGAATCTTTTGAATCACCTTATCTAACTCTTCCCAAAAAGTTGTCTTTATACTATCTTCTAGTCCTACTTTGGGGTGCGTAAGTACAAACTATATTCAAAACCTCTATTCCTAATACTAATTTCAATTTCATGATTCGGTCACCATACCATTGTATGTCTACTACACTATTCTTTAAATCTTTATTTATGATAATACCAACTCCGTTTCGAGCCTTTTCTTTACCTAAGCAACATAATTTAAAACATGTATCTTTTATCTCCTTTGATTTTTCTCCAACCCATTTTGTCTCTTATAAACATAGAATATGAATCTTTCTCCGAATCATAGTATCTACCACCTCCATTAGCTTACTGGATAATGTTCCGATATTCTAAGAACCAATACGAATCTTATTATCTAGGACTAGCTTCCTTACCCCCTGCATCCATCCATATTCAAAATGCGAAGACCCTCTCTTAAAATTATTCACTACATTCGGGTGACAATGTAGCGGGACTAACTTCTTTACCCACACCCGTCCATGATCTGGGAACCCTCTCTGCAATTGATTCACTACATTCAGGCGAAAATGTAGTGACCCTTGCTTACTTATTACTGCATTCGGGCTCTGCAGTACGTCGCTAGGCGGGGACGCCCCAAAGCAATGCTCATAATTTTTGTAATCTATGTTATAAAATCCAAAGTTTTACGTTGGTTGTTGGAAGCCTAACACAACCCTCCTCCTTTATCCGGGCTTGGGACCGGCAATGCAAGGGTGATCCCTTACATGAGCGTTGTTGGATTTCCTCAAAATTCCGGACAATAGAAAGATGTTTCAAATCATACTTATCGACGTCACACCAAGCATCAAGCACCATGGATTTCCTGCCTCACATCCATGTTTTTCCATGGCGCTAATTGTGCGTGCAGGCATGTGCACGCGCATGTGTGTATCCTGTTGCACTAAAACCTCAGTTCCGAAATAGTTACATACTTATGAAGTGCATGATCAAAATTAAAACTAAATAATTTGCAGATAACTAGAAATCTTTTTTATAAGATTTTGGTAGGAGAAAATCTTGATGCAACTCGCTAATAGGAAATTTTATTTTGAGAAAATCTTTATACAACTCACTTATACGAACTTTCATTTCTAGCTCCGGTAGTTGTATCATGGCCCTCAAGTTGGAGGTCAAGGAAAGAAGCTCAAACTGCAAAGCTGTGAAAATTGATACAACCGGAATCATAAAGATGGTAATCAGAATGAAGATCAGTTATTGGACATGCAGGACACTATGATATCGGCTCTACCAGACGAAATACAACAAAAGGATACTAGTTCCCTACTGAATTTGTAAATGAAAGATAAAGACCATAATACTTCAATACCATGTGATACACACGCACGTATTATGTTGTGCCTGCACACGAATTAAATGTCATATAAAGAAAACTTTGATCAACTTCCGTCTCTTTTATCGTATTTCTAGCTTCATTCACTGCTTTGATTCATTTCATGTGCTGGAGTAAAAATCCTTGAGTTTGCAAACCGAAGTGGACCAGTTTCGGTTGTGCGAAGTACAGAAGCAATGCACACGCACTCACGCACACATACATGTCATTTCATATGCGTCAACAAACCCGTGTGCCACGAACACACTTTGTCCTGTTTCTCTGTTGCCATCAAAAAGAGCGTCAATGACCAGAAACGACCCTTTTCTTTCTTAAAACCAAATACTCTGTAGAGAGAGAGATCAAACATAAGATATGAGCCGAAGGGTTTAACTTAGCAGGGGAGAACATATAGGTGAATACTGTTTGCAAGTCATCTACTGCCAGGGATGAGACTCCCATATCCTTGCGAACATACGGCGAACAGACCGAGGTTGAGATAAGAAGAAAAAATGAATCGGTTCTTTTCAAGGCAACTCAGAAAATCCGCTGCATGAATAAATTGTAAAACTAAAGACAAAACGCATCAATATTTTTGAAATTCAGAAAGTGTCTGAGAAATAACAGACTGAATCGCTTCACCCCTAAATCATCTATGGACCCATTTCCATTTGATCCCGACACTGGCCAGATGACGCCCCACAATCAAGAGTAGACGGCAAGCATCTTAGTATGGCTGTTTCATTATATCCCCAAGTAGATATCATAGGTATGGCCATGCTAAAGGTTTAACTTCAAGAAATACAAGATGTATCAGACACGAAGTCCCAGAAGTAAACCAACAGCGGAATACAGCAGCGAAACCAAAAGTGGTGCAGTGGGCCAGGTATGGAGATCTTGCAACCCACTATTGCATGCAACAGCTTATCTGCAACCTTGCTGCTCTTCCTCCTCAACTTGGCCAAGGGCTTTCTCATACAGGTGAGTACAAGCTCAATCTTAATGGGCACACGCAGCAAGAGGCAGATTACTATGAAAGCATTATATAAGAAAAAACACCGTCATTGATTTCTTGTTGACATGAGAGTGCAGGAGTAAGGCAAAATGGTATCAGATTTTTCTTAATTCGTTAGCAGATCAAGTACAGCAGTCTAAAAAGAGCTACAATTGAATGAACAATGTGAACTAGCACCGAACGTTGTGAATTCAGCACAGAATGTTCTCCGGGGAAACCCAATGCAGCCTCCTGCGTAACAAAACATGGACCTGCTATCTGATTTACAAGCTCCCTGTACACTGGCCTCATAAAACAGAGGCAGAAGCAGCAGCAACAAGTGCAAGTGGGCACTAAGTTTTGATCCTATGTTTACCCGTTTGGGGTTGATCTAAAATTTACATTCTCTCCATCTTCTAAAAGAAAAAATAACAAAAAAAAGATCAATTTGAGCATCGGGAGCTGATTCTTCATCCACTGCATAAAAAGGTAACCATGTAAGCAACAAAGTCATAAAACCTAAAATGTTATCTGATAAAAAAACACGGGAATAAACATTACTCACCCATCAGAGGATGTTAACCATGGGATTCATTCACCCTCTAATTTTCAAATATCAAATCAATTAGGCAGTCAAAGATTCTGGCTAGTCAGTACCACTGCTTGCCACATACATGAAGCTTCCGTCAAGCTAGAGAAGAGTACTCCCCCAATTGAGTCTGCAGGCACACCTTATTTCACATTGTTCGAGTTCGGTCATTATTGTACAAAATAGAGGTTCTATGTTAGTCATACCATCATCACCAATCTTCCTTAGCAGAACCCAACCAAGATGGTCCACGTCTGCATGAGTCCTGATTCAGTCACAGTCTTGCACCATCTTCTCAGTCTGGAAATTAATGTGGGCGACCAAGCAAAGGAGAGCTTGATCTGACTTCTGGTGATAAGCTTGTATTTGGAGTCTGTCTCAGGAGCTGTGACACATGCTCTGCCAATGCAAGTTGTCCACTGTATTGCAATTGATGATCACCATGAGGTGACCTAGCAAATGCATTTCCAAGAAGATTGCTTTCTGTGACTACTCTTTCCCGGAACATAGGAGAGCATTCTGATGGCAAGCCTAGGAACAAGTCACGTTTTGAGTCTTGAAAACCTCCAGCGTTTGAAGAATTTAGGTAGAGACCAGCAGAAAACCTCGGAATACCAACAACACTCTCATTTACATAGGTTGACGAATGCTTCAAATGAAAGGGCATTGCTCCATTGCCACCTGTAAGTGGTGTAGAAGAGCCAGAGGTATTGATGGGGCTTGCAATAGAAGCAGGAGATAACCTCCCACTGATGTGTGGGGACCTGGAATAGGGTATCGGACTTCCAGTAGGGGACACGGGCAATGACATGTTCGGTGGCAGATGGTTATCACTGAAAAGCAGAAATTTGTGAGCATATAATTGAATGAGATTGTGATCATATACACAACTCAAAGTGATGCATTATGTTTCATAGGTAAAACAATATCACAAACTCAATATCAAAGAGCAAGTTATGTATCATGCTCCACAGCTGAAATAGAGAAAGGGAACCAACCTGGATAACTGAAAAGATTTTGCTATTCGCTGTTGTTGCATTGTTATGGCTTCCATATCAAGTGAGAAAAGATGTACCCCGTGCCCAACACCCTTCCATTGACAGGCATAAATAAGAAAGAAAACCGTAAGACACCAGGTATAACATGGATAGGCACTTAAAACCAGGGTTGTGGTATAGAGATATTGAGAGTAGAGACATTTTCTTACGAATGATTAGAAGGATGATGAGTAGAAATTACAGGGCAACGTATCTCATTACATGCTACCTAGAAGATGCAGACATTTCCGAAATCAATATGCAAAATACAAAGCAACTTTTCTGATCTTTAGATGACTGCCTTGGATACCATTTCCAAAATGATTTTCATCGAAAGTTCTAGAAGCATGTCAACCTGACTTTCTTGATAGGCAAGCTGCGGTTAGGCACAGCCCTGCTGGATGCACACTTCAGCATCGTAGGTTAAGAGTCAAACTTTTACCTAGATGAGCTATGCAGGGTTGACATAAATAATGGGTAATGGTAAAGAAAGCCACAGGCCCACAAGTTCAACTATATTTTGGCAAATATATACAAACTACATCCTAAGATAAAATGTACATGGACTATTCAGTTGTCCTGTGAATTTCTATAAATGCAAAGTGCTTTTTCTTTCTTAAGAGATCTGTTGTATTGGGCAGACCACAAATGGATGCACACTCCAGATATAGGATTCTGACCTTTCATCAGAAAGTTAACCCAGTTGGCCAGTGTCACATGCCCCTGTTGGGACAAAAACGTGAAGTGAAACTGAAGCAACTGATGTACGTGTAATTGTGCATGCATGCATGTCTCTGATCTATGAGGAACATAAACAGAAACACCCATAACCTACATCATCACAGCATGTATTTCACCACATTAGATATAACTTGACACAAACGACATTGATGCCCATGCACGTAGACATACAACCTTGTATCAACGAGGATAAAAGAACATCAAACATCAACGTAGACCATATCTTACCATATGTCTTAGCGTGTTTGTGCCATTATTATCCAATTCAGAAGATTTGCTACTTGGATCAGGCCTAGCCAATGGTGCAGCGTTTTTAACAAAAGGGTGGTCCAACAATTTAGCTGCTGTAGGACGATCAGATGGCTTTCGTTGCAAACAAAGCCTGACAAAGTCCTTTCCTTCATCTGAGAGGCTGTCAGGAATTGCTGGAAGCTCCTTACTGTTCCCGATTTTAAATAGTGCAGCAACCTTTGCATCACCGGAGAGAAAAATGCAGGAAACAGGATCAACACTTAGTCAATGTTTCCCACCATTGAAAGAGAAATGCAACCACATCGAAACCTGAGGACTCTGGCAATGGAGAAGGTGAAACACACTTGTATGTGTCGACAGGTAATTTAGTATTATAACATCCATATATGCAAAGTTGGCCGAATAAAGGAAAACAAACCTACATATCCTCTCAAGTTCATTTAGACAATATATTTAAGAAGTTCCTCAAAAGAAAGAAACTGACCCCTTCATACTGATTCCAAGGTGGTTTAGTGGTGAGCATCTCCAACACAGTACACCCAAGGCTCCATAGATCCACAGAAAGATTACATCCATTTGAATTTCTAATGACCTTGAGTTGATCCAACAAATAAGAGTTTAGAGAACACTAAAAGGCCACACTAAAAAATTGACAACTAAAGTAAAGAGCCTGACCTCAGGAGCCATCCAGTGTGGGCTTCCCTTGAATGAAAGCGGTAAAGAATGGCCATTGATCTGTCCAGGTTACATGGCATCAGTAAACAAAAATATGATACCAGTTTCAGGACATTTATGAACAATACTCAAGGGAAAAATGTGATCATCAGTAGTTTAACAGGCAGAGACAATAGGCATGCTTCACAGCATTCGAGTGAAGATTACATGAAAATGAATTAATTCAACAAGACTGGATATCATAACTTCGTCCCAACCTAAAAAAGTTTAGCAGGCAGAGTTGCATGTAACAATGACTATGGGGATGCTAGTTATTAGCTACACATTGATTCACCTGGCTCAAATGAAACAATCCCATTTCGAGGGAGGTGGCTTCCTCCCCTTAAGACCTCTAAAATAATTAATGATCACGTAAGACTCAGGTATGAACTACATGAAGAGACAGTTCTTGATCTCGCTCCTAGTATCCTACTTAACCTCTGGTTGTCTGGCTTGTGCCACTGCAATTGGAGAAGTAACACCTTATTAGATCCCATTTCAAAAGCATCCAACGCTAATGTCTTTATTAGCAAAAAAACTTTATTAATCAAATAGAAAAGGCTTACAAAGTACCGCAGATTGGAGGCATTCCTCCAATCTGCCCAGAACCAGGATATCGGCACTCTTGATGCAGCTGCCCTGCTCCTTTTCACATTAACTTACTGAACCCTAATAATTCCTATTAATACCCTATCTAACTTAATTTCATTTCTATATGTTTTGTCCATGGAATCATGTTTAACCGCCATGTGAGCAATGCTGATTGCCGACTTGTTATCACAACAACCTCATGGAGAGCTTCATACTTTATCTCAGATCATCGAGTAATGATTTCATCCATAACAAATAATAAATTCTTGTGCCATAGCTCAAAATTCACGCCTCGCAACTTGACCTTGCACCACATTCTCGTTTCTTACTCTTCCAAGTCTGATCAAGTTTCCTAAAAACATGCAAGAATGCCGAGGGACCGCCCATATCGACAACCCAATCTATGATAATGCCGCAGCCTCAGGATAGTTTCAATGGTGATGAAATGTGTTGTTCTTTCCGAATAGAAGTCCTCTTCCCGAGAGCTTGTCTTCAAATACCGAAGAATTCTATTCACAGCCTAGCATATGTCTCTCACGAGGATCATGCATGAATCTGAGCGGGTTAACCACACTGACAAAGATAGGCTATGTCGCTGTCTCAGTGCGAGACAAATATATCGCTTTCCCACAAGTCTTCGATATAAAGTAGGTCTTATCCACCCTCGTCTCCCCCCCCCCTCATTGTTTCCAATCCCGTGATTTTGTCTCAATAGGGTGCCCTCCGTGGTTTAGGGCAACTCCCATAGCTAGCTAGGCTCCGTTTCCTTCAAGAAGATCCAGACATATTTCTTTGGGAAATA
Source organism: Brasenia schreberi (assembly GCA_036023115.1). Taxonomy (NCBI): domain Eukaryota; kingdom Viridiplantae; phylum Streptophyta; class Magnoliopsida; order Nymphaeales; family Cabombaceae; genus Brasenia; species Brasenia schreberi. The sequence continues at coordinate 32,991,298 of JAYKKT010000091.1, forward strand.
AAGATGCCCTGTTTGGAATAGGCAACCTCTATCCCAAGAAAGTACTTCAAGCTACCCAAGTCCTTCATTTCAACCGTCTCATCAAGTGCGCCTAATTTCTTTTCTTTTAGGACCTGCTTTCTCAACCTCATCGTCACCAAGTTGATGATCATGTCATCAACATAAACCGTGAAGTGTAAGCTTGCCTTCTTTTGGAATGTTTTATAAAGAGGTATGATCTCCCCTGGCTCGCTTATAACCTAAGGACACCATAGTATTGGTGAACCTCCCCCAAACCAAGCACGAGGAGACTTGCCGAGTCCATATAAGGCCTTCCTTAACTTGCACACACCATATTCCCTCCACCTGTAGGGTCCATATCCCGGTGGAATGTCCATATATACTTCCTCTTCCAAATTCCCATGGAGAAAAGCATTTTTAACATCAAATTGGTGCAAGTCCCATCCAAAGTGTGTCTGCCAAGGAGAATGATCCTGACCGTGTTCATCTTTGCTACTCGTGGGCAAATGTTTCCTCATAATCAATCCCATATGTTCGAGTATACCCTTTTGCAACCAAACTTGCTTTGTACCGTTCCAGAGTACCATCGATCGATATTTCAACTGTAAATCCATCCGCACCCAACTATCCTTTGTCCTTCTGGGCTCTCAACAATTTCCCAAGTCTCATTCTTGTTTAAAGCACTCATTTCTTCATGCATGGCTTGAACCCAATTCTTATCCATTAATGCTTCTTCAGATGAAGTGGACTCCGGTAGAATCAATTGTTGAAATAAAACTCGATGTCAGACCGATAGGTTTTTAGTGGACACATAACCGAGATATGGGATATTTTGCAAAGTTCTTCTCGCTTTCTTAAGGCTATTGGCAAGTCATCGGTTAGGTTCACAAATATCATGTAAAGAATTATTCAAAGGCTCAAAAGGGAATGCTTACCTCTCGGTTCTAGCGACCGAAGCCGCTCGTTGGACCAGTTGGTTTTTTCCGATAATACACCTGCCCGCTCTGTATCGATCTTTAGGTGTCTCTCAAGTACCCAAGATGATGCCACATCCTTTATCGAGGAGGGATAGATGACTCAAGAGATTCAACCAGAGGAACAAAAGACGACTCAAGAGACTTACGTACTCACTCACCACTCAGCCCCGAAGCCGAGGACGAAGGTGAAAGACTTGGACTCATGAAAAGGACATCCATGGAGACATAGACACGACGACTTGAGGATGATAACATTTGTACCCTTTTTGTTCTGAGGCATAACCAATGAAGATACATTTGACAAAATTCGAGGGATCCAGAATCTCAATGTTCTATATCGCACTTCACATGGACTATGAACATAGGCAAAGAACATCCAAAGACACGACACAGAGATTCCGGGTCATATTGGGAACGAAAGGATATAAGGATGTCACAGCCGCACAGACTAACACCATCCAAGAACCCGATTTTATGCGTAACCTGCCATTTCAATGCTATGTTGGTAATTATAGACACTTTCCAATAAGACTTAAGAACCGTACATTTGAAATAGTGCAGAGTCATCAGTAATTTCAAGGAGATGACTAGTTTCTCCTCTCTCGCAATCCCGAGCCCCGTTGAGGGGTGTCCACACAAAGCTAACTCACAGAACACACAACAATGCTCTTTCTTTCAAGGAATTCATGAAATGTTGCTTCTACATACTCTCTCTACACATTGATCCGAACGCAGAACTGCTTTAATCGAGCATTTTCCCAAACTGGTTCTCAACTACGCGATGGTAAAAGTTACAGAACAGTTGGAAACACTTCGCAGATTTATCCTTCATGCAGGAAATATCCAGTGTAACCCGAGTAGCAAGTGCCTCAATAAAAGAAACAAATCACATTTGTGCACCGTGCATGATATTGCAAAATGTATGTGGAAGGTCCTCAAATAATGCACGATTGAACAAGAGCAGTCCACAGGTTTTATTATTATTTTGAGAAAAGAAGCATGACAGCCAGAACTGACAAACATCACAAAGAGATCTGTCGCATCATTTGTAAACAATCATAGAAGACCTAAGAAGACTGAAAAGTGAGGATGACCACAGCTTGTAGAAGCCATATCCAGATGCAAATGTAATCGAAACTCTGGCCGCATGATTGATGGGACATCATCTGACTAGTAATGCCCATGGCATCGACAGAACATATAACCCTCCCCGTTCCTTAGCAACCCTAATCGCCCTCCCGTGGTAAGATCCTGAAATACACAGCCAGTAGGATGAAAAGTTACACAACAGTCCAATGCACGAGTTAAGGAGCTAATAGAAAGAAGATTGATCGAAAAACTGGGAACATGATAGACTGAGTGTAAATCTGAGAAACAGGTAAGTACACTTCCCTATCCAATCATATAAGAATAAAAACCATCTGCCAACTTAATAGGCTCCTATTTTTGGAGAGTCCTGAATGCTGAAAAATATGATAACTCTCCTACCATATGATCTGTAGCTCCTAAATCAATGATCCATGTTTTTGAGTTAGAAAGAAAGAAGTGGTTACCCTTCACAGTATGTGTAGCCTGTGTCACTGTAGCTTGAGACGAAGAAGATGAAGATTATTAAGATAGTTTATGTTTGAGGCCATCTATCCTTTTTATAATCTCTTGAATTCCATTTGTACTTGTAGATGAATTTTCTGCAGAATGAACTGAGTGATTGTGATTTCTATAATAATCAAGTTTCCCATGTAATTCCCAATAGTGTTCTCTGGTATGACGTGATTTTCTACAGTGTGAACATACAAGTTTTTCTTTCTCATCAGAATGGAACCGACCACGTCCACGGCCACAACTCTGATATCCACCTCGGCCACGAGAGTGAGAGTTGTCTCCTCTTACTTGGAGTGCCTGTTGATCTGTACCAAGAACATTATCTCTCTCAAGATTCTTGCGGTCTTCTTCTCTGATTAATAAAGAGTATACTGTGCCAAGGGAAGGAAGTTCTTCTCTGCCTAAGATATTCAATTTTACTGCTTCAAATTCAGGATTTACACCCCATAATAAGTCAAATACTTTCTTCTTTTCTATCTCAGTATTTCTCTCATTGTAACAAGCAAAACACTTGATATTCGTATAATAGAGAAGTTCATCCCAGAGGCCTCGGAGATATGCATAATAATGACTGATAGATCGAGTACCTTGTTTGTACTTTCTGATCTTTTCTAAAATCTCATATTCTTTGGTCACATTCTTTTTTCTAGAATATGCTTCAAAGACTGCACACCAAATTTCATGAGGAGATTCTAGAAACATAAAGGTTTTAGCAATCGATGGAATCATTGATTGTAGCAACCATGACGAGATTAAGGCATCTTCTCTTCGCCAAGTAGAATAATGTGTATCATGAGTCTCTGGGATTGGAATTTGACCCATTAAGTGTGCCCACCTCCCCCTTGCTATAATGGCCAGTTCAACAGATCGAGATCATTCTAGATCATTTCTGTCATCAAGTTTAGTAGTGGTAATCTGAAAGTGATTTGTCTTTTCTAAAGAAAGAGATTGGTCACCTGTATGAAGAGAACGATCAATACTTTTTCCTTTTTCAGCCATCAGTTTTCTGATCTTCGTAAATGTGCTCACTTTGAATAGATGGAAGTAGAACCAATCAATGCAAATAAACTTTGTAATATAACCACAAGAGTCCTTGAATTGAATCCTTCACAAAGTCAGATAGACACCCGCAATGAGAATCTGAATATGAAAATCTGAATATATATCGGTTGAGTCGCAATAAGAATTTGTGACGTTGATGGGAATCGGCCACAAACAAAATGAATAAATCGCAATTGAATAAATCGGCACCAGCAATGAGGATCGACGACAACTTATGAGATTAGGCAATGAGAATCTGAACCACGATGAAATTCTGCAACTCTAATGAAGATCGTCCACCCAATCTGCGACTTTCTTAGGGCAATCACGATTTTGATGGAATGATGATAAAACTTGATGATGAATGCCATGTTGAATCAATCACAAATGTGACAATCACGCCTTAAATCATCCAAAAAAAATATGTTGTCCACTATTTTATAAGAACGCAATTCACAGAATCATATAAGATTACAAATTTCCAAATACGATTTTTCCAAGTCAAGAATGTACTATGTCACGAATCCAACTCACAACGAATTTGAATCTGAGTTTCTTCTTCACAAAATCATCGAATTAAAGGCCATATAGGCTCTGATACCATATTAACAAAAAAACTTTATTAATCAAATAGAAAAGGCTTACAAAGTACCGCAGATTGGTCCTCCAATCTGCCAGAACCAGGATATCGGCACTCTTGATGCAGCCACCCTGCTCCTTTTCTCATTAACTTACTAAACCCTAAAAACTCCTATTAATACCCTATCTAACTTAATTTCCTAATCTACCCCTAATAAGTATTATCTATTTCTAAGATGACATAAGACTCAAAATGACGTGAATATGTATTTACACGACTTAACATGTATAACACGACTTCCCTTAACAGTCTTCACATAAACACATGCAAAACGAATGTGAAAAACAATCTACAAGGCTAAACTAGAATAATTCAGCAATTTTTCTGCCTTTGTTAACTTCACGCTGCTGCTAGTTTGGAAAATTTAACCAGGGGTCAACCCCAGCGAATAAGAGTCAGTAGAGTAGTTCAGTGTGCGTGGGGCAGCATAGGAGCTTTATCATCAACAGGTCCAAGTGAAAATTTGCTCAACTAATCCATGTTTCTTTCACCTTTCATCCATTTGCAATGTTGTTGCACATAAACTGTTCTTAGATGACGCACTTGTCTTACCTTAACTTTCTACATTTTTGTTTTCACATCTGGTTAAAAATTAGAAGGCTTTTCTTAAATTAAAGAAATAAAAACATAAAAACTTCATACCTATTGCACTTGTAGATTGTACAAGGTATCTAACATGATCCTACCATGAAAGTCAGTGTTGAAGAACTACCAAGCCACACTGTGTATGGATTCATGAATAAAGTTGGGGGAGAGGGGTACTTTTATACAAATCAGACTAAGACAGCATAGTCAATGTGCCTCTCTGACAAATGGACTTTTTCTTGGCAGAGACGGACATAGGTAAAACTAGGTTCAGCGGCATACACCAGGATGAATGTCTTCAGAATGTTATACTAATGTTATCATTATCATATCATGTGATAATATCATATATCGGTATGGTACCCATGTGGTAGATACATATATATTGCCCTGTATCTGGGCATACAGTACAATACACTGTTTTCTCAGAATATCTGACACATAACCATTTCTCCTCCTATCCTAAACCATTTGAAAAACTCTGTGAACTTGTTAGCCTTGATGGCATACAACAACAATGGAGACCAGCTTTAAGATCGTCAGGTGCAACCCCACAATGATGAGATATGGAACTACTGCATCTGGACTCGGCATCGGCATGGAGACAGAGTAGTTCCCGTTTGTAACTTTTGCAATGACACGTTGCATGGTGGAGAATCATCTCGTAAGTATGAGTCAATTCGTAAGGCCATGTGGTATTGCTCCACCGCCAATCAAAGAAAGACTTCGTAGAGAGTTCCCACTGCAGTTACCTCAACGGAGGGAGGACAACCTCCACAAGCTGGAAACTTAGGAACTGCTAGAACTCAAGTGCTAGGAGGAGAAGAAGAATAAGGGCAGTAAAGAACAGAGGAAAATCACTAATATAGTTTTTACTTTTTTTTCTTAGTCTAGTGTGTGTGAAACTAAAGGACAATGTATGCTCTCCTTTTGTCAATACAGTGTTCCTTACCTTTTGAGTTCCTTTTAAAAAAAAAATAATGTTTTTTCTGATTTATGCTGAACAAACACAGTATAATATCATATTGTATGATATGGTATTATTATCAAGTATCTCTACCATGGATAATATGGTTAATCGCTAATAAAAACATTGGTTAACATTTGAAGTCTTGTTTCACTTTTTCTTCTAGACACAAATAAGTACGTGGCAGCCAAAATTCTGATAAAGAAATCACAAAGTAATCAAACACAAAAAAGTTTTATTCCCAATAGTGAAGGCACAACAAACAACATAAGGGAAGAGATCTGAAGGGAAGATAAAAGACATACATGCTTTGCCATCCCAAAATCTGCCACCTTGACACGACCATTTGGGTCCACAAGTATATTTGCACCTTTGATATCCCTACACATGATGCATTCGTAAGACTTTTACAAAACAACGTTGGGTAAAACAGGTGCTAAAGCTGAACACATGGAGAAATCTAAAAAGGAAAAGCTGAGAAGAACCAGCATAAACCTGTGTACAGTGTCTTTTGCATGCAAATATGCCAGGCCAGAGAGAATTTGCTGTGTATAGCTTCGCACTACGGGTTCACTGAACGCACCATATTCTTGCAGTAGTTTGTGTATGGAACCTCCCGAAACATATTCCAAATAAATATAGAATTTATCATCTATCTGCTCAGAATAAACATTCAATGCTAGATCAGTTACCGCAACTGTCAGAGCAACTTTAGTCAAACAAAAAAATGGCTTATATATGCATGTTCTCTCGCTCGCTCTATATATATGTATATATATATCACTTGGTGAAGCTTATTATCCAACTTTTTCTTAGCAAAAGAAAAAATTGAAGAAGAAAAGCGCTTTAAAATTCAGAAGACAAATTGAAAGGAAAAAACAAAAAGAACAACAGAAGTGCAATGTAATGAAAAAGAATGACATCTTACCTTATCATTGTCTCATCCTTTTGCTATCTAATCATAGTAAAATAAAAAGTACTTATGCCATGGGGCATTGATATTTGTAGAGACACTCACACACAAAGCAAACAATAAAAAACAATCAATCATATCATGGAAAATCAATGTTACAAAGGGTTGAGGGTCGGAGCCTTATCCTTGGCAACTACCCACTCTCTCTTCTCTTTCACATTTTTTCATTAGGGTGTATGGTTTTCTCTTTATAATGGTTTCTAACTTGAATTTCTAATATGCCCCTACTTAGTAAAAGTTACACCATGGAGCTCCTATTGGACCAGATATGGATCCAATAGGAGCAGAGATTCGTTCCTTCCTTATCCTTCAACACGCCCCTCAAGTTGGAACCTGAATACTCATAACTCTCAACTTATTCAAAGTTCTCTTCAGGTAGCAAGCTGTAATAGGCTTAGTTAAGATATCAACTACCATTTGTTCTGACCGCACATGTGTAAAATAAAAAATCCCTTCAGATAATTTCTCTTGAATAAAATGGCAATCGACTTTAATATACTTGGTTCTTTCATAAAATACATGATTAGATGTAACCTATAAAATTGTCTTGCTGTCTGTAAAACATTTCATTGAAAGATTCATTCCAAATCCAATTTCTTTCATAAGAGATAGGGCAAATAAACCTTCACACATTCTAAGTGTAATAGCTCTATATTCCGCCTCTGCACTAGCAACAAGTGACTGCTTCTTATTTTTTCATGACACTATGTTTCCTCCCATACTTAGTAAATAGCCTGATATAGATCTTCTATCATCAGCAATACTAACCCAATCAACATCACTATAAATTTTGATTCCTAGAGAATGATTCGGTGAATATAACAAACCGTGAGTGATATCGACATAGAGGGTAGGAACATGTAGGACACTATATAGAACTCCTAGAGATGTACTATACTCCCTTTCTCAATAATAGGAGTGTTAAACCCATCAACCACCTTGATTCTAATATTTTTCTCGATTGGATAATATTCTTGAAAAATGACCTAGTTCCCACCATATGATCTGTGGCATTTGAATCAATAACCCAAACTTAAATTAAACATAGAATGATTACCCATCATCATAAAAGAGAATGGATAAGTCATGGTAGCATGGAGATCTGTGGTGAAAGATGTAGAGTCCTTCTGAGATTCTGCAAGTCGAGACTCTAACTCATTTATCTCTTCTGTATTTCAATCATTGAGTTTTGACCACGTTATATTGTACTCTTCTCAATGTTGGTTACTAAAGAGAGCTCTAGTTGGCTGATTTTGGTTATATGTTGGTCGACCAATCAACTGTCAATAGGTTTCGCGTGTATGCCTTGTTCTTCCACAATGGGTGCATAAAAGTTTATCTTTATCATCTGATAATTGCTAAACTCTTCATCTTCCTCTTCCATATCATCCTCTACCTCTAAATCCACGGGTAGAATTTTGATTCCTTCTTACGAAAATTATAGTTTTAGAATTATTGATTTTTCTTTTTTTTTTCAAACGCTTTATGTCTTCTTCCCTTAATATTAGAGTATAAACTGTACTCAACGAGGGAAGTTCTTTCCTACTCAAGATATTATTCCTATTCCTTACAGCTTCATAATCAAGTGAGATACCCCAAAGTAAGTCAAGACTTTCCTTTATTCAAATTCTACATGTCTTTCCTTCATGCAATTTTGAAATTTAGTCTTAGAATAAATTGATAACTCTTCTCACAATCCACAAAGTTCCACATAAAATTCACAGACCGATCGTTGCCTTGTCAGCATTTCCTAAATCTTTCAATGATTTCATACTTATTGGCTATATTCTTTCGTTATGCATATGCATCGTATACTGCCAACCATATTTCAAGGGTTGTCTCTAAAAGCATGAAAATACAACCGATAGAATGAATCATACATTGTATTAACCACGCACTTACCATAGCGTTTTCTCTACGCCATCAAGAGCATGTTGGATCAGTAGGGTTTGGTATGAAAATCTCTCTTGTAAGATATTTTCATCTTCCTCTTTCCAACACCGCAAATTCAATATATCGTGTCTGCTGTAGATAGTTTTTTCCATCCAATTTGATGTTTGTAATTTGAAAGGTTTCGCTCTTGTCAATGTTGTATATTTCTGAACTTTCCAACATTTTTTTATTTTCAGTCATAATTATGCTCTCTTGCTCTAGGTCATGATCTCAAGTTTTTCTTGACTTTTCTTTTTAGAATCTTTGTCGGGTCTGATGTAGAACAATTTTCACTTGTTTTCTTGATTGTTTATATTAGTAAATTTCAACCCTTAGGGCATATACAGTTAGACACTGCTCCTGACTAACCATGAAGCCCTAATCCTATGGATTAAGCTCTGGTATTATGTAGAGACACTCACACACAAAGCAAATAATGAAAAACAATCAATCATATCATGAAAAATCAAAGTTACAAAGGGTTGAAGGTCGACGCCACATCCTTGGCAGCCGACCACTCTTTCTCTTCTCTTTCACGTTTTTTCATGTTTTTTCGCTAAGGTGTAAGGTTTTCTCTTTATAATGATTTCTAACTTGAATTCCTAATATACCACTACTTAGTAAAAATTACACCATGGAACTCCTATTGGACCAGATATAGATCTGGTTGGAGCAGAGATTCGTTCCTTCCCTATCCTTCAACAATCTTCACCCCATTACCATGTAACACATGCAATGTTGAAAGAGTCAAAAATCACAGATTAGACTACTGACATGGGCACTCGTTGGAACACCGATACAGATCCCTTTTAAGTTTCATGCGAATAATTCAGGTGAACTAACAAAGAACCCTGTTTGCTTCAACTAATGCAGGAACTTCCATCATCCAACTCAAGCACTAATGGAATATAACCTAAAATACCGGCAAAAGAGCTGCACTCAATACCAACTAGAGTGCCACAACCAATACGAGACACCAAACAGCCCAGGTAATACCAGTTGCTAATTACCATTCTTCGCAAGAAAATAAATTGATGCCTCTTGGTGAGCATATCATGAAAAATAGATTTGCCCAACCGTTTTATTTGACTTGTGCACAATCATGGCTAACATATATTCAATGATGAAATACTTTATTGATCTATTTTCCTAACAAAAATAGCATAGCACCTAAACCTCTTCTGCATTCTTTGGTTCATTTGTTATTATTATTAAAAATGTCAGAAGCAACTAGAAGAGATTTCTAAAATAAAAGAAGTGAAAATAAAAGAATGCTGAAAATCATAAAACATCAAATATCATGAGAGTATCACAGTTTCTGTGATGCAGAAAGTACTTTTGCATTTTGATATTTTCCAATATTTTGCTGACCCTTTAAAAACAACAGTATTGAATAATTTCAAGATATAGGCTGAATTGGTGAGTGGTGACTGTGGTATTAGTAAAGGCGATGTGATTGCTAAATTATAAACCTGGGAAAAGTGACGAAAGGTGCACCATCCTCATCGAGTTTGCATCAAAACATGTCATCCTCGACAATTTATCCGCTTGGCTTTCTTTGGGAGCTTTTCCTTCTTTAATCCCACAGGAGTTCTTTGTAAGAGGCCACAAAGTTACAAACTAGTTTAAAAACACTGTTATCCATAATAAATGATCCAATTTTCATCATTTCTTTTATCCTGATTGAGCTCATAGACCTTGAGAAAACAATCCAGTATAATGACTCAAAGCCATTAATTTCTTCATTCAAAGATTAGCCCATCATTTTATGTGGTTGTTTCCGGAGCAATTTCACACGCTCACATTTTAAGTCAAGTTAGGCCCGTTCACTAAACCGAAAGCCAAACGATAAGGTTCTATTTCCTCTATTGTTGATTTTATTTCATGGTCTGCTGTCTTGGTTGTATATTTACAAGAAAAATGACACAACCAACTCTCTCTCTCTCTCTATGTATATATGTATGTATATGCATATATACATATATATATATAGAGAGAGAGAGAGAGACATGAAAATGAAATAAAATAGTCTACAGGTTTCTTACAACTACAACCTTGATATTGTAGGAACAAGAATTATCATGATGTACTTCATATTTAAAATATCCAGCATAACATCACATTGTCTTGATGATATTTACAGGTTGTTTCGCTTATGCATATGCCTTTTCTTTTTTCACAACAAACGGTCAAAAATAGGTGTTGTCTGCATGGAATGGATAGTTTAGAAATATCATTGTCTCTCTCTTTCTTACTATGTAGCAAGGACACAGTGTCATGCCTTTCAAGATGCAGGTGCAACATGTTGCGGATGTGGGCACCATATCAAACTCAGCCAGTCAACAGCAACACTCCCAAGTCCCAAGCCAGCTCATTTTCTTCCTATTTTAAAACAAAAGGATATTGAAAATAAAAAGGGGTAATCATTACTCTCCACACACATGCAGAGTGAGACTTTTGGGTTGGTGGGAAATAGGGGTGAGAGGAAAAGAGTGGGAGAAAGAGACTAATGTTAAATTAACACCACAATCTTATCAATGATGTTCGCAAACTCAAATACAAATGATCTTCCAAGATCTTCAACAAGCCAAATCACCAATCAAATCACCAAAGTGAGAGAGAGACTATCATGGAGCACCTTCTCCCAACAGCTACACTAACTCCCAATGGCTAGTAGTGTAGTCGTTGGGTGTTGACCGGCCTTAATGGCCCAACTCTATTAAAGTTAGAGTCCCTCAAACTTTCGGTGTATGTACCGAAAGTTTGATAAAAACATAAATCTACGAGTTGACAAAGACTTTGTAAAGAAATTCATTAGTCATAATTTTCAAGGAACATGTCATAAGATCAGTCTTTTCTTCAAGCATTCCTCCCGAATATAGTGACAGTGCTTGGTTCGTTCATGAAATGTATTATTTGAAGCAATATACATCACTTTTATTATCATAAAGCAATTCGGTAGAATCCTCGAATGTGACCTCCCTGTCTATAAGAAGTTCAATGATCTACATATCTTTGTTATTTTAGTACTCATAACTATATTCTGACTCATGTGTATATTGATGAAAGCTTGTAGAAATTGACTTATCACATATACTCCGTGTACTATATTGGTTGAGTGACGGTAAGATATGTCAAAGCTCCTATCATTTCTACGTAGGGAGTGAGATCCTCTAATTTTTTTTCATCTTTAGTTTTCAGTTTGGTCACCGTCACCTCCGACATGCTCACCTTCTTGTTATCTGTCAAACAAGACTTGTTAATCACTGGCAAATTTTGTTTGTGATATAAAATAACCTATATTATTATGGGTTACTTCCATTTCCAAGGAGTACCTAAGTAGCCCAGATCTTTCATTTCATATTATTTATGTAGATCTCTTTTGATATGTAATATCTCATTTTCATCACTTCAAGTGATTATCATTTACGTACAGAAGTAAAATCACAATATATAAATAAGTTTTTCTTACAAAAAGGCAATGTCACTATAACAAGAGTAAAAGTCCCATGCATGCATAAAATTCTCAAAACTATCAACTTGTTTGAGTCCATATAAAGCCTTTTTTACCTTAAAAGCATAATGACTTAGAATATTGAATCGAAAAAGGAGCCATATAGATATATTCACTAAGATTATCATTTAAAAAACATTTTTAACATCCAATTGATATATATCCCATTCTTTAATTACATAAATAGAAATTAATATACAAACAATAGTCATATGATTAATACGAGCAAAAGTTTCCTCATAATCAATCCCATATTCTTTAGAATACCCCTTAGCTATAACACTTGCTTTTTACCTCTCAATAGATTCATCACTAAGGGTTTTAACCTTGTAGACCTACCAATAATTTTCTTTTCTTTGGGTTTCGGAACAATGTCTCCTAGAGTTTCTAATTCATAATTCATAGCTTTTCTCCATTCTAGGTTATTTTTTGCTTGGTTATAATGATTTGGTTCAAGGATACTCGATATGATTGCTATATGCTGGTTGAAATGTTTCGTGAGACACAAATCTTTGAGGGGGCTTTTATGATTATTTTGCAAGGAGCATTATTATTTTCTCTATACATAACGAAATGTCTTATGATTTTTTTCTAATTTCAGGATTTTTAGGTCCATCCTCAAGATAGACCATACTTTTCTTTAGGTCCATCCTCAAGATAGACCATACTTTTCTCTTTGTTATCTAACCTTTCATATGAGATTTCATCCAAAAACTTATAACTATCTTGAGTGCTTTGTAACTGATCTCCATAATAATATTTATCTTCGATGAATTTAACACCTCTAGACACATAAAGTTTATCTACTTTTGGGTTATAACATCTGTACCCCTTTTTATCAATACTATATTCAAGAAAGATGCATTTAATGGCCTTCAAACCTAACTTATAATTCTTATTCGTATATATAACACTTACATCCAAAAACTTTCAACCGATCGTAATTAGGTTTATTTGAATATAGTTTTCTAATGGAAAAACAATTTTCTAGTTTGGTTGATGGCATCCTATTTATCAAATATACGAAAGTTAAAACTGCTTCGGCCCATTAGAAACTTTACTTGCTAACAATAAAATTTGATTAGTTTCAATAATATATCTATGTTTTCTTTCGGCTAAATCATTTTGTTGGAGAGTTTGTGTATAAATTTTTTTATGCCAAATTTCATATTATTCAAGATAGTTTTTGAAGGAGAGACATTCACCCCCGAAGTTGGTTCTTAAGATTTTGATATTAGTTTCAAATTGAGTCTTGATCACATTGTGAAAGATCAAAAAATATTTAAATTTTTCTGATTTGTGCTTCAAAAAATATATCCTAATGTGCCGAGTGAAATTATCTCCAAAGATAACATAATAGGTCACTCCTTTTTATGTTATGGGAGCGAGTCCTCAAACATCTGAGTGCATTAATTTGAAGCCATTTTTGTGATGAGAGTTATTTCACCAAATGGTGCACGATATGTTTGGATAAAAATACAATCTTTGCAAACAAAATTATTTTTCATTGATCTTTATCTTACGTCAAGATGTCACAATCTTTTATACCAAAATCAAAATCATTAAGTAATCCTATATGTTTAAAATTTGATATAACTAAATTATCCATGACGTAGAGACCACCCTCTTTATGTCCTTACCCAATCACTTTTTTCGATAGATGATTCTGCACCATACATCCATTTGATGAGCAAGTAACAATGCAACCATTATCATAAATTTAAGAAATTGAGAAAAGATTAAGATTTATTTTTACAATAAAACATACTTGAGGTATTTTAAAAGAATTACTTTTTAAGTTGTTTAACAAATTATATTCATTAGTCATATAAAAGGAAGCACCAGAATCTAAAAACCATGACATAGATTTTTCGAATAAGATGATAATGTTGACCCGGAGATGCTTACATTTTCTTTGACAAGGCACTATATTACCTTTAAATTGTCTATTTCCTTCACTATTTTTTGTACATGGAGATCTGTAGATATTCAAATAATTTATGAGTCTAGATATAGCAAGAATTGCTTTTTTATTGTCTCTTATATTCCCCAATTTAATTTCTTTCATAACTGGTCAAGATCTCATACCTTTTGGCTCTCAATTTTCTATGACTCAAATTTGATCTAATGTTTTCAAAATCGTCTCTCAATTCCCATATAAACAAGAAAAAATATTGGTTGTCAAGGTATTCTTAAAACTCATCTATACTTTAGAGTTTTTCGAATTTGTCAAAACTCCTAAATTAGTTCCAAATATCGAAAAACTCATTATGATAGACCCTAATGCTTATGATATCTGGTTTGAGCAGTATCATTTTTTTCATCAAGTTTTCCTAAGATATTCTCAACTCTCAAAGGCATTGACAAACATGTTAATTCCACTACGATGCTTTTAATCCACATTTTAACCAATAATCTATGTGCTTTTGGTAATGAACTCCCATTTTTTAACTCTTGCTTATACTTGGGAAGCCCTTGAAGGGTCAATCCAAGGGAAGCCCCCACCAGGAGACTGTTGGACCCTAATGGTCCAACTGTATTGCAAGTTAAGTAGTTAACAACTAATACATCAGGAATCCAAGAGACGGTGGAGAGAGAAAGGATGCATGGCTCTTCTTTAATATAAATGTATGTTATAAGGGTTGGTATCTACAAATGGTATATAAAAGACTTGACAAAAAATAAAATATGTAACAAAAGACATATTATATATTAAAATGGGAAAACCTCGAAAACATGCCATGAGGTTTAAAATGTTGCTAGAATATCTTGTGGTCTCAATTGTGACGTGGAAGACGACTTCTTGTGCTCAAAGTGACGCGGTTGATTATTCATTATTAAATATAACTTTGGTGTTTAATATTAAATTAAAAATAAATAATTAGTATTGAATAATATTAAGTTAAAAATAATATAAACTAAAAGAATATTTAAATTAAATATTAAATTAAAGACTTAATATAACTTTCTTATAATTAAATTTAATATATAATATTTAGTAATATATTTATTAATATATAAATTAATATTTAAGTATAATATTAGATATAAGTTAACATGACAAGTGATGTCTCAGTAGATGACATGACAAGTGATATCTCAAAAGATGATAATCATGATATACATTTTAATAAACTGCCACATGTTGACATGGAAATGTAGAAATTGGTGTGTCATGCCAAATTAAGGATAATGATTTTAGACATTTATTATTGATAAAAAGTGAAAAATGCAGGCTAGCTCATAGACATTTTTAAACCACAATAACCAAATTGAAAAATATCCAAACCTTAAGGTATTTTGAGATGTTTTCCCTTAAAAAATATTTATATATACCTTATGTTGACCTGCACCTGATATTTTCTGAAAACACCATGATATGCACCCACAATCATGTGGCATAGCTTTCTTATCGACTAAGAATTACTGATAATATCATGATATATAAATAGTATAGATATTTGTGAATGCTATCATATTAGCAGCTTGTTAATGTAATAGGAGCACGGGCCTTTAGGGCCCATGCCACCATGGCCCTGGCCAGACCGTTGGGGACCCCAACGGCTAGTGCTAGCCGACCAGCACTACTCTCCTTTCCACTCCATTTTGCTCTCTCATTTTTCATGTGTGTAATGTCTATAAATAGGCCATTCAATAATCAATAAATCATGCAGTCTAGCACTGCTTTTTGACTTGTTTTGTATGTGCTTCCGCTCTTGTTGATTACTCTTGAAGATCAGCATTCGTGATTGAATGCCATTTGACTCTTGGCGACTTGGTGATCTTGATTCGTGCAACATCAACCTTCGTTCATTGACAAATATTTACATGGTATTAGAGCCTCGGATTGAAGATATTGAGCGCATTGGAAAGCGTGCCAACTTTTAAATTCTACGGTTCTTGGTTTTTGACATTTCAAAGTTCAAGGTAACTTTAGAAAATATATTTATCTTGAAAATTGAAGGAAAATAATGAAGTTCTCAATCGATTACATTGTTTTCGTGAAAATTTTGGAATAACAATGTGTTTGAAAATATAACTTTCTTAGAAATATATGATTATGGTTTTCTTGTATATATATGCTTATGTTTTTGAAATTGAACTTTTGATTTTAACAAACGATTCTTGACTAAAGTAAATTTGTGGCTACGTTTGAAACATTTGAAAACTTAGTTGTTGTTTATCAAAGACAATAGGGTAGTAATAATATTTTTGACATTCTCGTTTTTCAAAAATATATATATAATTATATATAGTATTTTATCAGTGTCCTTTGTTATTGATCCATATATTGCCCTTAATGAGTTTGAAAAAGACGATAGATTAGTCATTTTGTTCTTTATTCTCAAATCTATCTTCTCATTTTGTTTGTCCATGAACAATAGTCTTGTTACCCATATCTTCGTTTTATGTAGAAATTTGCTTTCTTTTGCTATGAATCTTAATAGTGGTTGTTACTTGGTTTCTTAGTTCATGGTTGTTATAAGAACATTATGCGATCTATTTTTGGATTAAGGATGGTTTATTAGTTTATCTCCCATTTCTTTGAAAAATCCTATGTTGTTTCGGTGCAAATATGATAACTTAAGATTTCTTGAAACATGTTTTTAAAATGGTCATTAAATAATTACTTGGATTTTTTAAGAAATCACTATGTTTTTTAGTGCTAATTGTCCTTTGTTGGTTGCGACTGTTTGTTGGTGTGTTTTCGGTATCTCTCCTTGGTTTCTCTTATGTAGTTCCGTTTGGGTTTTGGCATTTGAGTGACTTGATAAGGGTTGAAATAGTGTTGCCCTTTTGTCCTTGAAAATTGGTTTAATAAAGATTGAGTACTTAATTAAATCGTTGATTCTCTATATGTGGTCTTGTTTGGCTTGTTTACTTATCACGATATCAACTGTCATTCTTTGGTTGCCATGTGAATTCGGCTAGTCTTGCATTCTTTTGTCATGGTGGTTGCTTTCAAAATTCCTTGGGTTCGATTTGTCTTGTGGTGATGGTTGTGATATGCAATATTCCAATAATATCAGTTTGTTTTTGTGAGAACCACTTTTTCTTATCCTTGATTTGAAAATATTAAGCTCTACGTGTTTTAGATGGACTTATTGATGAGAAACATGAATCTTTTCTGTTGCACTTAATATTATTGTATATTTGTACAGTATTTGCATTGTTGAGTTAAATGAACAGATTTGGCTATTCGACCCAATTCCGCTGTGCATGGTATTCAGACTTGAGCCCACCCAGGTGTGTTCCTTCCAACTTGGTTATATGTAATCTTGATTATGTATTTACGGAGTAAAATCAAATTGTTTGATGGCATGTTTAGAAGGAAAATGTATTGTGACAATTGAATGATTTCAAACTTGTTTATTGATAAGATCGAAAATGTATTTGTTTGGAAAACAATAAGGGGTATCTTCTTATATAATTGAGATCCATGTTGATTAGCCTTTTGTTGAAGACCTTTGTGATTAAGGTGCTTCATGTTGGTGGCCTTTTGTTGGAAATTAATTGATATTTTAAGATGCACTTATTGTTATTTAAAAATTTGATACGATTTCAAACTTTGCTATTGATAAGTTTGAAAATGTATTTGTTGGAAAATGATAAGGGGTATCTTCTTGTGTAAATGAGATCCATGTTGTTGGCCTTTTATTGAAGACCCTTGTGATTAAGGTGCTTCATGTTGGTGGCCTTTTGTTGGAAATCAATTAATGCTTGAAGATATACTTATTGTTGTTTGAGACACTTACAAAAATGTTTGTTGACAATGAGTTGAATGTACTTGTACGACTAAGATGCATATTTTTGGCCTTTGGTTGGAAATTGAAGTGCACTTATTTGAAGATTTGTGATCTTTAAGGTTGCTTTTTCATGAGATTATGGTCTCCGTTTGTTGGCCTTTTGTTGGAAATCTTTGTGATTAAGATGTTCCATGTCGTTGGCCTTTTGGTTGGAGAGTAATCAATATTGAAAAAGACTTATAGTTATCTTGATCTTATGATTTTAACAAACCTTGTGAGACCTTTTGAAAAGCATGAAGTTGATTCCTTTTACTTGTTTTAATCATTCAAATAGATTATCTTACCTTTGGAACCATAAAATCACTGAGTTTAAAGGATATTTTAGAGCCTTCGGAATTGTACGTTTGATTTAAAGGTTTTGAGCTTTGCCTTAAAAAGGTTGTTTGGGTTCGAGTTTTTCCTCAAAACTTAGGTTTTGAGCTTAACCATAAAAAGCTTGTTTGACTTGGCGGGTTTTGAGCTTAACCTTAAAAAACTTATTTGACTTGGCGGGTTTTAAGCTTAACCTTAAAAAACTTGTTTGACTTGGCGGGTTTTGAGCTCAACCTAAAAAAGCTTGTTTGATTTGAAGGTTTTGAGCCTTGCCTTAAAAAGCTTGTTTGGGTTGAAGTTTGTCCTTAAAACTTGGGTTTTGAGCATAACCTTAAAATGCTTGTTTGATATACCAAGGTCCCCTTACAATATCACAAGTTTGTAGTGATTTATGAATCTAGTAGGCAATCCTATTTGAATGATATCAATGTTTTCTTTCAAATGAGTTTCTTGAGAAAATCAACTTCATGAACTTATTTGACTCATTTTTTGGTTTACCCTTTGGATTAGATATTGTACATTGTCTTTGCGATTTCATTAAGATTGAGCAAATGTATGTATTGATACTTCGTTGATTTTCATGCAGGATAGTTGACATATTGAATATGGAAAGATGATTTGGAGTTGTTTCAAATGACGTTGTGGCAACTTAGATACTAATTTTGTAGAAATTTTTGTAACAAGTTCGTTAAAAATTGAGTTGAATTTGATTTATGTTGGACAAACTTCTGTTGTATATCCCGTAAGTTTGAGGGGGGGTGTTAATGTAATAAGAGCACGGGCCTTTAGGGCCCGTGTCACCATGATGAAAGAGGACTAGGGCCACCATGGCCCTGGCCAGACCGTTGGGATCCCCCCAACGACTAGTGCTGGACAGGGCCAGCACTAGTCCCCTTTCCACTCCATTTTTGCTCTCTCATCATTCAATAATCAATAAATCATGTAGTCTAGCACTGCTTTTCGACTTGTTTTGTATGTGCTTCCGCTCTTGTTGATTACTCTTGAAGATCGATATTCGTGATTGAATGCCATTTGACTCTTAGCGACTTGGTGATCTTGATTCGTGCAACATCAACCTTTGTTCATTGACAAATATTTACACAGCTATAACCAGCCAGCACTAATTTGTTTATGTGTGTGTGAGAGAGAGAGGACCGCTATTTCCCCTTCTAAAAAATCTACAACCAAGACGGCCATCACAAGAAATCCAAATTCCACTTGTGACATCATTCATCTTCAAATGGCCTAGAACACACATTTAGTACAAAAGCACAAATCCGAAGTATCCCCAGAAAATGAACTAAATATATTTTCAACAATTAATTTCTCTAAATCAAAATCAAGGTCAACGCTGTCCTAGTTGCAACTAAGCAACTTCTCTTTGCACAACAAACCACTTGGTTTGAGATCCTAAAGTTTATCTCGCATGGAACTGGCAAGTGAAAATTATTGTTTATCTATTGAATGAGGATAAAACTCTACTCACGTAAAAGATCACCCTTTCATGGCTGGTCCCAAACCCGATTAAAGTAAGAGGGTTGTGTTAAGCTTCCGACAACTAGCATAAAATTTTGTCAGAATTTTATACCATGGATTATACAAATTATAAGCATTACATTGGGGTGTTCTCTCTTAGTGATGCACAACAGAGCCTGAATGCAGTGAAAAGTAAGCAAAAGCCTCTACATTTTCGCCCGGATGTAGTGAATCAATTACAGAGAGGGTTCCCACATCATTAACAGATAGATCTTGCTATGGCATTTGATATCTTTACAGTCAATACAATCTTCAAAAAAAATGAGATGAACATTTAATTACTTATAAGAGTAGTTTATCACAAACACAAATTGATTATTTTATTTATAGAAAAAAGATAGATCATGTTGTAAAAATTGCAAGGTAATTCCAAGAGAAAGTTTAACCAGCCAACATCGACTTTTAGTTATGGATTTATAAGTAAAAAAATGGACAAAGAAGAAAAGAGTGCATCGAGTTATTCGGACTAAATGGTGGAACCTCAAAAGATGCTTGGAATTATGTTGGTATACCTTGTGATATGTAGAATAATAGGGCTATATTATATTAGAAAAGTTTCGAAAGATGTGTTAAGTGAATCTAAGGGAGGTGTATATCTATAAATATTTGTTGATAATCGAACGTTGATGCTCCCGAAGCAAATCCAATGAACCGCCAAGAAAAGAGTGCATCGAGTTATTCGGACTAAACGGTGGAACCTCAAAAGATGCTTGGAATTATGTTGGTATACCTTGTGATATGTAGAATAATAGGGCTATATTATATTAGAAAAGTTTCGAAAGATGTGTTAAGTGAATCTAAGGGAGTTATATCTGTAAATATTTGTTGATAATCGAATGTTGATGCTCCCGAAGCAAATCCAACGAACCGCCAAGAATCAAAAGTCATCCAAGTATGGATGCCAAACTTAAAATACATCAAAAAAGAGAGCGAAAGCACACAAAACACAAGTCAAAAGTTATACCAAGACAACATACATTTATTCATAGTATGATAGAGTATTTATAGATTTACGCATTGTACATGAAAAACAAAAAAGAAACAAATGAAGAAGCTAGTGTTGGCCGGGCCAACACTAGCCATTGGAAATTCCAACGGCCATGGCCAGGGCCATGCTGGCACTAGCCCTAGCTCACACAAGAAGTGCACGGGCCCTAAGGGCCCGTGCTCCTATTACATTAACACCCCCCCTCAAACTTACAGGATATACACTGAAAATTTATCTAATAAGAATTGAAACCGAGTAGCTGAAAGGGATTTGATGAAGAAATCTGCTAGCTGCATCTCAAATGTGACATAACACAGTAAAATCTTCTTATTCAGGCATTCTTCACGAGCAAAGTGGCAATCTATCTCGATATGCTTCGTCCGTTCATAGAAGGTGTTGTTGGAAGCAATGTACATGGCACTTTTGTTGTCGTAATACATGATGGCAGGATGATGTAGACTAACTCCCATGTCTCCTAGAATAGTTGTAATCCATGAAATCTCCATCGCAGCATTGGCCATGGCTCGATATTCAGCTTCAATGAATGAGAGTGACAACACCCCCCCAGACTTACGGGGTATACACAGAAAGTTTGTCTAACAAGAACTGAAACCGAGTAGCCGAAAGGGATTTAGTTAAAAATTTAATAGCTGCATCTTAGAGGTGACATAGCATAATGTAATCTTCTTGTTCAAGCATTCTTAACGAACAAAATGACAATCCATCTCGATATGCTTCGTCCGTTCATAGAAGGTGTTATTGGAAGCAATGTACATGACACTTTTGTTGTCACAATACATGATGGCAGGATGATGTAGAGTAACTCCCATGTCTCCTAGAATAGTTGTAATCCATGAAATCTCCATCGCAGCATTGGCCATGGCTCGATATTCAGCTTAAGTGGATGAGAGTGACACTTTCTGCTGCTTTATGCACTTTCATAAGATAAGGGATTCACCTAAAAACACACAAAAACGAGTCGTAGGGTGTCTATTGTTAACATCTTCACCCTAATCAACATTCGTATATACAGATAAATCAAAAGACAAAGAAAAAGTTAAGAGAACCCCCTTGTTAGAAGTATTTCTAACATATCGAATGATGCGTAAAACAACACTCATATGAAGAGAAGTTGGTGCCTGTTGAAATTTGCTCGTTGTATGCATTGCATGAGAAATATCTGGTCTGGTAATGGTAAGATAAGTAAGGGCACCTATGAGCTATCGGTACGGGGTGGGATCATCTAATTTTTCACCATCAGTAGATCTTAACTTGGTACCTGGAATTTCCAACGGCTATGGCCAGGGCCATGCTGGCCCTGCCTCACACGAGAACTGCACGAGCCCTAAGAGCCCGTGCTCCTATTACATTAACAGTATCGGCACAAAAGGAAGCTTGGTAGTAGAGTGAAGCGGTAGAAGATAAAATCAAAGCAAAGAGAACATATTACAAATTACATTATGCTAAGAAGACTAGTGAAACTTTAGAGGGTTATAAGAAAGTAAAGAAAGAAGTGAAAAAGGCCGTCAGTGAAGCAAAAAGCAAAAACTAAAATTTGGAAGGATTTATATAAAAAACTCAACTCAAAAGAGGAAGAAAGAGATTTTTAAGATAGTTAGAACTAGAGATAAGAAAACTAAGAATCTTAATTTTATTAGATGCATCAAAGGCAAGGATAAGAAAATTCTAGTAGTAAATGATGATATAAAAATAAATAGAAAACTTATTTTTATAAGTTTTTAATGAAAATAAAGATGTTAGTATTAGCATATAAGAGTTAGCCAAATCAGAAAAATATATAAATCACATATTCAAAAGAATGAAGTCAAAGAGACTCTTAAATATTAAGGGTAATGAAGTCAAAGAGGCTCTTAAACATACGATGGGTAGTAAACCTGTAGGACCAGACAATATTCTGATAGGAATTTGGAAAATCCTAGGAGAGACAGAAATCACTTGGCTCACAAGACTATTTAATGAAATATGGAAAAACCAAAAGATGCCTAAGGAATGGAGATGAAGAGTGAGAGTACTTATACCCTTATACAAGAACAAAGGAGACACTCAGAATTGTGTGAATTATCGGAGTATCATGTTAATGAGCCATACTATGAAATTATGGAAAAGAATTATTGAATGTAAGTTAAGACAAGTATCGAGTACAACAGATAACCAATTTGGATTCACGCCTGATAGATCTACTATTGAAGTGATTCGTCTTTTAAGACGTCTTATAGAACATTTAAGAGCAAAAAAAAAAGACCTTTACATGATATTTCTTGATCTAGAAAAAGCTTACGATAGGATACCAAGAGAAGTTCTTTGGAGAACCTTAGAAAAAAGAAGTATTTCATTGATATACATAAACCTTATAAGAGACATTTACAATGGTGCAAAAACAAGTGTTAGGACTCATGAAGGAATGGCAGACTTCTTTGAAGTTAATCTTGGGTTACATCAAGGATCAGCTTTAAGTCCGTACTTACTTAAAATGGTAATTGATGAGTTAAGAAAATATATTCGAGATGAAGTACTTTGGTGTATGTTATTCACATATGACATTATGGGAGGAGTCCAAGGAAAAAGCTAATAGAAAATTGGAACTATGGAAAGAAACATTAGAAAATAAAGGCTTCCGACAGAATACATGGAATTGAAAAGAAACAATAAAGAATGATCTACCTTATGTTGAGTTAACTGCTACCATAGCACATGATAGGGCTCCATGGAAAGAAAGAATCCAAGTAGCCGACCCGTCTAGTATGGGAAAAGGCTTAGTTGTTGTTGTTGTTGTATAGGATAAGAACAGCCCTCTGAAGAGCATGGTTGCAACACATTCTTTGAAGAGCATGGATGCAGCACAACTCATCTAGTGAAATCATTGACTTAAGAAATACAAGTGGACAAGCTGATGACATGTCATTAAGCGTTTGAAAAGGAACAATTATTTTCCTAATTTAAGCTTCAGAAACATCAATTTTAATGTAGGAAAAGCTTTGGTTTGATTAGGATTTGGAAACATCAAACAGTGAAGATGAGTATCATCAATCACATGGAATTGAGGAAGTCATATGCATGATGGCCACATAAACAGCCTGATAGAAATACAAAAAGCTGAATGTTACAAGAATACAACAAAAGAACAAATACAAGTATAATGGGACTCACTATTTCGGATCCATAATACTGCACAATGTTTTGATGTCGCAATCGACTCAGAAGAGCTATTTCCTGTTGAATAAATGCAGTATCAGAAACTCTGACTGATGGAAACATTTTTAGTCAATAACGGAAAGACTTAGACATAGAGTATTAAGACAAATCTAAATTCAGGCAAGAAAAAGGACATGATACTGATCCAGGAGAAAGTACTTGCCGTTGCTAGCTGCTTTGCACATTCTTTTGATTTTGCATCATCAGCAAACAATGTGACCTCTTTCATTGCACACATCTCACCACTCTCACTACAGATACAAAAGATGAAACAGTATGATGAAGTCAAGTTAGGAATAAATTTTTTGAAAGGTTACATCTCTGTGACACCAGAAGACACTTTATAATGATGTTTTGCAAAAGGTAAGTAATATAACGTATATTAAACTCACATCATTTGTCAAAGATCTTAAATCTGAGATACATGACTTCTTGAATACAACAACAACAACAACTAAGCCTTTTCCCATACTAGACGGGGTCGGCTACATGGATTCTTTGTTTCCACAGATCCCTATCGTGTGTCATGTTAGCAGTTAACTCCCAATAAGCTAGATCATTCTTTATTGTTTCTTTCCAACACTTTTGAGGTCGTCCTCTACCTCTTTTAATACTTTCAAAATTTAGTTTTGCTAACCTTCTTACAGGTTCTTCTTTTGATCTTCTTTCTATATGTCCAAACCATCTTAAACGATGTTCTCTCATTTTATCCTCTATTGGTGCCACTCCTAATTTGTTTCTAATAACCTCATTATGTATCCGGTCTTTTCTTGTATGACCACTCATCCATCTCAACATCTTCATTTCTGTCACAGACATCTTTTGTACATGTTGATGATTAATTGCCCAACACTCAGAACCATAAAACATGACAGGCCTAATTGTTGCTCTATAATATTTACCTTTTAACTTTAACGGTATCTTCTTATCACAAAGAATACCTGATGCTCCTCTCCATTTTAACCAACCAGCATTAATTCTATGTGTAACATCTCCATCAATTATTCCATCACTCTGAAAAATTGACCCTAGGTATTTAAAACTTTCCTTTTGGGGAATGCAATGTGTGCCAATTTTAATTTCCATGTCCTCTGAAGTAACCAAATGATCAAACTTACATTTCATATATTCTGTCTTTGTTCTACTAAGTCGGAGGCCTTTGCTTTCTAATGTTTCTCTCCATAGTTCCAATTTTCTATTAACTTTTTCCTTAGACTCCTCCACTAATACAATGTCATCTGCAAATAATATACACCAAGGTACTTCATCTTGAATATGTTTTGTTAACTCATCCATCACCATTATAAATAAGTATGGACTTAAAGTTGATCCTTGATGTAACCCAATATTAACTTCAAAGAAGTCAGTCGTTCCTTCATGAGTCCTCACACATTTTTTGCACCATCATACATGTCTCTTATCAGGTTAATATATGTCAATGGGATACTTCTTGAATACATCTACAATTTTTTAATAAAAAAAGATCAATCTTCAATGATCTTTGAAAGAAAGAAATGAGTTGAAATACTTGGAAATCTCATGAGAGACCATGAAGAAATTGCATCACCACCAAGGAGCACCACCAAGAGAAAAGCTATGCATGCATTAGACAGCTTAGTAATGCTATAGAGCTGATGAAACATACTTGTTAAATCCAAGGTAAACATGTCCAAAAGTGCCCCGGCCCAAAAGCTTTCCCTTTTTCCAGCGTGAACCAGGACTAAGGGGGTTTTCTGCTCTCCCTGGACTCCGTGGAACTGAGGATGAGTTTGATGTACATGTGTTTGATCGGAAAAAGTTGTTGGAATTAGTTATTATCAACGGTGGCAGAGGTAACTTGTGACATTGCACATGCTTTCCTTCTTCTTGCCAACTTTTTGGTGACTCTGGGCCTGTACTTACAGCACGTGGATGCAATGGTGTGACAGCACCACTATGTATTCTAGGGCTAGCGCCAGGACTTGCCTTTCTAGGGCTTGGAATTGGAGAACACTCCGGACTGCCTCTACTAGGTTGCCAGAATAATTGTCCTGACATATCTCCACCCGTAGAATTATGTCCAGAATTATGCCCTGAACCTGGACTTGAGCAATGGCCAGAACCAACTGGTGTACCTTCAGGGTACTTTGCTGCCCAAAAGCAACCATTTTGTTGATCGGGACCAAAGACTCGCAATGGACTTCTGGGGGGGCTTGACATTGAACTATCAGGTGCGCTTCCAAAAGCATGATACTGGGGAATCTGTAAGCTGGGCGGGTGTTCAATGGTGCTCAGCGGTCCATGTCTCCTTGAAGTATGAGGAACCTGGTTGCTTTGTGGTAGACTTGCTGGTTTGAGTGCCTCCCTTGAATTCTTTCGGCTTAGAATAGGAGAATGGCTTGGATGTATCGCACTTCAGCCACAAAACAGGAAGGGAAAATCAGCCCGCTTAAAAACAGAGAAAAAGAAAGAGATAAAGCCAATCACAGCTACCAGATTGGAGCATAAATCAGATTGGTATTGCAAATTGAACTTTATTTAGAAGTTATGAAACATAAAGTCAAAAAGAAACAAACCTTGAAGGGCCATGAGCAACAGCTTTATTTGAATATTTGTTTCCTTTTGGACTAAGATGAGTCCCACCAACGGCATGATGCAGTTCAGTTGGATCATCGCTATCAATCGAACACTCACTAGAAACAGAGGCAGTCCCAGTCCCGATACCACCATCAGCATCAGTAGCATCAGGCTTGCTCAGTGTCGTCTCAGGAACAGGAAGCAGAAGAAACTTGCTAGATTTAAGCCTGTTTTCACTAATTCCTGGTTTTCCCTGGACAGCACATGAAGGCTTCATGCCTGGAAGAGGCAGTGGCTGAGCATGTGGTCTATCAGCAAAACTTTGACAACGAGAAACTTGGTTAGACGGTGATGGTGAAGCTGACCTAGACTCTGCTCGAGATACAGAACCCCTTTCTGAAGCAGCGTCAATGTTATGTCTCCTAGACCCAGCTTTAGATCGAAAGCTGCCTTTTTCTTCAGATGACACCTTCTTACGAAGATGCAAAGTTTCAAGTATACCATCCTTTGTTGTCTTCTTCTTTGGTTCCTTGGAGGAAGGCTTTCCCCACCATGGCGGCATACTGAAAATCGTAGAGTCTGTTGCAAATATTCACCAGATTTCCTTTTGCCTGATTATCTCAACTAGCTAGGATGGATTTACACTGGTACAATAGATCTCTTGCATATAAAAACACCAAACTGACCTAGAAGAAGAGATAAGGTCGAAGCCCCATATGAAAAGAAGCTTACTGTAAGTTTGCTGGTCTAATAATTACAAAAAGACGATCCAACAACTTATGATATATGTGGGCACTTCTAAGATCACCCACTGAATGTAGAAAATCCGTCAGCCATGGTATCTCTGCAGGTTAGAATAGAAA
Source organism: Brasenia schreberi (assembly GCA_036023115.1). Taxonomy (NCBI): domain Eukaryota; kingdom Viridiplantae; phylum Streptophyta; class Magnoliopsida; order Nymphaeales; family Cabombaceae; genus Brasenia; species Brasenia schreberi. The sequence continues at coordinate 33,018,804 of JAYKKT010000091.1, forward strand.
TCCTGGGAGGATAAGCTGCAATATGAAATAAATTCTATGTTAGACATTTGTTGAACCAACAAATAACAACTCTTAAATTTGAACAGAGAAGCTATATCTCAAGAAGCCGATACAGTAATGCAAAACCTGTGTCAGGATAAGCTGCAGTAGGAAATAAAAGTCTGTAAGGCATTTTTTGAACCAACAAATAACAACTCCTAAAGTTGAACAGAGAAGCTATATCTCAAGAAGCTGAGACAGTAATATAAACCTGCATCATAAGGGTGCAGGGTGCAGGTGCAGGTGCAGATGAGGGACGGCGACATGATTGTAGATGGAGACAGTAATTCTCAAAAATCATGTGTGCCACAGAGCGACAGTATATATTATATAACCAAAATATATCACAAACCTAGAATGAAAACTCAATTTTCAATTCAAATGTTATTATTCACTAAAAGTAATGAGCGGTCCAGGTTCCATAAAGTGCCCTGTGATGTAGAACTAGGTTATCTCAAATTTGGAACTGTTAGCTTGAAAACCATTGTTCAAGCCCACCATCATAGAAGCTAGTCCCAAAGTATGTCTAAAATGTTAAGTAAATCAGTCCGTTCCAAGGTTCTTGACCATGAAGATGACATATATGGTAAGGTTTCAAGAAACAAACTCCAAGATGGTTTATGCACTCAAACATGAGCATATATTCAGTTCACTTATTTTTTTCTAGTTGAGGTTAGGCAGATCCTTAGCCATTGAAAAATGTGAAAATTATCCAATTACAAGATGGAGATCCAAGAACTAGCCGAAAGGCTGAGTCATTAAAAATTTAAAATTGCATCTCGGCTCATATCCTAACACCCAGACACTCGGTGCCCCTACGCGAAAGTGTCACTTGGAAGTGCATGGACTTCTGAATAACTAACGTGGTGCTAGTTATGAAGGACAGAATTTCATATTTCTTCTTTTTAACTTATTAATATTCATTTCAACAACCCAGCCTATGGTAAGGGCTCACCGTTCTATAGCCAGAACCAGGTTCAAATAAAGTAAAGTGGCTCTAGGTAGCTGACAGTCGACAACTATGTTATCAATAGCAGATAGCAAACAATTAGCATTTGACTCTAATACAGAGTTAGCAAGGGGATATATCAGATATATAGTGAATTTAGCGATAGACTTTTTAATATCACTAAAAAGCTAAAAAACATACAAGTAGCTATTGAAAAATAACTTAAAACATATATCTAACATAATCCATGATTATAAACCAATATAGGCAATACAAGTTATAAATTTTAAAATAAAGGCAATTACAAAACAAGATAATATCTTAGCAAGCATTACAAAGCATAAAAATGCACATATAATAAATGTGCATATGATAATGATGCATAGTAGATTTCAGTGATAGAGTTCTAGGAAGATATACTAGAAATTTGAAGTCAAAAGGAAGATTATTTTAGGTATAAAATAGTTTAAGAACTGAAAATAACATATAAGCATGATATACGATACATAATTATATATTCATCATACAGGCCTTTAGAAGAATCAATTATATGTGTTTCATATGTTAAGAAGCAAAAAAAAAAACAAGTTACTTGATGTGGTTAATCTAATGTGATATTGCATAAAAGTGCATCATATTACATAAAATGCATGTTAAACAATTACATTACTTAGAGTGGGAAAAGCTTAACAATTTTAGTATATAAATGACAAGGAAATGAAAATAATTTTCTGTTGTCATAGTAAATAAATATAATAATGATGATACAACTCAGATCAAGAATATAGAGGTTATATAGTCGACTTGCAGGCTTAGCAGCTGATATAGCAGCGACATATCAAACAACCTAGTGGTCTTAATGGACACTGCTAAATAGTGGATAATATATCGGACAAGGGGCCATTAACACACTATAGCAGCCACTATGGCCTGCTATTAATAACATTAATCAACAAAAGGCTTTGTTGGATCTTCTAGACTTCTACCAGTTGTGTGACTGTGATCTTACTAATACCAGGAATCCAATCAGAAAATTGATGATAAGCATGTTAGCACTGCAATGCTACTAGGACAGGAGAACTCCTAGGAAATCATCATGCCACACTACCTAGACAGCCCCACCCACCTACTTTTGCAAAAGGCTTAGTTAAGGTTAAGGTTAAGCATTAACATCTGTTTTGCATTTTACAAACGTACACTAAATTTATGATCATAATTATATGCTTTCATTAAAGTTTTAAATTGAATATTTTGTAACTTTTCATTTCCTTTGCTGGTTTTGCCTAAGCAAGTTAGTTCTACTTGGGTGTTGACATGCCCTTTAGGGTCCTGACGCCTAAGGGTCAACTAGTGATTTGATTACTTAGTTCAGACATTTGCATGTTCAAATTCCACTATAGTATACAATAGCATCTCTTGCTACCACCGAAATAGGGAAAGGCAATCTAAGCACCTAAACCAGATTATGCTGCATCGCTAATCTATTACTTCACAATGAGAATGCAACATTATGCACTTAAAACTTAAAAGACCTGAAATCTGCATAGTTAACCAAATGAGTCGCTGCCCCAATCAGAAAGGTAGAGACTCAGACTAGACAAGTCAAATCTCCCGAACTGTGAAAGATGATTTTTGTCTTAAAACTGAATGAACCTAGAACAGGCAACCGCAGTGTCCAATTTGAGGAACAGAAATAAGCCATGCAAATCTTTAAATGCAGTAGGCAGGCATCTAAGACAAAAATCTTCTTTGTTATCCTTTCTTTTCTTGAGCACATTCCTGAATTGGATCACTGGATACATTCGGTCGAACAACACAATGAAGAAAGGGAACGCCACAATCTCTACATACAAAAACACAAACCAAAACCCACATTATGGCACCGCCTCATAAATCTGAAAATAAGAAAAGGGGGGAAACAACCAATTGTGCTAAGCAACGAGTTATCTACTCAAAAACAAATTCGGACACTGCATACGCAAAAATAGAAAGTACAGACATAATTATATCCCTCCTTTCACTCCGGATACTATCATTCGGGACACAATCTACAAATCGTTCCCGAAATGATTCGTGAAGATTTCAACTGTAACCGCGAAATCCTAACCAATCTCACCACTTGCAAACTCCCTAAAGGATTCCTCACCGCATCAAAACCCTAATTCCCAAGATAAACAAGCCATAAAACTTCGTCATTCATCGTCTCCTCCAGAGTTAAACCCTAACCCCCCAAATCCCAAACGGCATACATCACGCAAGAGCTCCCCAAGAACGCAGCAAAGAAAACCCACAAAAAACTCATTACCTCTCGTTGTATCCTCGCGTCTGTGGGAAGGTCAGCCGGGGGTGAGAACTCACCGACAACGAGATCGACCACTGAGAGAGAATCTGGGGCGCAGGAGAAGCAAGGAAGACCAGATCGGTTAACCGAGAGAACTCCTGCTTCCCTTTATGCTGTGGGAATCCAAAAGAAGCGACTATTCGCTTGGAAAATGAGTGTTCGCTTGATTGTGATTGATCAAACAGCGGAAAACAGAGAAGTGGGAGCAGGAGGCGACAAAAAGGGAGAGCCCTAGGCTTCCGATGAATCGGAAAAGCGGAAGGAATTCCGAGAGGAACTCTCTCTCTCTCTCTCTCTCTCTCTCTCTGTGAGAGAGGATACGGTCCGAAAGAGAATGGACTAAAGAGGGGTCGCGGGGCTTCTGCGAGAAGGAAAGTGGTATTCGAGAGAGAGAGAGAGAGAGAGAGAGAGAGAATAGTCAGCACGTGTGAAGTCAGAGCTGGACTGGGGCTTGTGGGACCCACATGGCACCCCTCACCCTCTTCCCTCTGAGATGCGGGAGAAAAATTTGTGGTCCGCACGTGTGAAGTCGACACATGATTGAACGGCACGTGTGAAACAACGCCCGTGGGACCCACTTAGACCCATCTTTCTCTCCAGTCGACGGGTCGGACCTCATGGCAGATCCAAGTGAGTCGAGATCTATACCATTTTAAGATCCGAGAATCGAGGTGCTTGGATCATACGCGAATCTAGGTATAGTTGGGTCCACTACGAAGAAAACCATATCCAAATCCAACACAAAAGTGTTAGGTACCTAAATCACACATTTATGTGGGTGCGCTTCCTTCTAAGCTAGCTCATCTGGTCGGGTGATCGTGTTACCCTTGCAGCTGATGGGGAGTTCGACTCCCCGTGGGGTCATGCGTGCGTGTTAGGCTTCGGCCTCCCTTTATAACAAAAAGAACTTTGTATTGAAAGTTTACGGACCCTAATCTGAATTCAGGTAGAATAAAGTTCTCGTACAAATTTTTTTGTAAACCATACCATCACCATATATGAACTCGAGTCTTGTATTTGTAACTTATAAAACTAAATATATGCAGTCTGTGGCTTAGCTCACCAAGCAGGGCGCTCGACCGATAAGATGCCGGTCGCGAGTGTAATTCCGAGGGCATGTATGTCTTGCTTCAGCATCCCCATTGTAACCAAAAAATATATATATATATTAGCTATTAAAGTCTCGATTTAATATCTGTTTTTCTTTTCCCTGAATTAACTAATTGACCTATAAATCATAAAAAAATCATATGATCGAATTGCCAACTTCAAATGGATCTTAAATGAAGTGTTGGTCCATATAACTTTTGGATAGGATCCATAAATCACATCAGAACTGATTTTATCCACACTGAAATCCAATCTATTGGACCGGAATCAAAGCACTATGTGGACTAATCTATCAAATTTAGAATTTCATATGACCCAATCACGATCAGATAGTAACCTAATTGGATCTGAATGCAAGATAGGTTTCGAAATTGAATTCCAAATATGATTTCGCACAACAACAACAACTAAGCCTTTTCTCATACTACACGGGGTCAGTTATATGGATTCTTTGTTTCCACAGATCTCTATCATGTGCCATGTTAGACGTTAACTCACAATAAGCTAGATCATTCCTTATTGTTTATTTCCAATACTTTTGTTGTCGTCCTCTAGCTCTTTTAATACTTTCCAAATTTAATTTTTCATACCTTTTTATAGGTTCTTCTTTTGATGTTCTTTATATATGTCCAAACCATCTTAAACGATATTCTCTCATTTTATCCTCTATTGGTGTCACTCATAATTTGTTTCCAATAACCTCATTATGTATATGTCTTTTCTTGTATAATTACTCATCCATCTCAACATCTTCATTTCTATCACAGATATCTTTTGTACGTGTTGATGATTAACTGCCCAACACTCAAAACCATAAAACATGGCAGGCCTAAGTTTTGCTCTATAATATTTACCTTTTACCTTTAATGGTATATTCTTATCACAAAGAATACCTAATGCTCCTCTCCGTTTTAACCAACCAGCCATAACATCTTGATCAATTCTTTCATCACTTTGGAAAATTGACCCTAGGTATTTAAAACTTTCCTTTTGGGGATGCAATGTGTGCCAATTTTAATTTCTATGTCCTCTAAAGTAACCAAATGATCAAACTTACATTCCATATATTCTTTATTTGTTCTACTAAGTCACATGCCTTTGCTTTCTAATGTTTCTCTCTATAGTTCTAATTTTCTATTAATTTTTTCCTTAGACTCCTCCACTAGTACAATGTCATCTGCAAATAACATACACCAAGGTACTTTATCTTGAATATGTTTTATTAACTCATCAATCACCATTATAAATATGGACTTAAAGTTGATCCTTGATGTAACCCAATATTAACTTCAAAGAAGTCTCTCATTCCTTCATGAGTCCTCACACATGTTTTTGCACCATCATACATGTCTCTTATAAGATTAATGTATGTCAATGGGATACCTCTTTTTTCCAAAGTTTTCCAAAGAACCTCTCTCGATACGCTATCATAAGCTTATTTTAGATCAATAAATATCATGTAAAGGTCTTTCTTTTTTGCTCTAAAATGTTCCATAAGACGTCTCAAAAGGCGAATCGCTTCAACACTATATTTTTATGGCATGAATCCAAATTGGTTCTTTGTTGTACTCGATACTTGTCTTAACCTACGTTTGATAATTCTTTCCCACAATTTAATAGTATGGCTCATTAACTTGATACCCCGATAATTCGTATAATTCTGAATGTTTCTCTTGTTCTTATATATGGATATAAGTGTACTCGCTCCCCATTCCTTAGGCATCTTTTGATTTCTCTATATTTCATTAAATAGTCTTATGAGCAAAGTGATTTCTGTTTCACCTAGGATTTTCTAAATTTCTATAAGAATATTGTCTGGTGCTACTGATTTACCACCCTTCATATGTTTAAAAGTCTCTTTAACTTCATCATTTGAATACATGGGTAGAAATTGTGATTGATATACTTTTCTGATTTGGCTAACTCTCTTAAACTAATACTAACATCTTTATTTTCATTAAAAAGATTATAAAAATAGTTTTTCATCTATTCATTATATCATCATTTGCCACTAGAATTTTTTCATCTTCATCTTTGATGCATCTAACAAAATTAAGATCTTTTCTTTTCTTTTCTTTAGCCCTAACTATCTTAAAAATATCTCTTTTACTCTATTTTGAGTTGATTTTTTTATATAAATCCTTCCAAATTTTAGCTTTTTCTTAACTAACGGCCTTTTTCGCTTCTTTCTTTGCTTTTTTATAAGTCTGTAAAGTTTTATTAGTTTTCTTACCATAATATAATTTGTAACATGCCCTCTTTGCCTTGATTTTATTTTGCACTACTTCACTCCACTACCAAGCTTCTTTTTGTGCTAGTACACCTCCCTTAGATTCACCTAACACATCTTTCGCCACTTTCCTAATATGTATAGTCATATTGTTTCATGTATCACAAGGTGTACCAACATAATTCCAAGCATCTCTTTCAAGGATTTTTTGTTGAAATATATTTTCTATCTTGCTTTTGAGGTTCCACCATTTAGTCTGAATAGCTTGATGCACTCTTTTCTTCTTTATCTATTTTTTTATTTGTAAACCATAACTAAAAGTCAATGTTGGGTAGTTCAGCTTTCTCCTGGAATTATCTTGTAATCTTTACAACACACTCTATATTTTTTTTACAAATAAAGTAATCAATTTGCATTTATCATAAGGCACTCTTATAAGTAATTAAATGTTCATCTCATTTTTTGAAGTTTGTATTTACATAATGTAATTAAAAGTTCTCTAGGTATCCTATCATAAGTTTTTTCTAGATCAATAAATATCATGTGAAGGTATTTCTTTTTTGTTATAAAATATTCCATAAGATGTATCAAAAGGTGAATCGCTTCAATAGTAGAGATGCTTGACATGAATCTAAATTAGTTCTCTATTGTACTCGATACTTGTCTTAACCTACGTTCAATAATTCTTTCCCACAATTTAATAGTATGACTCATTAACTTGATACCTTAATAATTCACACAATTTTGAATGTCTATCTTATTCTTATATATGGGTATAAGTGTTTTCACTCTCCATTCTTTGGGTATCTTTTGGTTTCTCTATATTTCATTAAATAGTTTTGTGAGTAAAGTCATTCCTATTTCTCTTATGATTTTTCAGACTTTTATAAGAATATTGTCTGGTCCTACCAATTTACCATCTTTCATATGTTTAAGAGCCTTTTTGACTTCATTCTTTTGAATATGTCGGTAGAAATTGTAGTTTATATACTTTCCTGATTTACTTAACTCTCCTAAGTTAATATTAACATATTTATTTTCATTAAAAGTTTATAAAAATAGTTTTTCATCTATTTCTATATCATCATTTGTCAGTAGAATTTTTTCAACCTTGTCTTTCATGCATCTAACAAAATTAAGATATTTAGTTTTCTTATTTCTAGCCCTGACTATCCTAAAAATATCTCTTTTGCCCTCTTCTGAGTTGAGTTTTTTATATAAATCCTCTCAAATTTTAGTTTTTGCTTTACTTGTCTTTTTCGCTTCTTTCTTTGCTTTATATAAGGTTCTAAAGTTTCACTAGTTTTCTTAGCATAATGTAACTTGTAACATGCCTTTTTTGCCTTGATTTTATTTTGCACTACTTCACTCTACCACCAAGCTTTTTCTGTACCAGTGCACCTCCTTTAGACTCACCTAACACATCTTTTGTCACTTTCCTAATATGTATAGGCATATTATTCCACATATCACAAGGTGTACCAACATAATTTCAAGCATCTCCTTCAAGGACTTTTTGTTTAAATATATTTTTTTTCTCGCTTTTGAGGTTCCACCATTTAACCTGAATAACTCGATGCACTCTTTTCTTGTTTGTCTATTTTTTTTATCTGTAAACCATAACTAAAAGTCAATGTTGGGTGGTTAAGATTTATCCTATAATTACCTTGCAATCTTTACAACATGCTCTATCTTTTTTCTACAAATAAAGTAATCAATTTGTGTTTGTGATAAGCCTCTCTTATAAGTAATTAAATGTTCATCTCATTTTTTGAATATTGTATTGATTATAAAGAGATTAAATGCCATAGCAAAATTTAAAATCTCCCTACCTTTCTCATTTATATCCTTAAATCCAAAGTTTCCATAAATACCTTGATATCCTAATGTCTCTTTACCGACATGTCCATTTAAGTCTCCTCCTAAACAAATCATCTCATTTTGTGGAATTCTTTGAATCACCTAATCTAACTCTTTTTGAAAAGTCGTCTTTATACTATCTTTTAGTCTTACTTGGGGTGCGTGAGCACAAACTATATTTAAAACCTTTGCTCCTAACACTAATTTCAACGTCATGATTCGGTTAGCATATCATTGTGTGTTTACTATATTATTCTTTAAATCTTTATTTTTGATAATACCAACTCCATTTCGAGCCATTTCCTTACATGAGTACTATAATTTAAAACCTATATCCTCAGTCTCCTTTACTTTTTCTCCAACCCACATTATCTCTTATAAACATATAATCTTTCTCCTCACCTCCATTAGCTTACCAAACAATATTCCGATATTTCAAGAACCAATACGAATCTTATTATCTAGGACTAGCTTCCTTACCCCCCGCATCCGTTCATATTGAAAATGCGGAGACCTTCTCTATAATTTATTCATTACATTCGAGCGGTAATGTAGCAGGACTAACTTCTTTACCCACACCCGTCCATGATGTGGGAACTCTCTCGACAATACGAAAATGTAGTGACTCATGCTTACTTTTCACTGCATTCGGGCTCTGCAATGCGTCGCTAGGCGGGAGCGCCCCAAAGCAATGCTCATAATTTATGTAATCCATAGTATAAAAATCCGATAAAGTTTTATGTTGGCTGTCGGAAGCCTAACACAACCCTCCTCCTTTATCTAGGCTTGAGACCGGCCATGCAAGGGTGATCCCTTATATGGGAGGAGTTTCCTCTTCATTTTAACCAATCAGTATTAATTTTATGCATAACATCTTCATCAATTCTTCCATCACTTTGAAAAATTGACCTTAGGTATTTAAAACTTTCCTTTTGAGGGATGCAATGTATGTCAATTTCAATTTAAAGAAATCTAAATACTATTGCAGAATCCAAACTACAACCCGATTACGAAAGACACAAGTAGTGGTTGAGTCCTCGTTTGAATCCAGTTGTGCAATACCCATTTGTGTTGTGGTCTGTAATGCTCGGACCCCTTATATACCTTCTCTTATAGGTAAGGATGCCAATCACAAGTTTCGTATCATATTCGTGTTAGAAAACCTGATGTTTCTTTGTGTCACTTGTGGGTGACGAGGACACAACTTTTTGTGTCGTGTCCGTGTTGCCTTTTGCATCGTGTCAAATTACCCTACTGGGGTGGATTTAGCTGGAATGACATTGATCCGGATCTGGAAACCAATGGATTGGATATTGCGAACAGCCTGGATCCAAACCCACAAGTACAAAAATACTTTTCACATTTTAAATATGAAACTCCACAATTGATATATGAATTAAATGATAGAGATGATAAAGTAGATTTGAGCATGATATTGATGTACCATATTTTCGGGTCATCATGCCACACGTCCATTAAATTGCACGAAAGGTCGCTTTATGTGTGTATGAAAAGTTGCCTTAGTTTTCCTTGTCACCTGCATGATGGGTAACACATATATAAAATTATCTTTTATTTGCATAGATGCGCCGTTAGTTATCTTTCCCAGGTCGATGTTGTGGAATTAGTTTTCTCTACGCTTGCACTTTACCATCTCTCTCTCTCTCTCACACACACACACATACACACATGAATGAGTTTTAAGATAATGATACATTAAAAGTTATTGTAAGAGTACTTGTAATGCACGAAGAGCAATAGCTCACCTTTGTAGGGTCGACCGAGGACTTGAAGGTCAAGAGTTCTATTCCAGGGGGTGCATTCGGCCTCCCCGTTATACCTCCAAAAAATAAAACGACCAGCTGAGTTAGAATTAAATGTCATGTTGGTGCTCTCTTTTAAAATTCAGGGAAATGGTGGATCTACATTAAATCTAAAAAAACAGAAAATAAATATAGCCCATGGTAAAGGTTATTTCATCCCACACTTGAGCTATTTGACTCTTTCTGATTTGTTTTAAACCAAAATTAGAAAAATGAAAGAAAAACGTTAATAGCATTCGATCGAGGAGCATGCACTATAAGATAGAGGCCTCAGTACGACCGTGAGCTAGGCTCACACTAAAATCTTTAGGTCTGCCACATATTACGTATGCTTCACATTGTCTTCGAGGACAATAGAAGCTACATCTTTTCTTGATTATTAGAATTACATTTGGGGTTAGTACTTTCGTTGCAAGGGGAGGCCAAAGCTGACATACACATGCGCATGCACCCCCGAAGAATCGAAGCCACCACCTGCATGGTGAGAGTCAGAGAACCCTGTCAGGTGAGTTGATGCTCTTGGTGCTACTTGGTGAATTCTTATATTAAGGTTTCTTTGCAAGTTCATGCATTTTGACACAAAATTATTATGTAAATTTCTAACACTTCATGGTTCGGGTGGTTTGGGACTTGTTCCCCTTAAGCAAGGTCCTGAGTTTGAGACTTTGTGAATGGAGAAAACCATTGCTTAGAGAGGTTTACCCTGTAGTGATCAACTTGGCTTGAATCGAATAGACGGGTGACCAAGGAGTGTTTGATTACGAGGTTGGGCCTGCAAAACTGTTAATACAGAACCTAGTTCCAGCAGCCCAACCACAGGGGTGGGCCTTGTAAATAAGTAAAAGGCGGGGTCATACTGTGCCATGATGCCCACGTTTGATTACAAGGCCTGGGCTTACAACTGTTCCAGTTCCATAGGCCTAATCCTAAGAATCAAACATCCCTTTGTGACTTTTCAAAATTATTGGTTTATGACCCAAAAAGGAAAATGTTTATCTAAATTTATTGATTTATGCTAGTGACGATGCTTTTCCTTCAAAAGAACAAAGTTTTATTGTACAAGCATCCTTAGAGCTTTTGATATTTCAGTTAAGTATATTTATGTGGTGATTTTTCCTAATATAATTTCAGATTTCAATGTCATAGTGTTGAAAAAGTAGACGTGCTTAGGACAATCAAGTTTGGTTCCATGTGTTCGTGATGGCATCGGATGTTGAAAAAAGAGCATTGACGTCGCCTGAATTGGCGTGGATGTTATGGAAATGATGATGGTACGTTTGACATAAAGAGACTTCAGTAACTAAATTTTGCCCATATCCAACTAGCTGACAAAGTATGTGGCACATGATGTCAAATGGCCATGGATGAGCTGGAAGGGAGCATGGTGATGCATGTTAGATTGTAGACAGAGGGGGACGATCTCTCTCTCTCTCTCTCTCTCTCTCTCTCTCTCTCACACACACACACACACACATATATACGTATGTATGTATATGTAGTTGTCGTATTGACCGTTAACGACCAAAACATGCATGGTCTTACTAGTGACATTGAGGGCTCTTTGGTGGGAGGTCAGGCCTTCGATACCAAGGCATGCATGTTATTGAGGCCAAGGTCTGCATATTCCTGAAGAACAAAATCAACCTGACGCGAGACTGCGTGTTAAGATATGCTATCTAACCCTTTTTATGTAACAAATTCACTTAAATAGTCAATTTTCAAGGCTCTTGACCAAGAAGAAGGTCATGTCTCGTTGATTATTTCTGCAAAAAGAGAAAAACACTAGCCATTTTCTCACTGGAGAACTCCAGTAAACTCGATGAATTGCTCATTGTTCATCACGATTGGCTTTGTGCTAAGCTCGTCTTACCCATACTTGATGAGACAAACTGCATGCGACTCATATAGACCGAGGGCAAAATGCATAAAAGACCTTATCACATTGACACAAATGACACCACCCATGAAAAAAGAACACCTTACAAACACACTCCAAATGGGACACCACAACACTAATGCAAAACTTAATCTAAACTGAATACTTGAACAACAACTCAAATGACAATGAATCCAAACGACTTTAAATCAAATCAAATCCAAATTAAATATTGACTCGGTTTGTAAGGGCTCATCAAGTTGGGAAAGCTTGTCCGAGCTCCGCTGCTATGGCTCCTGTAGTTGAGCATATAACACTAGAAATGTCCATGTATTGAGACCTGCCAAAAGAAGTTATACGTCAAAGAAGCAGGTATTCAATGGCCCTAGAGTCTATTTTAGGCTTCGCCATGTCCACGCCTGTTAATCCTTCCCGGGCACTGCCCTCCGAGGCAACCCGCCTATTACATTACATGGTAAGTCGGAAGATCGACCTGCGGGCAGCGAATTCACGTTAGACAAACTTCACCCGACAAAGCCCGTTTCTAAACCAAGTCTTTCATGGACCACGTCCGCCTTTTTCTTTTTGAAGTATCCATTGTCATCCATTGATACATACACGATTTTTGAAAGAAAGGAGTAATTACAAAATCCTTAGAATATCCCTTCAAACCAAAAATACATTGCCATATTCTTGTGAAGCTTAGGATTTGTTGTCACCTGTCTGCTTTTCTCCTCCACGTAAAGAGAGAGAGAGAGAGAGAGAGAGAGAGAGAGAGAGAGAGAGAGAGAGAGGGGAGGGGATGAAATAATCAAAGGCAAACTGTTGATCCCATCAATTTCCCAGTCAGGTACCAGAAGGCCGGCCGTGCTGAAACAACATATCAGCTGACACTCGTCTGCATCATGGGAAAGAATGCCCAGTTCTTCGACCCAGCCTTTGCCCCCATTTTCTCGCTGGTCCACCATTCGGAAATGGTGATTGCATTTGTTCCCGTCGCTCCATCTGCATTGTCGAATTTGAATTCCTTTGTCGTGGCCACATCCACCACTTCACCCGGCTGTAGTGAACCATCCGGTGAATAACCAGTGGCATTGCCGGCACCAACAGAAACTACGTGAGCAACTGCAGCTTCAGCACAACGCCGGTCATCCATCGGCCCTTCCAGCCACAAATCCATCTTGGAGGCATTGCCTTCAGTAGAAAGCCTTCGGCTTACAGCCATTAACACCGGCGATTCCGGCAAGCATCCTTCCACAACTCCAAGAGCTAAAGGTTTGCAACTCTCAGCTTCCTCAGTGCACAAGCCAAATGAAACTCTGTGGTCAACTAGCTGCTCATCGGTAGACACAGTTACTACGTCACCAACAAAGAACATGTCTGCTATCTGACTCGCAAAACTGCCGTCCTTACGCTTGGAATTTGGCAACATGCGAGCAAGCGGTTCCCTCACAGTGGTGCCTGAGTGCCGCTCTGTAAACTTCCGAGAGTTGGAGAAAAAATCAATGCTGCACAACTTGGGGGGTTCATAATTCTGAGAAAGCACAGCTGAAGCAGATGACGGGAAGGAGCCGCTGGACGGTAGCTCGTGGTCGAGAAAAGGAGAAGATGTACCAGATCGAGAAATTACAGAGCTAGGGGATATCAGTTGACCAATTGGGCTACCAGGGTAAAGCTGGTAACCTTGAAACTCGGAATACTGAACAGATGTGAATGGGAAAGGGATGGTCAAACCCTTGTTGCTGGATTTGCGGTTGGCATCAAACGCAGAAGACACTAGCTTGGCAAAGGGTACTTCCGGTGATGAAGGTGTTGTCACATGAACAGATTCCGGTGGTGGCGTAAATGGAGCTGTCGAAGGCTCGGTGGTGAAAGTCGAGAACACAGGAGGAGAGACTAACTGGGTCTCATGTGCATAGGGACCGATAGAAAAAATGGAGTGTCCACGAGGAGAACAGGAATTAGAGGAAACTGAAAGGGACAGAAAACCTCCAGGCGATTGTATAGAAGAAGGGGGCTCAGATTGAAGGAAAGATACAGGGGAAGATGGAGGAGCAACAAAGGGGAAGGCCGGGGCAGGGATATGAGGCTGGCTATCCACAGCAGAGATACCATTTTCAGACGAGGATGATTCTGGAACAACAACTGCACTCCCGATGTGGCTGGCCTGCCTGTGGGATCCAAAGCACCAATACACATTTAAGCAGCCTCCCCATCTTCTCTTCTGTGAGACGAGATAGAAAGAGTAAACTATCAGACAGAATGTTTGTATTATTTGTTTCTTTTGATAGAAAAGGTTACAGAGCGACCCACAAAATTAACTCAGGATATTCAAGGAAAATATATTAGAAAATTAAAGTAAGATTACATGGAAACTTGAAAGAAAGGCACGGTAAGTAATACACAAAGACAGAGCCACGTGTTATCAATCTGGAAACTGTGAGAATGTGGAATTTGGGAAGCCAAGAGATTAGTTTCGTGCTTATGATTTTGATTATTGGTGTCCTTGGTGCTAAACCTCAGATCGCCTCCTCCTTTTATATAATCTTAATAATTACTTCTAACCGGTAGAAGTTTCCCTAATTCATGTTTGATAATCTGGAAACAAAGATCACCACTTGCCGAACAAACAAAGTCCCTGATATGAACGACATAAAAGGACAAGAAATCATTTACAATATCTGACTGACGTCACACACGAACACAACACAACACACACACACACACACACACACACAGAGAAAGATTTCCCACAACCAACCCTAGGAAGACTTAGTCAATCGCACAATTGGAGAGCAAAAGACGCATCTCAATTCTCAAGTTTGCATCGTAGTCACCAACAGGGATTTATCTTAGAAAAGAAATGTTTGGTTTTAAGGATTCCTTCCTAGATCTTTAAAATCGTGGGTTTTCAGATTTCTCATGAAATATCATGACATTATTGTCAGAATGTCCATCTCCTGCACCATTCCTTTTCTTTCCTTGCTCAAGGAAGTTTGATTTCCATAAGAAAATGGCAAAATCATTGCATTCTAAAAACAAAGACAATCATAGCACCAAATTCTAGATTTTATTGAAGGAACAAATCGAAATGGATAAAAGAATTGAAATCTTGAACATTAAAGGTTGTGTTGGGAAAAATAGAAGTGAGGATCTATTAAAATGACAAACAGTTATAAATATCGACAATAATGATCAAAATGACAGACAAAGATTTTAATCTAGGAGAGTTATTTGAAGATCCCCAAGCCTGGAAACAAATGGATAGTTCATGGTCAACCTATCAAGGGCACCTTTTGGTAATTTTAAGAAAGCTGAGAACATGCCATCTAGGCATCTGCAAAACAATGTGAAGGAAGAATAACCATAAGAAGGAGAGGTAGGGGATTAGGAAAGAAAGAAAAAGAAAGGCAGGTTAACAGAACCAGGCATTACGATCAAACACTCCCATGGTATTCTGATTTTATCCATAACCCTGGTATTGTATATTAGATTTTTGACATCCTTACAACTGACCAACATGAACTTAGCATCAAAACTCATTCCTTGTAGAGCTACTTCATCATGCAAGTAATCAAGAGTCCAATACTGATACATTTCTAATCTCCAACCAATTAAACTGAAAGATCCCATAATTTATACACACTGAAGCATCAAGAATTCTAGGTCCTCTTTGTCCCTCATAATTAGTTATAATCATTTACTCAAGTAATAATCTGCCACGTATCTTTCAAATTTCTAACCTTTCTTCCAACCACAATAGTATCAAATGCTCAACAATCTGTGGTGAAAAGGCTCCTTGAACGATCACATCATGCAGCAGCTCCACTAACATTCAGATGTCAACAGAGCATATAAACAATATCCTTACATTTCAAGTTTGATTCCTGCAAATAGTGACTGACTGACTGATGTTGATCCTCCTCTTAATGCATTGTGCAATGAGAAAATGAGAAATGAAGCAGCCACTTTACCTTCGCAGTGATGATTCAGTATACTAGTTTAACTGCATGTTGATGGGCATGAGCATCTCTGTGGCTCCACCTCAAAGACCTTTGGGTGACCTAAACCGTTAACAAGTTCCGCAGACTGTTAGTCTCAGTTTTGGTAATTTACTGAAAATCTTGATTTTAAATTCACTAGCCGTGCTTTTGAGATGTGTCCTCTTCTAAATTTAGTGTCATCCACTTTTGATATTTAGTGTAAAGAGTCAACTACCAAAGACGTTGCTAGCTTTCCAAACTGATGCATTGGAAAATCTCCGAATTACACTCCCCAACATTTTAAATCTGCCACTCTCAAAATCCTTAAAAGAAATCTTCCAGAATAACCTTCAAAGAATCTGCAGGTGGCACCGAAATAACTGCTGACAAGGCTAACCAGAAACAAAGATGGACAACGTGAAGGAAAATGATGTACCGTCCTAGGGAAATCAAAATTCGAGTAGTCTTCACGTTACTGTACACAATTTTGATGTGGTTAACCTGCTACGCTACACGGAAAGCTCTATGGAGGCGGAAATCATCGTCGATTGCCGAACACCATACCACAGAACCTTCCAGAAGAATTCTCGAGCAACTGGTGAAAATTCAGGAGAAGAACTTGTAAAGGCGTCCAAGAATTTGAAAATGAATAGTAAGAGAAACAAGGAAAAGGGTTACTTTTGATGTATGCCGAATTAACAAAGCATGCTATAGTCGGTAATCAAATAGACTAAACAAAATTAGAGTTATTTTCATATTACAAACAAGATTATTAACAAACGCACATAAGTCGTCAAACTAAAAAAAAGAAAAGAATAATCCAATAAAGAAGTAATCAACATGCCGAAACCCAGACCACGAATCAGCACGTCAATCAAATAGCAATCTGGTCAGTTAAATCACAGATAACCTACTACGTACAAATCAAAATAGAAAAATTTCCAGCAATTCAACCGACGGAATCCTCAGATCTACCAATCCGGCAGAATCTGCAACGAAAAATTAAAGAATATACCTGAACCGTGGCTTGCTGAACCCGCCGCTCCGCCGAGGCGATCGCACGAGCGGCAGCATTTATCGTATCTATGCTACTGTTTCCGTTGTTCGGCAGGACTCCTCTCATCTCGCCCCTGAAGAAGGCCCTAATTCCCCGCGGAACGCCGTTTCCGGGACGAGATCTGTCCACCAACGCGCAGGATCGTAAACGAGACCCCTCCCGAGAGATCACGATTCCCTTTTCCAGCAATAGATCGCCAGAAAGCTAGGACGCAGACGACGGAACGAAGGCTTTCTAGGGTTTTGACGGAGAAAAGGCAGACGCAAAAGGGGAAAAGGAAGAGAAAAAAAAACAAGCAAAAAAGTTCGAGGGTATTTATAGTCACCGCTGTCTGAGGTCAAACACGCCAAATTTCTCCCTTTAATAATTTACTTCTTAACCATGGTTAGGTACTTAACCGGGGCATCTGGTTAGGTTAAAAGTGCCTACCCTTATACAATTACAATACTACCCCTTCATGCCGACGGAATTGCTTGTATACCCTTCTTCCTCCGTTTCTGCAACTGACCGAATTGTCCCTCATTGCTTTCAGGAGGACCAGTTTGCCCTTTTCTCTTGTGTTACTGATCAAGACACGGGTTGGATCGTAAAGATCCAAGAAAGGACCCAAATTTTTAAGCAAGAGATCCCACTAAGAATCCTAATTGGGTGGTTAGAATTTCTTATGATATTGATATGATAAATATTTCGCTGAAAAAGCACAAAATGAAGTTTAATAATTTATCCAAACCCTTAGAAGATTACTTTGTATGAATAAACGTTGCCATGAATCCAGTGTCAAACCTATAATGCATCTCATTGGGACCTAATAATCCAATTAGAGGATGATGAATCTTGTTTGGACCTAATAGAATCGAGTTCAACTATATCACTAGAGTTTGTGGAGCCGACTTTCATTTTTCAAATTTATACACACACATTCGCACACTCATGCGCACACACGTACAAGTATTAGATTCCAATGCTGGATCATATAGTGACAATGGATTAGATCTGATTTCATCTGAAAAATGTCCAATAGAAAGGGTTGCTCGATCCAGACCTAGAACCAGGATGGATGCCGGGGTCATGTTTCAGCATCCATAATGAAACCTGTAGCTCGTCGTTGGTTGGAGGACTGATTGCGTCCGATGCAATTGCAACCTTGGTCCAGTCTAATCTTATCATGAGTAGCAGCTTAAGTGGAACCTGGGCTCATATGGATCCACATGCAGAATCGAACTAGGTCGGTTACCGTGTCCAACTTGGGCTGGACCCAGTTGGTTTGGATTAGACGTTGAATTTTGGAGAAGATTCGCTTCATTTAGAGCTGGATCCAAGTGGATCCAACATGTTCGGGTCCACGAGTAGTTGGACAGGTGTATCGAGGAGTATCCTGGGTCATGTTAGAAGAGATGAATTTACGGATATTTTGAAATTATTTGAAGTACTTGTTTGGGGGGACCTGGGTGAGGCCGAAGCCCGATGCACGTCAATCGACTTGTGAATCGACACAGAAACACGAAATTGTTGCAAATAAGCAAAAACTTCGCGGTGTAAGGGTAAATTAGGCTTTTTGTAGTCCTTCCCCGAATTTTCGTAGGAAGCACGTCTTCTTCTTCTTTCGTCGTCGGCGGTGGGCGCCACGTGGGGTGCGAACGTGCGGGTGAGTCGTCGCTACTATGTGCCACGCGTCAGATCTGCACGTGCGGATGCATGCCTTTTGGCGTTGGGTCGACGCTCAAAGGTCGTGTAAGAAAATTGCGTTAAAACCGAATGACGATATTAGCCTCCGACATTCTACTTTAGACACCAATGGGTCATGACCTGTAAGATACGACCAATGAGCGTATCGTATCGGTTCCTAGACCCGATTCATTCTGATCGAAGGCATTGTTATCTTCTATTGCGTCTTTGTGAAAAACTGCATAGCTAGATACAGTTTCCCCCCCCCATTTTTCGTCACAATTTGGATGGCAAGATACAGTTTTTTTCTTTCTTTCACGAAATAATAGGCATTGTGAAACCCATCATAAGTGGTCCTTGGGTCGAACTGCTATGGCCACCCGAGTAGTAAGTGACATGCTTTCATGTAACTACATCACATAGTATTTCATCTCGATAGTTCTTTCTAATGGGGAAAGGAATGTTAATTTGCTTGGTGATGTAAAACCCCTCTTCATTGTTTAACTAATAAATCTTTTAGGGATGAGGATGATCTCGCACAATCAATCCAAGTTTCTATACAAGCTCAGTTGAAGCCACATTTGTGTAGCTCATGTTGTCTATGTTGGTATTACAAACCTTGTTCTTGATAGTGTAGCTGGTGCAAAATATGTTCTCTCCCAGTTCGTGACAAGGTTTAGCTTGCAACTTTAGAGTTTCAATGACCAGCAATTTTGTGTTGGTTGAGCATGACGTGACTCCCTTTCACTGAGCCCTTCTACTAAGTTTAATGTCCATCTAATGATATCCCAAGGCCTAGACTGATTTGGGTCTTGTCCAACGATGGTGAGGACTTTGGAGGGAAGTATGATGTCCAATTAGATGTGGCGTTAATAACGAAAGGAATAATGTGAGTTACACCTTAGTGCATGCAGGGATGATAAGGAGAAAGGATTGGACTTGGTAGAAAATAAAAGGGCAAAGAACAATGAATGAAATGTTTTGGTGGGTTTACGCTAGAACAAGAATAAAAACTAACTGAAGGTTGGGTGCACGTGAAAGAGACAAGAGGATAGTAATGAGTGGGAAGGGACATGGGTAGAGTGATAATGTGATGAGAGAAAAAGAAAGGGATGAGACAAGTTAGAGAAGTTAGAATAAAAATTGGTTACCTGGTGTTGTGAATCCTCTCTATCTCAATCAAAGCACCAAATGATATGAAATTGAGTCGAGAGGATTATGGTTTAAGTTGATTAAAGCAACAACAATCTTGAACTCAAGATTTCATTGAAGATTGTGCATAACCTAAGCAACAAAGCCACTTGAATTGAAGGATCACTTGTAGGAAGTGTTGACTTCCAGAGACCGACTCTATGAAGGAAGCCAAAGAACTCAAACAACTCATCAACTGAGGATGATCTACATGGAACAAAGGTTTCATATTCTCTATCGTGTGCACCTTCATCACGCTCTACAAGATTTGAAGGGGCCCTATGTAGCACTCTACTCCCATATGTAAAATAGCAAACACAATTTTTATTTGATTGTGAACACAATCTCATGTTGCCACTTTCTGCAAGCCCATTTTCTTCTTAAATCATTATGTTTGAGTGAATTGACTCTGAATTTTTGTTTAAAGTCTCCTTCTTCGTGTCTGATTTTCTGTGTTAATGGTATCATACTCATACTCTTGACCTTGAACTTGTGAGTCGATCCCTTAGCCAAATGAGCAATCCCGTAAACCCGTTTCACTCATCGAGCCATCCTGATGCTTTTCATCTTCAGCTTGGACAGTTAGTCCGAAACAACTAATTTTGAGAACAAACCGGAGCCCCAAAATTCCTATCACAACTCGGTTCCTATTAAAGAGCCAAACACCAAAGTCCCGTTTTAGTTCACACATCGGGTTGACCGCCGTCTCATAGGAATCAAATAATTTGGTTTAACTGAAGCGCACGAGTGGCCCAAGGGAAACTGCCAATTCTTAATAATTTCTTTGATTAAAGATAAGAATCTCTATACGCTCATTTGACAAAAGCCTCAACGAGAGTATGAAGAGCTCGTTTTCTCAAATATCACTATGCATTTTAATGTCTAAAGGATCATGTATGTATGCGTGTGCATGTGTATGCGCACGTTCTATGTGCATATGTGTGTTTGTGTGTGCTGTGTTGTGGATATAAACAACTGAAATACAAATGCATACATACACCGGGAGTATTAGTACAACAGCAGGACACTCTTAACGCCATTACTGTTGGTGGGGAGTTTTGACTCTGAGAGGG